>VXAY01000345.1:916848-1119649 GCA_013399855.1 Oxyruncus cristatus | reverse complement strand
TTTGCTTTATCAGTCTGGCATTCCTCTCCTGCTATTATGGTGAAAATGAACCTGAAACTTTGTAGCCAGTGTGTCAGACCACCTCTGCTTGCATTCTTGTGTCTACTTGTATAACACAGTGTTAGCAGTCTCATACATGTATCTAGGAGACAATTATCGAGAAACCTGAATTGGAAAAAAGAACCTAACTGTGATAACATTTTTATCAAAACTGAAATTAAAATATGTGTCTTTTACCTGGTTTCCAAAATCATCGAATATGTGGCTTGGTAAATAAAGTTCTATTTCTCAGATCATCAGTTTCTTTTTGACTTCAGTAGTCCTCAATATCTGGACACTTCACTTCTCCAGACTGATACTAAGATTGCAAATATATATTTTCTTACTTGATGACTTTATACCTTCATTTTTGTGCAGTTATTTTCTAGTTATAAGCAAAGCAGTGCAAAGTGGCCACAAGAAGGAACCATCACACAGCTAGATATACCAAATAGCATGGATGAATGAAAATTCAAGAGGCTAACCTTAGTCACCCATGCTTCATCACTTGGAAACTCTAATTGATCTGAAGGGTCACACACTAACCTTTCTGAAGACCACTCACACAAATTGCTTCTAACAGAAGGACCAATAATAGAACTGTATTTCATTTGAGTATGCTTTTTAAACCAGCAGGATATAGTGCACTTAAACACATGACCCAGAGTAAAACTCTCCAGGATTAAATATTTTCAGTGATCAGGAAAAATCATCTTAGTTGTGTAGAGAGAAGAATATATTAGTGGAGGGAGTCTCTTACCATAGTAACTGCAATTCAGTTGGTCTAGAACCAGCTGAGAATAGCTGGAGTCTGTGAAATTCAGCCTAATTTGACACAAATGTTTCTTAAGCAACTGATTGCGCATGAAAGCTTTTGATATTGCAGTGCATATTCAAAACCAGTACTACCTACTGTCAGTGCTGAATTTTCTAAGCACTGAATCTCAGGCCTGATGTGTAAAGGAGCAGCAGGGTCCAGGTGCCCCTTCAAGGATAGAGAGGTAGGAGTGAAGGGCACTACCATGGCTGACAGGGCAGAGGCCTCACTAGGCAGAGCCCTGTCTCACCACTCATGAGCAGGGTAGACCTAGAGATCATGGTGAACTTCAGCCAAGAGCTGATCCTCAAGCAAGTTTGTGCTGAGGAGGGTAGGTCTAAATTCAAGCTGTTAACTCAATACGCAGGTCAGGTATATCAATCGGGTTTGGTGGTGGCCAGGAAAGTTCATGTTGGCAAGTCCAGGTCCAAGATCATACTGGGAAGTCAGCTCGTGAGTTGAGGTCTGGATGCACAGAGCACAGGCATAAGCACAAGATGGGCACTTCTTCAGCATGGCTCTAGCAGGAGCTAAAGGCCTCAGATGGAGCTGAAGTGGTGCCTGCACCAAGCCTACCAGAGTTCAAGAGGGGTTTCGACAACGCTTTCAGGCACATGGTGTGATTCTTGGAGCTGTCTTGTGCAGGGACAAGAGTTGGACTTCGATGATCCTTGAGGCTACCTTCCAAGAAATTACTGTCTGAATATTCTGTAATGATATATAAATGATAATCAAATATCCCTTATTTTTCTGTCTGTTACTCAAGTGGACAGCATCTCCAAAGACTATAATTCATCTGTATGTTGAGTGAGAAGTGAAGAGCCCCTCAAAGCTTGTCAATACAGAACACAAAGCTTTAGTGTCTATTGTAATGTGAGACGTGCATTGGTTTGGTGGAATAGATCACTGATTAAAGAGGCTTGTGTTTCCATAACAACCTAATAGCTGAACACTTTCTTAGGCAGCAAGTGGTTTCTCTTCTAAGTAATTTTTTGCCTCAGAGGAATGCTCCCATTGCTAACTGAAGTTTTGAAGTCTCTGGTTGTTTTACACTATGTAGCCCCCTTTTACGTTTAGCACAGAAAGAGTATCACAGGCCGTGAAAAGAATGAACAAGTCTCACAGTGCCCTGACATGATGCCAGTACTCCCTGTAAAGAGATAAGAGTTCCAGCCTTTGTGTAGTTCCTTTAATAAACTCTCAAGATTCATCTTAAAAACAGCTGGGGTTTTGTGCCTGTTACTCTGTGTAGAAGTCTATATTAGAACCACTGATTTCTGTGCTAGTGATTAAAAACCTTTTCATTTCCAACCTGAGTGTATTCACAGCCAACTGCAGTTAAGACAGAGCTGTCCTAATATTCTGTCTTTGGTTAGATTGGAGCTCTCCAGTAAATCTTCAAGAGGCAAATTTGGGCAGCCTGTGATTTATTCTGAAAATCTATTACTACGCTTATGCATATCTTTATGTCTGTACTGCCTTGTCTTGGTGGCTAGAGAACTCCAAACGGTGGTGAAGTGTTGCACGGAGGTATTCCAAAGGTGTGTTCTCTGTATCACAGTGTGTTCAAATTATTTTGTCTTATTTCTGCGTGTATGCATCCATTTATGGTAGTGGCTTCTATAGAAGTCTGGATTATATTATCTATATACAATGCCCTAATAACCTTCCCTTTTTCTGTTTAAGAGGAGAGTGAGATTATAAACATTATAAGAAGAACTGTAGTACTTGAACAGAAAAACAGATACCTTTTTTCAATTAAATGTTATATTTAGTCCAGCTGAAAATATTTTTTTTTTAAATTTGGAGTTTATTTACCTGCTTTTTAGTGAAATTTGCTTTAAGGTGAAAATTAAAAATTACCAAACAGTTTTTCAGCTGTATTTTTAGTCAATAACTTATTAATAGGGAAATCTAGTGCCCATTCTTAGTTATAAGACCTGTACATACTTTTCTCTGCTATTCTTTTTCTTCCTTTACCCCATGTTTGAGCCATAGGGGGCTATGGTACAGAATTTCTCAATTTACTTGTTTTACGTGTTAATTTATAAAGTTGTAAGGATCACATTTGGAGCTTCAAGGTACGAATCTTTGCCAGAACACCGTATCAGAAACCAAACTAACCTTCTCCTGACTTTCAGTGATGACACAGTTTGTAATTGTCATTCCTAATGCCACAATATAGAGTGGCAAAATAGCTTCTTCTCAGAAGCTATTTTGTCTAATGCACTAACATATGTTTACAGTTTAGATTTTTAAATTTCATCTGACATTTTAATAAAGATTAAGAGAGTGCTGATGGAAGAATAAAATATGCAATTGCTTTTCTATCTTGCATTTTGGTGGGGAGAGTGTTTGCTGATTTGTTCCTGTAGGAGAAATTATAAAAGTGTAATTTATTTCCTGGTTTTGAGTATTTTCTGGAATTTTATAGTTCTGTTTATTTTCTCAAAGTACAAATCCCTCAATATGTGGTAAGCCTGGTAGATTTGTTTAATCATAATGACATTTTCATACCTTTTCTTTGTATTTCTGATCTTATTATCATAGTTCTGTAATACAATTAGGATGCTTTCTATTGACTGTTTTTAATACTCTGTCTCCTAGAGGAGCACAGTTCACCTGTGGTCCTGTGTTAGTTACTGTTTTGTTGACAGGTGTTACTAACCTGCTGCTCTTGTTGAGTAGATATTCAAGTGATCTGAGTCTCAGACACTGACATATATTCCCGTTGTCACTGATGTTAGGACATGTTTTACTGTTGATTTTAACTGTATGCATCATCTTCCAGAAGAAGAGTCTTTATTAGAATTAGGAATTAGTCAATTAAGTGAGATCTGGAAAAATATCCATGCTTTACTGTTTCGATTTCCTGCACAATATGGGAATTAATTGGCTTTCTTGGTAGAAGTTGCAAAGGGAGAGGAAAAAAAAGTAACTTCTGTTTTGCAAAATAAGCACCATTTTTGTTAGGGTGTGAGTCCAGTTATGAATATATTAACAGAACAAATGAATAAATGAGAGAAGATGAATGATAGAAAATTTCTATAGCAGTTCATCCATTGTCTTCTTCCCCTCTAAGCAGTCCTGGGCAGCGTGAAATAAAGCCATAGGTTCCCCTAACACAGTTGTTCCCATAGTTATTCTAGTTTAAACAGAGCAATTTAGTATTTGGACAAACTTGTGTTATCATAAAATTCTTGTATTAATAGTGAGGTAATTGAAATCATCCAATTTTGTCATCACTTGAGTGGCGAAGTACTATGTTAAAAAATAATTCTTTGTTATGCAGGGAATAAAAAAAGTCCTGCCTTTTTTTTTGTTTCACTTCTTGCCTTTTGAAAAGATCAGAATTTATCCAGCAAAGCTAAAATAAAATGTCATTGTCACAAATTGAGAAGCAGACAGTGAAAGCATTCAGTGATTGCTGTTTCTAATATGCTTTCTTGGCTGATTCTTGCCCGTTTAACTGGCAGTTTTCAGAATCCCAACAAAGAGCATTAAAATAAATAAGATTTATGCTGACTTTTTGACCCTTCTCCTGCCTGCAGTGGTATTTGTAGGATAAAGAGGGGTAAAACTGGTACCTGTTTTTTCATTTGGGTAGTGCATACTTGTCATGCACATGTATCTGGAACCATACAATATTAAATTTTTTAAATTATCTCCATTGCAAACAAAGACCACTTGAATGAGGTTTATTAACCCAAATGTATTATAAGAGAGAATACCAAACTAACGATTAATTTACCTGTGTTAAAAAAAATTACAATTTTATTGAAAGCCAGGTTAACTAATAAGTTCAAGTTTTTCTGAAGTAATGCTTATTTGCATGACATATGTCCCTACCATTTATTATTAATGGTGATGCATATCAGCTATTCCATTATGCCTGATCTCAACCTGAAAGCCTATAATGACTAAGGTTCCTCCATTAGCTTCCTTTTAGTCTTCTCAAATCATATCAATTTTCCAAGGGCTATTAAGAAACAGCACGATTTGTTCAGATAACTTCTGCTAGATCTTTTTAAATTTTTGGATACAAATTAGATGGATATGTTGATTAAAAATTTCTGGGTTTAGTAACTCATTTAACATTCCCTTTGGATATTTTCATATGAGTATAGTTTGATGTGAGTTTCTCTTACATATTTAGGGAAAATATTTCACATCTCTTGGTTTATAATATTATTTCTCCTGCCGCATTTCTAGAGTAATATGCCATAATTTCACTTCTTCTGTTGTCCATTTCCCCCACTGCTTTATGTCCTTGATGCAGTGGAGGTCATGTGGAGAAACAGCATTATAATCATAAAGACTTCTTCAGAATGCATGTGCACAGGAGACTGAATTGAGGTTGTACAAGCCACATCAATTTATACATATCGCAGCTCTAATGTACTTTCCTTTAGAACATTATCATTCCTCTAAAAGGTTTTTAGTATATAATTAAGATAATTGCTTCCTATCATATGCTACCCTGGATAACATCTCTGATAATATTCTGAACAATGAAATGTTATTCTTAAAAACACTCTGTCATTTTTGAAGTTAAAACACATGGGGATGACTGATACCATGTGACCAGTTCATTATAAAAAGGCATGCAGGTCTCTCCGCCCATCCACTATGGTCCAGTAAATATGTTTATGTCATTTAAATAGTTTAATTTTCCAAAGGACTGACTTATATTTTCTCTGCAAACTGAGAGAAAAGGCTGCTTCTTGACATATGTTAAACATTTTCTGATGTTTCGTTGCTTTTTATTATGATTCATTAAAATACATTTGAAAAAATCAGCTCTCACAGGAGTTTGGGGCAATTTTTGCAAATGAGTGCTCATCAAAGTGTGTGCATTCTGACCAACGCTCAGTTTTATCCATCTTGGTGTGATTACTGTCTAGAATGATCTCATTATACACTTGACTGCATGCTATCAGACAAAACCCCTTTTTTAAACCGAGACAATAATTCAAAGGAACATAATTATTTTCAGGTATTTTGCATTTTAAAGCTCACATGCAAATATTATTTAGCAGGATTCGAGTTGTTCTTTGTTAAATAACTATCAGTTGCAGCATCCTTTGCAAGTACTTTTGAGGAAGGGCTGAAATTTATGTAGATCACATAGAACATATTCCATTCTGGTAAGTAATCCTACACCTCAGAATGCTGCTGAGATTGTTTGATGATTGAGCAGATGTAAGTGATAGTACCTTTTATAAGTGGCAATAATTTAATAGGTCTATGAGGAATAATAATTCTATACAACTCATCAAAATGCTAGTATTAGCAGTAATAGTAAAACTTCATCTTAACATTAATTTGTTCACAGTTTACATGCATCTGGTATATTCTAGAGGAATATAAGCTGAAATGGATATAGCACTGCATGGAGATTTTCTATAGGTATTTAGCTAATATTATGTGTCTCCTGATGCACCTGTGCATTTTCTACAAACCTTAAATTGATATTTCTACAAAGCTTTTTATTTTGAATCTTAATCCATATTAGAAGTTGGGAGGAACCGGTTGTCTTGACTTCATACTTTTTATTCTATTTTATTCAAGGCTTTGTGCACTGTGCTATTTTGCATTAAGATGAAATCAAGTCCTACAATTTGAGAGTTCCAGTGCTCAAGAGTTAGTGCTTTGCTTGAGTTGTATCTATAATGCAGTAAAGTTCAAGTACTATGAAAAAAGCTAAACTGTTTTTCAGAAACACTGGTAATGCAATACAGATATGTCTTGAATCACAGAAAGAACTCCACTGTCTTTTGTGGAAGGTTAATTTCTCCACTGTTTGGTCTCTCAATTTCAGATGCTTCTCAACTCTGAATGATTAATTGATAGACACTGCAATATACATATCTTAGGGTCATCTTGACATTCTCAGCTGTTGCTGAAAGTTATGACATTAAAAATGTTCCTCATCTCTCCTCCTCCACGTGTAGTTTTTCAGGCTTTTTTGATGTTTTGTATTAAAGGTTGCAAGTTATTAATACGGTTTATTAGGGAGTATTTTGTAACTTGCTGTAGATGTAGTCTACGTGTCTTGTAGCACAGTTTTTACTATGTGATTGCCTTGGATTTATGTATTAGATTTGATGAGTTGGGCAATCCCTTCTATGTCCCATATAAGGATATTTATCTGGGATGTGGAAGATCAAGCTAAAAACCCTAAATACCAGGCTGTATGAGCAACTGTATCTGTATCACAGGACATGGGAGTTCTGTTCAATGGTAGGTACATACCAGACCAAGAAATATGAACTCAATCCCTGCCCTGTTCTGTTAGAATGATGTTGAGTTTCAGCAGGACCCATGAACTTTGTGGGAGAATCAGCATTGTGGGATACCTGCCCTGCAGTGTTTTTTTCTCCCTAGTTTTTCTTGCAAACACACATGAGGACTTCCATCCTGCTCAGAGAAGTATTTTTGATGAAAACATCCTGAGATATTTTTCCCAAGAATATGAGTTCGGATTAATGGGGTTTTATATGGTGAAAATCATTTGTCAAAAGATTCGCTGTGGTTTGGTGGCAACTGCTAACAGGCAGATACTGAGGCCTTTGCATCACAGCTCTGGCTGCTACCCCTTCCTGCTCTCCATCAGTTCTTCTCTTAAAGAATCATCTACTGCCACACAGTTAGTGTGCTTTTCAAATACTACAGTGAAGAGTTGATGGCTTTATGTGAATGGAATTGGTAACCTTGCTCTCTTTTCTACAATTCCAGTAGCCCTAGCACAACAATAATGCTTCCCTTTACTCACCATCAAACAAACTAGAAAAGATTGTCTGGTTCTTCTGACTGATAGTTTTTAGGAGAATATTTTTTGTGACTGACTGTGTTGAAATTGGGATATAATTTTAGTTTGTATCATACAGTCAACTGAATATCCACAATAATAATTTTATTTCAGCATTGACCTGAACCAGATCTGAAATACTATCTTTTATTATGAAAAAAAAAAAAAAATCCCATTTCTAGTGTCTTTACTTCTCCAGTAAGTAACAAATTAAATGTGGTAGTTTTGTGAAAAAAATTAAGTGTTTGTATTTAGTATTTTAATACCTTTAACTGTGTTCCACTTGGAACTCACTTTTTAATGAAAATTATATGTTCTATGCAGGTTTTTTTAATAAACTTTTAACTTTAGTACATTTGGAAAGCAGAAATTTTGGCATAGCTTGCTAAATCTTGTTAAAATCAAAATATTTGTGAAAATATTAAGCAGTTGCTAAAATAAAACAATTTTGTACATAATGAACAGATTTATTTGTTTTATTCAGTGTCAGAAATGATTAAAAAATAGAAAAACATTGATTCCTAGTGAAGGTAATCAGTGTTGCATTTTGTAAAAAAATTAAAAAAAAATCCCTCCTGTTCTATTTTAAGTTAAATAAAAACCACTCAATTAGTTCCATTTTCTCTGCTTCTGTCTCCATTTCTGCATCTGCTAGTCCTGATGGCAGCATGTAGCTTGCTGCCAAAAAGTTTTCTTCTGTTACTTTACAGGGATTTGATTTTTGTTCTTTTTATACCATTTTCTTTTTGTGCTACCTCAAAAGAAAATTAGAAGTATGCAAAAGCTGTAGGATTTCAGTACATATCAAAATGGGGTGAGAATGGGTTTGTACTGCCAATCCACAAACATACAGATGCAGCATATCTTTAATAGGAGTTAATAATAGAATAATATATGCTACTGCAACAGGATGTCAGACTAGTCTTTTCCTTTTTTTACTGATATGCCTTTGAAAACTGCAGATTTGGAAGAGCCCATATGAAAGAATATTTTAACAGTCAGTAGCTTTATTGTTTTCAGAAAGCAAGAAAAGTCTTGAGAAAGACCATTTCAAATTTTTGTGCTCCAGAGCAGGGTGTATTCTTTCTGTAATACAGCATATCATTGTATGTAGCAGTAACTGTTCTTGGTGATGATATTAAATATTATTCCGTTGGTAAGAATATGTCATCTGGTCTAGCTCCAGCTGTTCACTCCATGTCCTTTCTCTTTCAGAAATCATTCCCTTCATGTTGGAAGATACATAAATAGTGCAGCACAGTTAAAACCATTTTCTTACCAGTCGTGTAGGTTTTAAAACTAATTTTTTTTTTCTAAGTGCATTTCCATTATTTTTACATCTATTTATGTCTTACATTATTCTGAAAAGTTATCAGAACTTCCTGTGAATATTGTGTAAGTAAAATTTGAAAAAAAACACTTTTTGTGATCAATTAATTAAAATTCTGTCAGACTTTTTCTCATCCAACCTATTATAACTTCAACAAGGATTTGCTATTAATCAATATAATAAAAGTGTTAAATGCCTTGTGAAGTCATTGCAAACAAAAAGCAATACATTTTTAAAATTACTTGTTCAACTGCTAGATATCAATCTGATAAACACAATGCGGAATGAATTTGTGATGCATATTCTAATGGAATAATAGCATTTGCACTTGGAAGTTGTTAGTGGCTAGGAGTCCTGGCAGTAAGAGTGACAGGACTAGTGTGAATCCTGCATTTTGTTTTAGTTAAATTCTTACCTGTATTCCAGTGGGATTTAATTGTAATTCTTTGATGTATTTTAAGAACTTGATGTTACGAAAACTTGTCAACCCCCCATATTTCCACTTAATTATAATTCCTCTTTGTTTGTGTCCCACTGTGCTGGTATACTCCTCCTTGTCTGAATATACTGATTCGGCTCTATATCAACCAACTGGGCCAAAAGTGCCTGGTCTAGAAATTGAGATTTACTCCTTTGTTATCAATAGCAGATAAAAATAGCATACCTCTTCAATATATGCAAAGTTTTGTGCTATCTTAATCATTCCTTTATATAGTTAACTGCAGGTCTCAAAAATTCCATGAGTCTATCCAAATTCTGTATCTGTGGTGACTGTAAGAAATGTAGTGGGTTGTATTAGTGGTAACACTAAATGGGAAGAATTTTGAGAAATCTGCAAAGCTAGCATGTGGATCTTAGAGAACCCAAAACCAAAATAAGAAGAAAAAACTGTGACAGTAGCAAAATTAAATATGCTGAAGTGTCTAGAAGATTCTAAACACTCAGAGCAGAAGTTATGTAAATCCTGCTTTGTCAGTCAGAAGGTAAGCTCAATAATGTCTAAATATATAACACTGTTATAACATATAATTTCATCTAAATTGCAGAAGATAGAATATAAATTAGTGCAGGAATATTAGAATAAAGGGTAGAATTTGAGTGTTTTTCAGAAGAAAATGCTGTGTATAAAATACATGATTTGGAAATTAAAAACTACAAAGTTTTGGGGGTTTTTGAGTTATTAGAAACACTAATGCTGGAGTGCCACAAATTAGCTGGTTGGAAACTGCATTATGATATTCTAAAATTATCCACAGTATTTCCTTCATCTTTCTCAAGTCATTTGCGCATTATCAGAGCAATATATAGGACTAGTTAGCTGGTTCACTCTGGAACAGATGTTTCAGTATTCCTTTAAAATTGAAGAGCAAACACTTTAAAGATTCCCTGAGTTTTCACTGCATGTTAGTATTGTACACTAGCAAACTAAACATCATTTCTGTCTCAGGTTTAAAATTTTTTAGCTCTTTGACTTCAGTGTTCTGATAAAACGCTTTATTAATTGATTTATACTTCAGAAGAACTGAAGCTCATGAAAATATAGTTTTTCCATGAATTGCTCTTCACTGCAGCTGTAAATAGATAAATATTGGAAGGTTTATCTTCAAGCCTGCTTAAATTATTTAGTAACTGAGCTTGATCCCTGGGGCGTATGGCTATCACAAGTATTATTTAAATTATTTGAGTGCCTTTATTCTCCCCACCTTTTGTGATTTATATTCTGAAATAATTTGAGAACGTAGCCTAATCATCTATTGCATCATCTTAATTCGTTAATCATCTATTGTAATAGTAGAATGCTCTTTCTTCACAGCACAGTTTGGTTATTTTATTTGGATTATAGGAGGAGCCTTATGATATATTAAGGTATGCATATGATCACATGCAGTGGTCACTTACTGATAAGTCAAGTTTAAAAATGAACACAGAGATCCCTAATATGTACCATTCTTTTTTTGGGTGATTTTTTTGTTGTTGTTGTTTAACAAGTCTGTTAGGCAATCCAGCTTTTAGTGAATGGCTTAAGTAAACAAAAATATTTGGTGCCCGTAGCTATACCCTATGCTTTTCATTTAACTTCCAGAAATATGATGCCTGCCTGCTGATCAAGGCATATGTAGAAATCTATGAAATATCTGTCATAGGCAAGTGTAATCATTTCACTACAAACCTTTTAAATATGGAAAAAAACAACAAAAAAGCCATTACACACAGGAAAAAAAGGTAGATGGCAACTGTAGCATTGTTTTTAAATGCTCAATTAGACATCAACAGCTTGCAGAGGCAGTCTCAGAAGGTTACTCAGGAAATGGTGGAAATCACCCATCATCTCTCATTAGTACTTAATGAGAGATGTTTTTCCAGACAGTTGCCTGGTATTACAAGGGTTATGCAAGCTTGAAGCAGTTCCAAAGTCTATTTGTGCAGGTGGGTGATTAGAGGAAATAAAAAGTTGATAATAGTCATACCCAACTCTCTTGGATGATGCAGAAACAACTAAGCAGACACCCTGCTGCCACTGGAATGCACTTCACTGGTAATTAATTCCAAATACAATCCTGAAATAGCTGCCACATCCAAGATTGGGCCAGGTATAACTTTGAGTGCTTTCAACAAGACAGTTGCAGATATATATTTACAATTCTACTCAGAACAATGGTTATTCAGGTTTAAGTGTGTGGGAACCAAGCAAATTCAAAAGAGCAAATTCAAATGGTTGAGTCCAACTGTTCTCTCTCTGCATCCAGTGTAGCTACCTACTGATTCTGTTATTCAGTATTCCATCTGTTCTTTTGAAATGTCTCTTGTAATGTTTGTTCCTTGAAATCCTGAAATACATGATTGTCCTTATCTATAGTCCCTAGATTTATGCCATGTTGAGTAGTTATGTAGGAGAGAAGATTGGCTGTGCAGATTTAGTCAACTTAAAACAATTTTAAAGCTGAATCCTATGCTATGGAAAATTGCCTAGTCCCTCAATTGAGGCTGCTATGTAACATGAACATTTTTGTTATCTGCCTGAGAAGATAGGAGATTTTCTAATATTCTCCTGGATTTCTGTGTAAACTGCTTAATTTACAGTATACAATTGCTGTGAATCTTTGCAGTGGGTCCACCACTTACAGGAGACACCATTTTTTTTTAGACTTGCTATCCAAATAGCTCTATATCAAATCAGGGTGATTCCTGCTATTTTGTGACCTACTCTGTTCAGTTTTGGGTCTTTGTTAGTTCCTTTCTACTTGTTGGCTTGGGCTCCTGTCTTGTAAATTTGCTGCTGCTGGAATCCAGCAGCCAAGACTGACCCACAACAAATGAACTGAGGCCAAGTAGTGCTGTCCTCATACAAACAGACATGCTGTTTTCAGTCTTTTACTGAAATCTGTCCATAGGTGTAATGGGGTGGTTCTCCTTGCTCTGTCTTAGAAAGGAATGTGTTTTAATGAGCTTCTGTGTTTTAGTAAGCTTCAGGGTTCAAATTCTTTTTATCGCAGACAATCGGATTTTCATGATTCTTCATATGTACCTATCTCTCTCTCTCACTTTTAAATCAAGCTCAGCAACAATAGAAAAGACTCTCTGAGACGTAATCAGGGCAAGTTTCTTGGTCTTCTCCTCAGCACGAGGATATCAGCATATCCCTGACAAAACTTCCATATATTTGATTATCACAGGAATCAGAAAATACTGTTTTATCACTCCAGTGTGATTAGAAGTGGCAATTTTTCTTTCTTTCCAGTTATGGAGCCTTTAGAAGGACTTGATGATCATTCCCCCTTTATTGAAAAGCACTAAAATCTGCTCCTAATGGTACCACACATTAACGTGGACCTACATTACTGTATTAATTTCTTAACAAGTCAGTGAAACTAGCCATTCTGGTGGCTCTGTCCTCTGCAAGGAGATGTATGCAAATTCAGTCACTGGTAACTGATTCTCTAGAAATAGTACTTTTTCCATATTATCTCCTTTTGTACGTTTCCAAGATTTCTACTGTGACTGTGATTGATTTCTGTCCAAGACAGAAGATTAGCATTGCCATATTCTTTTCAGAGTTGTTTGCCTTCATGTAATACATTTGACGTTAAGAGGACCTATAAGATGTACAGACAAAGGCACTCCAACATTTTTTTCTACAGACAGATCCAAAGATACAGAAATTGCCAGAGTGGGTAAGAGTTTCTGTAGCGCTTTTCTAATAGGCTAACAAATTGAGTCTGCTATAATTCATCAAACTTAAGTCTGTCTTGGTACCATGTTAAAAAAATATTTTTAGCCCCGACAACACCAAGCTATTTGGACCTTTATTCACATTTTTTGCTTTATCCCGATGCTGAGGTGTCCAAAACAGATGCAGGATTTTGACCTACCTTCAAGTAGTTTGAAATATTGCATGAAATATTCTACACTAAGCAGAGCTTGACGAAGTTATTTGCTAGGAAAAGGGTGCCTTTGGAGTTGTTGTCTATTTATGTGTGCATGTGTGTCTATACATATTTATGCATATGTATATATGTGCACATTAATTTTCCACCCTTGTCTTTTTTCTCTCCCAGATTTGCAGTGTACAAATCTGTTCAGGCCCTGAGGTTTTATTATAATGCTCTACAAGGTCATAATGATTAGGCTTTGTGCTTTAAGTGTTTTGTTCATGACTAATATTATATTTTCAGATGTTTTAGAATTTAGCATATATATTTAAACACAGCATTAGATGTGTAGTATATAATCTGGATCTAAGTTATTACTGCTCCATACCTCTAACGTTAAATACACGTTTCTTCCGCTTTTATAGCAAATTGCAAATCTGAGCGTATACTATTTAAGTGACTCCACAAATAACTGGAATATGGAAATAAAATAGGCGGAATATACATTTGCATTTTGGCTCAGAGCACTGGATGTGAATATGAAATAAATCATCATCCACAGTTACTATTCATTGCTTCAGTCACAGGCTGGTTTTGGAGCACATAAACCAGACTCCTTTGGATCTCAAGTTCCATTTCAGGCGGTCCTTCTGGAAGCTGTGAGGATCATGTATGTGGGGGTGTTTGGTAGAATAAATAAGAATGCTATATACTGCTAAAAGTTAAAAGCCACATACATGTATTCTAAATGAAATGCCATGCAGATGAACTACTTTTGATCTGCTGATCCATTTCCATTATATTAAATTGTAGAAATAACTGATGTAATGGCTAATACAGACATAACTGTAGATTTTGATAAAGATCCTAGCATGTTTCTGTAATGAAAGTAGGAAAATAGATTAACTGTGTTCCATTTGAAAGATTTATTTCTGAGGTGAAATCTAATTATAACTGTATTTCTGGAATATGGGCTGCCTCTGGCTTTTAATATTTTGCTTCCTGAGATGTGGTGAGAAGTGTTCTGGTTGGTATACTTGGTATCTACTTGGTAGTTAATATTGTGGCATTGTATACGTACAGTGTCTTTTCTCCGAGTACATTGTGAGAAAAAGTATCTATTAAAAAAGTTGCAGGGAACAGTTTGTCCTCACAGAACATGGAGAGTGGGATGAAAATGTCGATGTTAAACTGTGTTGAACTGTGGTGTGATGGTCTGTTACTATCCCTAAAGGCATTTTTCTGTATGCAGTGTTCCATGTGAAAGAAGATGTGAAACTGCAAAATTCCCAGTGCATGATTTTTTTTTTTTTAATCATTTCAGTTAAATAGTTAACATTGTTATATTTTTGCCTGACATCTTAGGTTATAGCTCTGGAATAACACCTTAGTTTGCTCTTACAGTATACTAAAAGAAGAACACATTCACTTTTATTTTGCTCTCTCCAGACTCAATTCTGAGTGATCCTTAGAAGTGTAATGCAGTCAACCATATCCATGAATCAGAGCTCCTTGCACTCCCCTCTTTTGTTGAAATCCTGTTGTCCTGTACAATTCAGAAAAAAAATCACATAATTATTTTACCATGATGGTTAAAAAATCAGTATTATTAGATAGACATATATAACATATTACATAATTTTTCATTTATTCAGAAATTGGTTTTGTACTGAAAAACTGTATTCTGAATGAATCACTGAGTACTTATAATGTCAGTGATAGTAGACCCATCTTTTATTCCTGTAAGGGATTGGTTATGATATTAATTCTTATATAATGTTTTTTCTGTGAGACATGAGATTAGTGTGCACTCATAGCTAAACATTTTTATGACCAAGATAACTATGCTTACATTAATTAGGAGTCTGTTCCTCCTGTAAATATTTCAAAAATTAGGAAAAGTAGCAAATAGAATGTCAAGAGACATCAATATTTGGAAATTAGGATTAAAATTAAGATGTGGAAACCTGTCTAATCCTGTGAGAAATTTAAGGAATCACCATCTTCTTTCATATGTCCATGAGCTGGTTAGTGGTAAATGGGATTGTAATTGCATTGTAACACTTTCTGTCCTTTAAATCTTGTATCCTGAGCCAATTAATCAATCCATCAATCAAACAACCCACAAACAAAGGAAATTAGTGAGGTTTTCCAGGATGTAGATCAGCATAGCAATTTTTATAGTCCACACTACATGAGTCCAGTTAATCCAAAACCTGAGTTCTTCTAACCTTTTAAGAAATCATTTTGGTTATTGTGAACATAGAAAACATAATGTAGTACATTATCCTCATCCTATTCTGTTTCTTTTGCCCTGAAACAAAGGAGATGGAGAATGGCAAATCTTCAGTAACCATTTTTAAAAATCAGAATAAGCTCCAATGATGTGTGATGGAGGCAGGACGGAATACTGTTAGAGCATGCTGCAGTTCACTAGTTTTTAGCTGCTAGATGATCCCTGGAGCCTGGTGTTGTCTGACTGACAGAAACATCTTCTAGATTATTCCAACTTGAGCCAGGAACTAGAAGAGAATGACAACCATAAATACTTCCCTGTTGGCTCCTTCTGGAGCACCTATCAGAAACTCAGCAGGAGAGCTAATCTTTCCTGGGTAAATTTGGTAGTTTTTCAAGTTTCTAAGTTCTTTTTCCCATGAAATGTTCCCCTGAAGCTTGCAGTGTTGCCATTATGGTTACCAAAAGGGCAAAAAGAAGCTTGCTTTAGTTTTGTCACCAGGCAAAGAGGAGATTAAATTATATAATTTAATTCCAAAAGAAAATACATTCAAATACAATTCAAATATATTTTTAATGAAACTATGAGTACAGTATACATATACATAAACAAGTCCTCCAAACTGGTTGCAGGAAATAATTTGATGGTGATGTTCTCTCTCTGACGGAAACCCAGGTAGTAAATCATTATTGGTTGCCTAATGGGAAGATCCTACTGTGAAAATAAACAGCTGTCCACAATAAAGGGATTGTTTACAAGAAACCATTACATGTCAGACACTTATCCTGTTGAGAAATGAGGGAAGGCATGAAGTACTGAGCAGCTGGATTTTTTTTCTGGGTTGTTTATTTCAAAGAAAAATATTTGGCTTCTTTTTGCAAGGTTTTATTTTTAGACTCTAAAACATAATCCTATTTTTTGTGTGGCCACTTAATTTTACTTGGAAGAAAGACTGTAACTACTCTTTTCAGAGATTGCTGCATATTGCGTATGTTGCTGAATTGGTTATGGTTGTACTCAGGCACTGTAGCTGGAGAATTTCTTCTCGGCTGTGTCTAGTGGAGCATATAACAGTCCTTCCTCCCCTCATGAATGATTTCCAATACATTTCCCTTCCAAGACCATCATTCCCAGTCAGTTCGATGCCACTTGTGTGGGACTGTATTTAGGAGCAAAAGATGTCTTCAGTGAGCTACCATGGAGCAGGGTCAACATGAAGTCTTTCCTGTGCAAAGGCAAAAATCTTGCTCATATAGCTTGAGCCCTCCATTACCCTCTTCTGCATACTTAAAGTGTGGTTGAACTGAGCTGAGGTGATTATTGACATGGCTTTAAAACAGAATAAACTGGTGGGCAGAAAACTGTATTTGCTACCAACAGCACCAGTCTGTATTTCTCTTTGTCCTTTGAGTGATCCATCTTTGAGATACTTCTGCATCTGCAAGACTCCCTGATTTCACTTGCAAGACTTTCATGTGCTAAATAGTGGGCAGCTGTGCAAAGCACAGCCACCCAGGGAAATAGTGACAGAAAGGGCCAGGGACTGCTGAAGTAGTTTGTGGAAGAGTTTGTGCTCTTTATGGATTTAGCTGTTTGTCAGAGACAATAATTCTGTTTGTTTCTTGCTTCAGTAAGTAAATAAGTGCAGTAAGTACACTTAGCTAGGCTTATGTAGAGCATTTGTCAGTCTAGAATGTACCTCTTACCTTCCAGGTGGTGCCTTTATTCCCACATTTCTTGACAGCAGTATAGTCCCTTGTTTAATATTTGCTCAAGCACAGTGCAGGGCTCTCTTAAAGAAACTCTCTGATTCGTCAGTCAGGAGGTTCATGGGTGATAATCTATTGATGAGTCTCTCCACAGTGTGAAAGAAGATGATATTTCGTATTCTGGAGCAAGAGAGGCTGAGACTTTCAGTTCAACTAAGGTGATACTAACACTTATATCTAGCCTTCATCCTCACTCTGAGATTTTCAGAGTATGGTAAGGCTTTCATGGAGTCTCTTCTTCTCAAATCCCTGACCCTCCTTTGATGAGCTGGGATTTCAAATCACAGAATACTCATTTATATGATGCATGTGAGCCAGTTTAAAGTTAGAGACCAGGTCAGACGGGAAGCCATAAGGCTTTCTGAAATGCTATGAAAAATCTTCCACGTCACATATGTTATTATGAGGATTCACAGTAAGTTCCTTTCTAAGGCTGTGTAAAAATTGTTTTGATTCATTGTATTAACACATATTTATTAATTTCTGAAATAAATTACTTCAGATTCAAGATTTCTGTGCACACTTGCGATGATTCAGGAAGAACTGATCTGTGCATTAAGACTGCATACCTAAAGGACTGGCAGTTTTGATGAGATACTTTTCAAAAGAGTTGGACTTGTCTGTTTCTGTGACAGGGAGGGTGACTGTCAGATGTCAAGTAACGCCTGAGATTATCTGTGGGATGTCTTCATTCTCGATGTCTGCCAAACTGCCATCTGAACTTTTGTTTACACTTTCATTAAGTGTAATGGCATTGCTGAAACATTCCAGTCTGATGTTATTTTAGAAGAATAATTTGTCAGTCTGTATTTGATTAGAAACTTTAAGACCTCATCCAGTTATGTAGTGTTTCTGCAGGAAGTATATCTTAGAATAACCCGTGCTTTCACATCTGTAAGTGTAGAAGACCATAAAGTCTACACTCTTGCAACTATTCCTCTTTATCCTATGTTAATATAACTGGATATTTCCTTCCCTTCAGTCTCTCTGTTACACTTCCAAGAATTCTTTCAGTTCATTAGGGAGAAGCTTCTGTCATAGCTTTCACAGAGGTGTTTCTGACTTGTGGAAATGGAGGAGCTTATGTGTGTACCTGCAGAAGTTGGTCGGGCAAATATTCTCCACCTTAAGAGAACTGCTTTTGCCTACTTGTGTTTGCATTTTTCTGGAGCTGATTTGTTCACAAAGTGGAAGCACAAGTTGAAGAACAACTGCAATCACAAGTAAATGGCTTTCTTCTGTGGACTCTGCAGGTTGTCAGTTGAGGCCCACACACATAAGATTTGAATGTAATCGTTGTCTTAAAGCAGAGCCGCAGCTGTTACAGCACATTTAGGAGCATGGAGCACATGTCTTTGTGACTCACAAAGAAAGGTAATCAATAAATTCACAGACACTGTGAAGACCACCATAGCCATGCACAGAAAATGGCATTTTCCCCAGAATCTGAGCTAAAACATTTCTTTCTTCTGATACAATTCTAAAGGCGTGAAGTGATGTGGAGTTTTTGGCCTCCTGCTAAGTCATTCTGGTGCTCAGCTACTATCACAGCTGGGAACCTATTTCGTAGTCCTCTCAATACTCTGATCTGATTGCCACTAACTTTACATTGATCAAAAACCACTAAGCACCTTTAGAGAAGGCAAGAATCGTATTTTAAGTCCTTTTTATGGTCCTGCACAGTGCCATAGAATGGTAAGAACAAAATATGTCCAAACAGCACTTTCCCATGTACATGCATATGTGTAGACATTTTTAAGGCAGCTGTAGGTTATCTAGCTGAGATACTGCTGGAAAGGTAGCTAGTGCCGTGCAGAGTTCTGTGGAGAATGCAAATTTTAATTGAGAAACTGAGTATATTTTCATGTAATTAGTGTTTGCTGGTCAGTTACACCGATCACAATGTTCAGGAAAGCTGTCCATGGCAGTTAATAGCATGCTCTAAGTTGAATATGTGTTTATATAACACGTTGGACTGGGTTGGATGTGTTAGGATTTTCCAGGATGAGGTAGGAGTTGCACTGTAAATCTCCCTTTCAAGTCACCCCTGTTATAGTGATAGTACTTGGATTCACAGATGCTAATGCAAGGTAATGGAAGTAAAATGTTTGTGCTTAGTTTCCACTTCACTTTGTTTAGATACTGAGAGAATGGTGTATCTTGCCTTAACAAAGAATGAATATATGCGCTGACAAAATAAGTATGGATATGCAATATATTCCTTAGCAGATATATTTAAATTATAATAGGTTTTGTAAGTTGAAAGAGTGTTCTGTTTTCAAAATTGTTTTTTATTTTAAAATGTATGAAGCATTTGTAAGTTCACAGAAATTATATTTTTGTTCGCAGATAATGCACCTCAGGTAGCAATTACCGCACCAGGATCTGGTAACCATAGAAACAGCTCTACAGGCCCAACACCTGACTGCTCTCCTCCATCACCAGACACTGCACTTAAAAACATAGTGAAAGTTATACGTCCTCAGGTAGGTGCTCACCATAAGCAGCCTCTCATTAGTTGTAATTTTTGTTTTAATAGCAGGCTATGATGTGTGCGTTCTAAGATGGTGTTACCGCTTTACGCATGCAAGTAGGTTAAAGACAGATAAACAATACAAAATATTTTTTGTATTTAAGAAGCAATCCTGATAGTAGTAGAAGATATAATATTTTGTGACTGAACCCAAATGTACAGAGTACATTTTTCTTGTCGCACTAATGATGAAGTCCTTATGCTATATTTTGTAATTTTTCATACTGTTAGTTTTGTTTCCAGTGTATGTTCTGATTTTATCACTATTAATTCCATATTGCTTTTTCAGGTTTACTTTTCTCTTTCTGCATCTCCATTTACATGAACTTATAATGCTTCATAACTTCTTTGATTTACCTTCCCGTATAGTATTTTTTCTCAACTTTCATCCTTCCCAGCTATCCATATTTCTAATACTGTTCGGGAAACAGGATGCACAATTTGTGGGAAACTTGAGTGCTCCTTATGATTCTTGAAGGAGTGCAGCCTAAAAATAAAAACTTTACAAGAAATACATCTTAGAACTTGATTTGGTGTATAGAGGTAATCAGCACAGAGCAGTTTATTTTAGAACCACCAGATCATGGGATACCATAGGTAAGAGGAAACCTTGGGATGATCTAGTTCCTTGTTTAAAAAGCTGTGACATTAGGTGTGCCAAAGCTAGTTGTGACAACTGCATGATTAATTGAATAATTGTGAAACTTTTTGATGTGAACCCAAAGAACTTCTATTCCTCTCCTACCAATTATTGGGTTCAAATACAGCCATCTGTTCTTTATTGCTGAGCTGCAACTGAGCCGCTCTGGTGCTAGTGATGTATCATCAGAATGTCACTGGCATTTGTTTTACTTGAGAAGTAAGCTGTTGGATACATGATATTTTCAGGAGAATTATATAGGACAGATTGTTTTGGTACCAGGCAAGTGAGTGTGTTACAATGTTGGAGGTGAATCTTCCTTTCAGTACTCATTGGAGCACACAGGTCAGCAAGTCTTGCAGAATTGATGGTCATCACTAGGTGTACTAGCCATTTGTGTCTAGGAGCCCTTGGGTTTCCTATGGCTGACACTGTCACTGCAAATAATTCTAGTGACTGGTGGGTGCAGACCATCCCTCTCTTGACACTACCGTAGTTTGGGTTCCACATCCTGGTTTAAATCTAGATCACAGGAGGTCTAAAATAACAGTTTCTTCTCCTTTTTTCTTTTTATAGTTGTTTCTCACTTTGCTTGTTCCTGTAGTGTCTCTGTCCCTCCCACCCTATGTATACGGTATAGTACTGAAATGCCTCCTTCCTTCTAAGCTGCTTTTTGTAGCAAACAAACAGAAAGGTATTGGAATATTGTTGAAACAAGCTGTTGTGTGATAGAAACAGCTTTTTAAACTATATTTTCAATAAGCTATCATGATATTGCCAACAGATGGACCCAGAACACTGAATGGTGATGTTCTCCTGCTAGTTAACTCTGAATGGATTCAGCAGATTCTGGGGAGCTATTTTCAAATTTAAATCATACCATTTACTGACTCCCAGTGTTCTCATTGTTTTGCGGAACAAAAGCTAGCTGTGTGATATATATGGTCAGAACTTCACCACATTTTTCTAAAATGTCTCTCATGTGGCCCTACATGTGGCATGCCTTCTATACAGAAAACAACAACAGAAAGGCACATGTAGACTAGTGCATAGTGTACATGGTAAGTCTGTGTGCTAATACACGAGAACTTGGATACGCCATAGCATTCAGATACTGCTGTGCTTCTCCTTTCTGCATGTGTTTAATCCACATCCCCCCAGTATTCTTTGGTTTTGTTTTTGTTGCTTGTCTGATCACCTTCCCCCAAGATCTCAACTCAAGAATTTAGACAAAGACGTTGTAGATATTTGCAATGTGCTGTTTGCTAACCACTAGTGTTAATTCTGCCTGCATATTTAATTCCTTTTTTGCATTCAATTACATGGCAAGCTCTTTGAAGGTTAGCACAATGGGATTCTATTCCTGACTGACCTCTCACCACTCATGTAAAACTAATGAATAGTGTTACACAATGTATGCAAAATAATTAATTTTCTGTTGGCTGCCAGGGCCTCTTTGCATTTATCTAGCAAAATAAATAGATTTTGAACAGATCTAAGCCAGGGATAATATAAATTTCCAAAACAGCTGTCACTCCTTTCCCTTTTCATGTCCAGCAGATCCAGCACAGGAAAGTGCCAGTGAAAGGCAGAATGGGAAACTCTTCAGCAGCCAGCTTTGCACTAGGGAGGCTTTGGCAGCCTGGATGAAACTGCCAGGGAAGTCTGGCCTTTCAACCCTTATTTTTATTTTAATTTATAGCCTTATCTTTCCTGAAGAGTTGTACGTGTAATGGTTTACTAGCAGTGAGGAGAGACACTGTGTTTCTGTGTAACCAGGACAAGAGGACATAGTATTAAGCTGCCCCAGGGAAGGTTTAGTTGGATGTTAGGAAGAATTTCTTAACAGAAAAGGTTATTAGACACTGGAATGGACTGTCCAGGGAGGTGGTGGAGGTGTCTGGTAAAATCAGACTCTCTGGAGGTGTTTAAGGGAAGACTGTACTTAATGCCATGGTCTAGTCAACATCATGGTGTTCTGTCATATGTTGGACTCGATGATCTCAGAGATCTTTTCCAACCTAATTGATTCTGTGAACTAGCAGCAGAAAAATCTGAAGATTCTTTCCTCCCACCAGTCTGGTGAGGACAGGTGGTGGCAGAGAGGGGAAAAAGAGAATTCTGAAGTTTGAAGGCAGAGGTGGGGATCATTCTACCTCTTTGGCCTTTTCTTTCTAGGAGTGTGTGCCAGCTCATGTGATGGCAGGGCATATGTGCAGCTTTAGCACATGACAGATTTTGAAGATGCTTGTATGAATGTGAGGTTTAGCACAGCTCACTGCCCTCTCCTCACAGACCAACTGTATGTTCTTGGGGGCCCCTGTCAGCTACACGTGCTTCATGGAGTTCCTGAAGAGGAAGGAGGCTGTGATGCTACACTGACAGCCCACAGGGTGAAAGTGCCACAGCTGGGAAATGTGAGACAGGAACAATCTCATACACAAAGGGTGGATTTGTGGACAGTTAAGGGATTCCTCAGAGTGGACTCAAACTTATTTTTCCATTTTCCTTCTAGTTCTCTCTTAGCCTGGCCCTAATTGTTCCCTTCTTATATAAAAAATACACACTATCCCAAGAGCTGGCTGGGAATTTCTATTTTCCCACAACCTTTCACTCACTTTTCTGAAAATTTATCCTTTCTTCAAGTAATTATAATTAATTCTGAGATGGGAAACCTGCAGTTTGTTGTGACCCTACCACTTGTTCCTTATAAGATCCCATTGCTCTCTAAAATCTATTTTAAACTCTTTTTGGATATGTCTCAACTATTCAGTGTAATATTACTAAAACTGAAGCCCATTTTACTGGAAATGGTTTATCTTCCTGGCACAGTGCAATACTCTGGAGGGATACTCACTGAGCTCTCAGAAGTCGTACTGGGTTCAGTGCCACTGTGCCACCCACCTCTACTACCTTCAATCCTGAAAATGGCACCCTTAACAGTGTTTCAGGGATCTGTGTACTCTTTTAGCTGTGCATCTTAGCTAAGGCTTGTACTTCTGCTCTAGCATTTTGCAAATATATTTCTTGTTTTCAAATTTTCCCATGGTGAGTCTCTAAAAAGAAGGGTTTGTTGAAAAGTTACATGTATGCAGAGAAGAAGTAAAGAGAATGTAGCTCAGGTTTTTAATTGCATGATCTTTTTTTTCTGGATTGTAAGACAAGACTTACTAAGTTTTTAACTCATTAATTAGTAGTTAGTGAGGATTTTGAGAAAATGATAAGCTTTCAGGTTAAAGATAAATGCCTCTGTGAGTATACTGACAGCACATGGGATCAAAAATGAGATGTGGTACAAAATCAAGTAGGTAAAGTCTCTTTCAAGTTTTAACTCAGTTACATTAGTACATATAATCAAACATAACTTATGAGACTGGAATTTTAGTAAGTGATAGTAAAACTGGGCTTGTTCTATCACAATTCCTAAAGCTTCCAGTTTGGATGAAGCCTGAACAAAGTTAGGCTACTTGTAATGCTTCGTGTATTTTTGTATTAGCTACTCAATTTAATGAGATTCTCCTTACTTAATTACATGTTCAGCTCCATTTGAACAAATAAGCTCTATACATAGAGGAAGGAAGACAACGTTTTTTCCTAAGAGACTGTTTCTTTTGCCAGTGCTGTTCACTTGTGGGTCTTGGGCCAATTCTCATAAAACTGAATTCTGACTTCTCACCTTTAAATTTGTTTATTAAATGTAGTTCAGCATTTGCATATTCTCTTCTTGTCTTTTTAAGATATGTTTCAAATGGCTTACTGTAGGTACAGCTTTTGATGTCTAAATGTGGATTATTTTAAAGTTACTTTGATGTTATCTATCATGAATTAGTATTTTCCTCATTTTATGTGAATGACTTAGTTTCCTAAAAGTCTTCTTTCAATGATGTAAAGAGGGTTTCTGGTAGAAAGACAAAGAAACAGAGAATTTCAGTGTTCCTGACATGATGAAATTTCGTCATCGTGTTTTTTCTGGTTTTATTGCTAAGATCTGCAATAATCTATTCATTATAATGTTTTTTTTTCTTATGGATTTGGATGTGCTGTCTTTACATTAATCCTATTTTTTTTTCTATTTATCTTTAACCTCTTTGAAGAAATTTACAGTTCAATCTGTGGTTCCTCATTCTTCTGGCTAAGACATCTATCAATACAACAGAAGCTAGTGGTTTAAACATTAGAGGACAAAAAAAATTGTCTCATTTTTCTGCAAGTGCTAATAATATCCTGCAGGGCATGTGTAGCTTCTGATAGACCTATCCCACTTGTTTGGGCTACCAGGCTTACAACTATTTTGTCCATGCACAGTGAGCCTGTCAGTCCTGTATATGTGGTTCATCTAGGCATAGGGAAGGACAGGGACCATGGCATTCCACTGCCTGTATCATCCTGGACATAAATGGACAGACCAGCTGTTAGGAGATATGTGCTCCAGAGCCTCTTTATTTGGCTGAAAAAGTGGTTGTAATTTACGTTCATGAAACTATGTTTTATTTTATTTTTTTTTCAGATAGGTGCAGGAATTAGTTTGAACACAAACAAACAAACAAATCATCTTAGAGGAAGCTCTGGAAAATGCCAGTTCCAGAAAATAAATTTTCAGAATGAAAGGTTCCATAAACAAGATTTTTGAGTGGATTAGTGTCACTATTTCCTCATGGTGAAACAGTGAAACTATTTCCACCTGGTTTCTCCCCTGTGCTGGGACCTTACTGCAGTATCCTTAGTTCACAGATGAAATGCATGCCTTGTCACGCTTAGCTTGAATTGGCACATCCCTGTCTCTGCCAGCTGTTGCACCTGTGCACAAAAATATGAAAACTCGTTGCATCTACTGAACTTGATTTGCAACACACAAAAAAATCTGTTTTGTTACATTTTATCATAAAAAGGAGGGCTGGTGAACACAGTTATGCAATAAATTCTCTCCACTCACTTACTGAATGAGATCACAGGACAGCTGGGGTGCAAGGACTTACTTTCTCCTATGAAAAGCTTTCTGTGCTCAGCTCCAGTTACATGCTCAGCGAGGCAGGGAATAACCAGGAAAACTGCCACGGAGAAATGCTGAGCAGGCACACTGTGCTTCCTCTTTGGGTGCACACATCTTATTCTGCTATGTTCTGGTGCTGGACTTTGTGCAACCACATGCAGTGTCCATGCTTAGCACAAGAGGTAAATAAGACTTTAAGAAACTTTACTGAGAGTGATGATTTTGTGGGGGATCATACCCATCATATCCAAGGTAAAAGCCAGCCCTGTGTACATGCTGTAATGAAGTTCTGGAAGGTGCTGAGCATTCCCCAAACCCACTAAAATAAAGATATATTCTACAGTCCACAGACGAGTAGTTTTGGCCCTCATCCTTAGTGTGCCTGGTCTGGAGTTTTTTTTCTGGATTCTGTAGTGTTTCCAAGGTTTCATGTGTCTGTTAGGCTGCAGTTGGCAGCAGTCAGTGGCCTTGATTCCAGGTATGGAAATGTATTTCAGAATATTCTCTGGCTATGTGGCAGAGAATGTCTGTACAAATCTGCTGCACACAGTTTGATGTATTCTCATTCTAATGATGCTGAAATGAATAAACAAAGAAACAAACAGATATATAAAGCTCCTAAATAGCCCTTTAAAAAAAGGAGAGCAAAGCAAAGTAAGAGGTATACTGTCAGTGCCACTAAGATGTGGTTACCAGTTCATCTATGCATGACTGAAAATAGGACAGACATTAGGAAATTATTTTATACTGGGATACTGAGTACCAAATACAAAAAAAAGGTTGTGGTTGGAATTGTCTCACAGGACTGATTCCTACACACACACACCCCTCACACACTCCTACACCTCCACTCACCCATTTTACCACAGAATTAATTGGTAGAAAATATGTGATAGCTCTAGAGGAGAATATTAGGAAAAAAAAATCCTTAGAGCGTAATGGATACTTTGTGACTCCTTAATAACAACATTAAACAAAATATTATTAAAGAGATGAATTGTAAGAGATCTCCTTTGACAAGTAACTGTAAAATATAATTCTATTTAGATTATTTTAATTAGAGCTGAGATAATATGAAAACATAAACACATCTACCCAGTACACAGTACTAATGAAAACAGCAAACAGTGTGTGTGAGTGCATTTAATTACAGGTTCAACAGGATGCTAAAACACAAATATAAATTAAAGCAGAATAACACTCTATTGTCAAGAGTGTTAAGTTTTTAGAGTATCACTTGTACATTCACATATCTTCCTTGTTTGAAACTGGTTGCTTACCTGGAGAGATTCTCTAGGCTGCAATTCCTGATTCAATATAAACGTAAGTCATACACAGAACAGAACATTTTTCCTATCTGAAACAGACCAGGTAAAATATTGAGCATAAAGATAGTTCAGATACTGAAACTTGCATACAACAGAGTAAAATGGGCTTTTAGCTCTGTAAGGTTGTCATCTACACTGTTGAATTGTTGACACAGTCCTGGATATAATTTTGGCGCTATGCCCTTCTCTTTCTCCAAACATATCTGCTGTTGGGCCTGATTTGGGATTTGAATGGACCAAACACCATTCCTGGTAGGTAATTCTGTTTTGAAGACCCTTCTCTGACACCTAATGAAGTTTAATGGTAGGGGTGTGAACAAATCCATACCAATTACCCTGCCCTATTACACATAACTCTTGAAAAAAGTAACACACTCAGAATTTGGAAGATTAAAGCCTTACCTATAGTGCCTTGATGGGTATCTCATGAGATTCTTAGCACTTTCCTTTGCTTCTGTGTTGTATGGGATGGTTTTGAGCACCTTAATTATTCACTAATCCTTTATCATCATCTGAAAATACACCCCATTTTCACACATGTGTGTTCTCTGTAGCATGCAGCTTAAAAAACCAGCCATCAGCTTGGCTCTTCAAAATTTGTGATATAAAAATGTCGTGATATAAGTAATTTTCATAATCTGCAGGTCAAAATGGGGTGTTACTAACAGCTGGAAGCTGAGCTTTTTTGAAGAAAATGGCCTTCCATCCTTATCCCAACTGTTTCAGGCAAAAAACACCTTTTTTTTTAAATCTTTGAAACTTGGGAAATTTTAGGAGCTGAGACATTCCTCTTATTTATCAAATTTATCTCTTGCAATTTGGAGCTCGTTTCAACCAGTGTTTTCCCAGGATAGGTACAGTGGTGTATCTTCAAAATCTGGTCACATCTGTCAAGGAGGGGAACGTCTACAAAGGTGTTGCAGTTTTTCGCATTCAGGACTGCTACTCCTCACAACCCACAGCTGCAATATGGTTGCAATTAAAGTAGAAGGCAAGGAAAATGGAAACTGAGGGTAGATCAGCTTTTTCCTGTATTTATTTCCAGTCTGATTTGTCATCTAAGATAAGACCACAGGTAGAAGGAGACAGCAACCCTCTGACGTTTAATTACATACTCCAGTGGAGGGCTCCTAAGGCAGGAGCTGGGATATCATGCACATAGAAAAACAGAAAGCACGATGTCTGTATCATACCTGGAACCACATGGCATGACTTCCCAATCACAGGCTACAGAAGAAGGCTGAGTCTGTGCCATTGTTGAGCATGTTGGTGACACTGGAATGATTGAAATGTGCTGATGGGCCATGAGATTACTGCGAAGAAGTATGCACTTGCTGCTCATGCAGGATGCAAGTGGTGTTCTGTCTCTAAATTAAAAATCAGTCAAACAGAACATTCTAGGACTTTGATGCTATGATGCCATTAAAAATTACAGAACGCATCATACTCTTAATATGGAGAAGGATCTACAGTTAAAAAACAGTTAAAGTATTTTTTTTCCTTTCTTTCCCCCCCTTCCCTCCCCACCCCACCCCATGATCCTGTAAGCTCCCTGGTGTGGCTGCTTGGGATATACTGGTTGCCAGCCTCTACGTGATTTCTGCTTTCTACTTTTAAACTAAATTAAGATGTTGGGAAGCAAAAACAAGAATGTCAAGATGGGTGCTTGTATTTTATTTTTAATTTTTGTCATAATTTAAGATAAGGTTCTGTGAAATGGAAAAAGAGAAAATTATATTGCCTTATGAAAAAGACAATGTGTCTTCATCTTGTTTAACATGGTATTTTGAGGCTTGACAGAATAATTGATTCAGTATTCTAGTAATAACTCAATATAGTCTTTCACTTCTAGGTGACATAGATGAATCAAACACAGATGCATTGTAATCTCCAGTTTTTGCGATTTCAAGGCTACTTGATCACCTTAGTTTAGATCCTATAAATCAAATAATTCTTGGCAGCAGCACTGATTGATGAGAATGTATCCGGCCCGATGATTTCTGCAAATCAAACTGAGGTACTGGAGACAGTAGTAAACAAAGAAGCCTGTCCTGTCACAGGCTGTATTTTACCAAGAAAATTATGAATGTTTTGGGCATTTGTGTAAGTGTACATGAGGAAAAGAGACAAATAGAGGTGGTATGCTGGGATGTTGAGGCAGAAGACAGAAACGATAAAAGTGACATGGAAGTCGTATTTGAAAGGGAGGACAGAGGCTAAAATCAGATGCACTGAAGGACAGTAAGAGGGATATAGTGACTGAAAAGGTCAATGTGAGATAGGGCCGTTTGAGAGTTTGTTTGAGGGACCTTGATGACAAAACCACAGAGAAAGCAGAGAACCGAGTTTTGGAAGACCAAGTAGAACTGGAACCAGCAAGGCTACTGTAAAGGGTGTTTTAGAGTAACATAGGTAGTTATGGAAGGAATGTCAAACAGATAGGAGAAAACAGAAAAAGAGAGGTGCCCACAGAGGTTGTGGATGCCCCATCCCTGGAAGTTTTCAAGATCAGATTGGACTAATGGCCTTTAAAGACCGCTTCCAACCCAAACCATTCTGTGACCCTAGAAAAGGGGAAATGAGTGCATAGAAAAAAAAATGGGATTTTAAAAGGAAGGAAGGTGGTGAATGGAAAATTTCTGAAGTAGGAGTGAGTTGATCAGAGAATGAAAAGAATGGAATCGTCTGGGCAGGTACCAAAATGCAAGATTCATGTGGCCACATAACTACACTCATACTGTATTATATATGTGAGATGAGCCTGGAGGAAGAGGCTTGCTTGTTTTGGTAAGTCTGTGTGCTAGCAAGAATTTGAGGATGTAGGTTCAGTTCTCTATTCTGTCTATTTCTGCATGGTATAAGGCAACTGAAACCAGTTTTTACATTATGTAGGGCAACTGGAATTTGGTAGGATTTGCCAAATGCAGATTTCCTTAGGCTTGTTCATTCTCAGTGATTTAACAAACCACATGTTTGTCCCCTGGGAAAGCTCTATTCCTGAGTTCACATCTGTAAAATGGGGCAAATAGCTTTGCCATAGTACAGAGTGTTGTGAAAATTAATTTTTTTAAGGCTATGATGGTGCTATGTGCACAAATTCCAAAGATAAAAGAAGATGAAGTCACAAGCCTGTAGAGTATGTCAAAGCTGGAGAAATATTTTATCAAATTTTGCCCTTCTTCCTCTGCTAAATGTAAGAAATATTTGAATGATCCCTTCCATGCTCATAGTGTTGCATGCCAGTCATGGTAGCATTACAGAATTTGCATGCAAATTTCATTCATGGAAGCATTAAATCCTTACTTGTCTTTTTAATAGACAGGCAATTCAATATGTATATTTTAATGCCTTTCCTGTTTTCGCAGTTTCAAAGTGGTATCTTTCATTGATATATGTTCACTACAGACAGACCACGAAAATATTCTTATTAGACCTGATTTGAAAGTTATTTAAGTCTTGTGCTTGCAATACCTTTAAAGATTTGTACTGGTACATTTTTGCTTTTGCATTGATAGGGTTTCTTCATTAGCCTGATCTGATATGCTGTTTTAGGATAGTCTAGGGTTTTCTAGGTTGGTATTATGACAGTTGAAATAATAGTTGTGAAGAAAAGTCTTAAAAGGAAACATGAGTCATTAAAGAGATTTGAACATAACAAGTAAATTAAACACATGAATGTAATGAATAAAAATCTACTTAAGGACAAATTTGCGTGCAACTGCGTAGCATAAATATTGGGATGAAGTTAAGCCATAAGTATGCTACAGTTTCACAAGGGTTATCTGAGCATGTCCAGACCTTTTGAATAGTACAAAGAAGACATGTAATGACTGACAAATCTGGCTATAAAGAATGAATTAACCATCATCTCTTTGGGACAGGGTTTTGTGTTTATGCAATCTCCAGTATGAGATCTTGACCCCTGACTACTATTCCATGTAGTAAATAATCTTTTTAGAATTTTCCAGAACTATCTCAAGAGTTCTTGGTAAATGTAGTTAAAGGGTGGCTTTGGTAGATGCAATCCATGAAACCAAGGCTTCTGCTGGTAAGGCTGGAATTTGACTTCAGATTCTAAAAAAAGAAGTAAGATTTCTAGAGTGTGTCTAGATGTAAGCTACAGGTGGGATTCAGTCTGGGACTAAGACACCTGTGCTTTCATTTCTGTATATAAGAATATCTGTCTGATTTAGAAATCTAATCTCCTGTCATGCTTCGGACAGATGCAGGATTGAATTCAGTTACCTAAAAATAGGAATCTGATGTCATTTGAGTTGCTATAAAGTTGTCTTTGAGATGTACATGGAGGGTGTCAAGTATGATACAGAGCAAACATAGGGGAGACCTGCACTCTTCTGAATGGCAGCTGGATGCCAGGTGGGATGTCATAGGGAATCTGCACTGATGGTAGATACCTGCATTAAGGCAAGTGAATTAATACCAAGGTGGCTGGGGTGAGCCGAAGTGTTCCCTGGACTCTATTGATTTTGTTGACTAGATCTGAATTGACTGTTATAGGAGCTTAAATAACTAGTGTAGATATAAATAGCTATGCTATAAAATTAGTTATCTAAATCTGGAATGGAATTTAATGCTACATTTCTACTGGATTTTTTTTGGTGCAAATGGTACTTCAGAGAGATAATGGCAGAGGGATGCAATCAACACATACTGGTTTACTGAGTCTCTCTTAGCATATATTAGTGAACAATTAATGTACTTTAACAGCATAACATTTTACAGGACCCAGCAAAAGTGCAAAAGGCTCCTCTAGTTAGCTATAAAAGTTCAGATGCTAGATTCCTGTGTAATTATGTAGAAAAGTTATTGGCACATGTTGACAGACAGACCTTGTTAACTCCAAACAATATAGCAGAATTGTAATGCTGTAGAGTAGTAGAGGCTGAGAGAGGTTCTGTTCAGAATGCTTAGATTGGAAAGATATATTAAACTGAAATATGTTTCTCTGAATTAATGATAATAAGGCCTAAGCCTGAAATAATATAGAAGCTATTTTGTATCACACAAGTCAGCAGATGGTTGCATTTTAGCACAACAAACATAAAATATTTCTAGCTTCCATAATTGTCTTTGAAAATCACTCTAGAATTATTTTTTATCACTAACCCATGTCCCCATAGCAAATAATAGTTATTTTTTGACAAACACACTTTTAGAATCTGTGAGCATTTGTAAATTAAACTGACCCGTAAAAGAAGCTTCAGAACAATTTGGCGGTTTTTCGTTTCTTTGTTTACCTACTTCCCCTACTCCCTCCATCCATCAAGACCTCAGAGATGTTTTTTTTGTGAAACTTCTAAAAGATATTAGAGTAGCTTGTAATACTACACTTAGGTGTAGTGAAGCAACTCATCAGCCTTAAGATGAAAAAGGCCAAATGGGGTATCAGATGCTTCTTTTCTGGCTTCAAGAAAGGGGCACATAGTCAAAGCAGTGGCTGGAGACCTGACTTGATGAAGGCCAGAGCAGTTGCTTTTGAAACTGCTTTGGAAAGCAGAGCTGGACCATTCTAGCTGCCCATTTAGGTAGAAACTGTCTCAGCTAGAGAATAACGAGGAATATCACACATTATGTTAATTGAAGTGTCACCTTTTCATCTCAGGAATTAAGTCCTGGAAATCTGCAAAGACACCGTTGCTTGGGAGAGGGCCAGAAACATGCTTCTAAATGACTGGATATCATTTTCAGTTTTAGAAATAATCAGGTCATTCCTGAATCTGTTGTCTAGCAAAAGTGTGCCATTTAGGTTTAATTAATACACATGAATGTTTTTTGTTTGATCAGAGAGTTTTTTTGGCTCAGGTCCCAAACAATGACTTTCAACCAGACTGTGTGATGTTGGAGTCTGTCCCTGTTCATTGAACTCTCCCATGAAATTACAAAACCTAGGAGTCAGCCTTTCAAAGCACAAACTGGTTTTAATTATTAAACAAAGTAAATCCCCTCAACAGACCATAGATGAGTTCCAGATGAATGCCCAAATTTTCCTTTGCAATTTTCGCAGTTTTACAGGACACAGTTAATTCACATTTCACTTTAAGAGATAATCACCATTATACAGACCTAAGTCTATTTGATTTTTTTTTTTCTGACATTCCTATAGAAAGAGTGAATTTTTACTGAAAACAGTCTGGTTCGGTATTTGTAACACAAACATTGCAGGACTTGTAACCTAAATATTAAATAGACCACAAAAAAAATTGTAAATTACTCACTGAGGTAGACTGTGTTTTAATAGCTAGTTCTAAGTAAGGGGTGGTGAATAGCTTCATGAACCAAGGAAGATCTTACTGCTCTCAAAGACAATAATTTGGTCTTGACATTAATAAGTATAAAATTCTTGACCTTTACAAATATTCTGACCTGTTAAGCTTGACATGCTAGAATAAGAGATAAAGCACCTTTTACTCTCATTTTTTCTATTTACTTTTTCCAGCTTTAGTTGTTTAAGGCAGCAGTTCCTGAAAAGTTTTTCACTGTTGTGAAATAAATATACAGGCAGCAATAAACCTGGATGCAGAGTCTCCTCTCTTTTGGAGATGTTTTATGTTTCAGGTCATTGGTCTTGAAGTGGGAAGGAGAATCGTGGGGTCAGGATATTTTGAGTATGAAGCTAGATGAGTGCTGCAACAGACTACTTACCATGACATTGCAAAACAGCAGTGATCTGTGCCTTATAACCCATGACATGGAGCACTAAGGTTATGTATGTATTAATAACCAGTGCAGTGCAATGGGAACAGGGCTGTGGAGTGAAAAAGTTGTTGCTGACCTGATGATCACACTATATAGATTTAATTTCTACACCTTATGGTGTAGATCCACCCAAAAGAAATGAGTTTCTCATGCTCTGAAGCTACTCCGCAATCCAAAGCCAAACCATTAAGTGGGGTCTGTTCAGAAGTTCACTTCAAAAGTAAATGTTTTATATAAGGTAGTACCAAGTTTTCCCTCTGTTCCTTGAAAACTCATGAAGAAAGTTTGATTTTCATGTTTGTTTTTCAGGCTGACACTGTTTCCCTAAGCTTTTAGACATTTCAGTCTTTGAACATTTAAGGCATATTCATAAATGGATTAAACAGCAGAGGGTTGCTTTCGGCTGATGAGTGCTTGGTATTATTTAGTAAATTTCATTATACAGGCATCAGCAGGCTAATTGTTTTGCAAGATGTACCCAGCAATGCAGCTGGTGAAGAGTTCCCTTTTTTGTCAAAAGATGATTGCAATTATTATATACAAGAATGTGAAAGCCTACTTTATGTTGAATTAAATTGATTAGAATGAAGACATGCATTTTTGCTAATAAAGATTAATTGAAAGTTTGGAAGAAAATTATCTCTACACAGTGAGTCACATAGAATGATTTTTACTAGTGTAACCTTTGAGCCAAATAAAAACAGTAAAAAGAGAGAAACCCTAGGTAGATTTATTAAATGTTAAGTAATAAAAATGATACAAAAGGTTTCTATTTTTCATGCCAAACTTTTATTTTTCTTGTAGCCCAAGCAACGTACATCCATAGTATCTTCCCTGGAATTTCACCGAATGAATCACAGCCATAATTATTTTGAAATCAACTCATCCATTGGCTGTGCAAGTTTTATTTCTACTCCTGCAATCAGTCCAGCTAATTATTCCTTTGGACATCTGGAATACAGTCTTGAAGAGAAAGAACTTCCAGGTATAATAAAAAAAAAACCACTTTACTTTGCCTGTCAACAAAGTTTTATAAAACCGTAGGTCTTTGGCTTTAAGTTGGAATTGCTGTTGTCTCTGGTACTGAAATACATTTATCATAAATACACAAACTTATTCCTGATTTTTTCCTGCTGCTTCACAAAGGGCTCTGATATGAAATTTCATGACCAATATTATTAAAACATGCTTTTCCCCCTTGAATGTTGTATTTTAAATAAATCAAACCTTTTTTTTACAAACTTGCTTAGAATTTAGTTATTGTAGCTATCTATTTTCATTATTTTGTCGTCAATATAATTTAATAAGAATTTTAAGTTGAAAAAATGTAAATAGAAGTCATTATGCAATCACCAGTAAAGATGAGGAAGGGGACATTTCTAGGAAACCTGAGATTGTTTCTGCAGTATTAATGGGATTCATTAATGCAAAACTTCAGTGTATTTACTCAGATGATAAGAGTTGAACAGAGCGATAGTGTCATCATAATGGTGAAGGTTTGGTCTGTAAATAGAGATTTACACCATGAAAATGCTTTAAAAAAGATTTAAGTGTTTTCTTTTTCACAGACCAAAACTTCAGGAGAGGGAAATTGTTGGTGATCCAAACATTTAGCTTTGTCCTTTCAAATTTCACATGCAAGTTGCTTTATTTAGGCTAAACTTTGGGAAAGCTGATGTATTGAAACAAATATCTTTAATAGCTAGTTTATGGGGTCTGCAGATGGAATTTTAAAGAGATACAGTATTTAAGATATAAATAGAAGTAGATTACTGCAAAATAAAAAATAATACAAATGTTGAAATTCAATGCAAACTTATCAATTGGCTTCTGTAGCATTGATCTTGAAATTAGATGAATCCTCTCCATTACTTGTTGGTAGGGTTTGAAAATTCTCAAAATCGTTGCTTTTCAATGATTTAAAAAATAATTAATTTCATAGCTAGATCAAAGGAAAACTGTATTGTTGGAGAACTGTTGTGAAATAAGAGTGAGAAATTCTATCTGCTTTGATAAAGAAGGAGTTTAAATGATCAGGAATTATTCATATTGGTTTTGTGGACTATAATATAATCAAAGATAATGTGTCATTATCTTTGAAACTAGAAGAATGTGTTTGTATTCATGGATATAGCAAATCTTTTCAAACTCAACTGGAAATAATTAATTTGAATGGTATCTTTTATTTATCTGGGGTAATTTGATTCTTTAGGGCTTTGTGTGTTTTTTATTGTTATTGGTTTTTATCTACTGTAAATTCTCTTCAGCGATCACAATTTTGTTCTGGGTAGTCAAATGATGCTAAATACTTCTTGATGTTTAAAAGCAAAAATAAGAAAACAGAAAGAACATTCATTGGCGTTAGATGTTAACTTCTCCAGATTTCTGATGTTTCACAGTTCTTGTTAAGTTCTTAATAGTATCTGGATTCGCTTTGCTTTTATCTTCTTTGGTTAAATGTACAACGGACTACACTCAGTAACTTCTAATTTTTTCATTTAATTGTGTCTGAAATTGGAACTATAATCTTATGCTTATTAGAACTAAGTGTTTCTAATTTGTGGATGATTTGATTTATGGTTGAGTGAAAGCTGAATTTTCTCTTATCTCTGCCGAGAAAGCTAAGAAAAAATAACAAAGGCAAAATGACTGAAGTTCAGATCATCTTCTACAAGTTTTTCAAGAGTATGTTTTATCATCAGTAAATCATTAATTTACAATCAGTAAATAAAATAATTATAGTAACATGAAATTCCACCCTCCATTCCCAGCAGGTATCTTAGAATTATTTTAGTAATATATAGGATAACAGATTAGACACAATCTTAACCTGAATAAAAAAAAAATCCAACACTTTATTTTGCTCATTTCATTCCTTTCGACTACTTAATGACAGATGATGCCCTGTAATTCTGCAAGAGACAAGAAGTACTAATGTGGAACGAGAATAACAAAATCTGGAAAGAACAGATCAAAATTGTCTCTCATGGAAAAGTCTTTGATGCTTGTCTCTTACCTAGGTTGTTAAAAGCTGAACTTTGAATAGTAATGGTCAGCAAGGAACATTAAAAGCAGTGTTCTGTGCTTTGCTACAGCTTTTTCCTGCTTTAGCTAGCTGTTGTTTCTCTGAAAGGTTCTTTATTCCCTTTCCAGATCTACACTGACAACAATTACAGTTCATCATATGTCTTGATTATAATCTTCTGAGTTACCAATTTGTTCTGAAAATTTGTGGAACATCTGCACCTTAAAAGAATGTTTCGTTTAATAATAATTGAGGATTTGTGCACATTTGAGTGTTTCCTCCTATATTATATTCCCGTGTCTTGCATTTTATTTTTTTTTAAAAAAACATCAGCAGCAAACAGCAATGGATTATTTTATCATGCATGTTCATGTCAAGGGTCTTCTGCCTGACCAGAAAGAAACTAGTATGTAGAAGGAACCTATTTGCATAGTAACTGCAGCTAGTGGTTTTTTGTTCATTTCCTTGAAACAATAACAATGCTTTTTACAGGACTTCTAAATCAGGAACTGACATCTAAATAAGGCTAAATAATTTCAGTGCTTTTTATGTTTTCTTCAGAAAACTTGCAATGATTCATTAATATTCAGATAAAAATGAGAGATGAATACAACAAAATAGTTACTCTATTTCTAAAATCTTTATCATTTTACCTCCACCTCAATAATCTGCTACCCAAAGAACCAAGCTCTTGTAACTGCTGATAGGTTAGAGAAAATTCCTTTTTATGTTTGGTGATTGCAGTTTTACTCGTGGTGTTTGCGAATTCACTACATCCCCTGATTTGAAATAGGGATCCTGATTTTTGAGAAGTATATTTCTATCAAGTAGAAGATCACTGAACTCTACCACAGCACTATATTATCTGAGTGACAGCATATGACAACATTTTCTGATTAATTAGCTGGAGAACAGGCCACATATAATGATAGGTATGTGCTTTAGCTTTGGCATCAGATGGCCTTGGAGAGGAAACAAACTACATATGTTGCATGCCTGGATGGCAGCCGATACTTTAATATCAGGTTGCCTGATGTAAGGATAAAGGTTCTGTTATTTGTTTTGAACTTTGACTGGCGGAAGAACCTGCAACAAGCTGGTGGAAACTCTTCTCTCACTCCAGTACGTGTAAGGCAGACTGTGTGAATGCAGCTTTGGCGTGACCTGTTTTCACAGCTTTATATGCAGCAAGAACATCGACTTCATAGAAGCATTCTTGAATTCAGAATGAATGATTATGCTTTTATAGCATTGCATTTCACCTCAAGTTGGAGTGCATATCAATAATGTCAGCTAATACATATACTAGTGTAGGAAGTTACTATACTAAAAGTGAGACTATCCATTGCACAGGGAAGTCATTACTGTATGTAACTCTGTCCTGCCAAGATGTAGTTTTCTTGGTCATCTGAATACATGTTTAGTAGGTATTCTGTAAGATAACGCAAATGAAAAATTGAATACCTTTAGTCAGGTGATTGTTTCGTTTGTGAGATATTCCTCATGTAACTTGACCATGAACCAAGACCACTGGATGTGAAGATAATTAACTCCAGCAGAGGGCAGCCTGGGCTTTCAGGGAGGTCTCTCTCTAACAGCTCCGTGCCTCGTTATATGCATCCTTCAAGATCTCTTGAAACTGTAAATCTTAAAGATTGAAGGTGACAAAATTGTGGCCGTCTTGGTAATACCAGCTTGGCACAATCAACACCTGCAGCTGCAACTGTAACTCTGGATGATTTTCTTTCTCATTTTTGCTTGACCAGTCAGAATAATTATCTTTCTCTAACCCATATAACTTCTTGTCCCGAGTATAATTGGGCCGTGAAATTAAAAAGACAGCTCTTCAGACGTTCTTGTTCTGTTTCAGATCACAAAATATGTCTGTACTCAGATGTATGTATGCAGCAAAAATGTCAGCAAATGTCTGAAGGTGATCTCATTACAATCTTTGTTTTCAGTCCATGAAAGTCTTTCAAATTTTCAAAAAGTTCTGTATACCATTCACTGTAAAAGAGCAAACAGTTTTTTCCTCATCTTATAGTGGTACTGAAAAGTGTTTACTAAGTTATCTCTCAGTTAGAAAGTCTGCCTCCACTATAGGACCTTAAAGTAGCTCTTACTCTTTTTACATGCCTTGTTTTCTGACCGCGAGAAACATTTCATTCATCCAGGAAGGCTACATTTTTCCTTAAAACAACCCAAAATGCACAATTCAAGAATTGAATCTTTAGTATGTGGGCTATAATTTTTTCTCATCTGCAATGAAAAAGTAATATTTGATTCACACCTTAGATTTCTTCTAGAAGTGTCTTCAGATCATTCTTTACAGTAAGTGTAAGTTGAAATTGTTCTGTCTCACAAGCCATTTCTGAAGCAAAAGCAGTCCTACTCTTAAAGCTTACAGTTTTGTTTTTCTTTTTTGAGAGAATTAGGAAATTCAGCATATTAGATTTAGAAACTTGTTTTGGAGGTCTGGTCTAGAATTCCTGGCTGTGTTGCAATCCTAGATACAGTAAAATTTTATTCTGCTGCAGGAATGTTCCTTTTTGTGACAATAGCGAAGTGGCTATTTGAAATAGGTCACGTATTTGTCAACGTTATTTTCTCATTCAAATATCTTATTTATTAAGACCTGATACAAGAAGATCAGACCTGTGATGTTTATGTAGACTCCTCCAGCCTAGTTTCTTCAGTTATAAAAAGTTTTGGAATTACTAGAAGTGAAATACAGAATGAAAGGAATAGAAAGAAAAAGAAGATAACTCTTACTGCCAGAGCACTTTTTTAGGTGTGCTGTATGCAAGTTCATGGTACACTGTCTTTGTCTGTTAACAATAACTTTCTAATTAGCAAAAGAATGCATGGTTGACAGAAAAAGGGGAAAATACTGTCTTGTAGTGAAATAAGAATAATCAACACATGCTTTAGATAAAGCATTCTCATATCCTTTATACAGACACCTGCACCTCCAGTGAGGGAACATCTCAAAAAAACTGGTATTACCAGTCTGTACCAACCTGTCATTGATTGAGAACTCTTCTCCAGATGAGATGCCTAAGAAGGTCAAACTCAAGCCCTCTCTTCTCTGTTTTTTAATTTTTTTCATCTTCTTGATTACAATACAACAAATTCTGCCAAGGCATCCTTCAAAACACGTTAATTTGAACCTTTCCATCTGTGAAGATAATCTGTTATTTCCCGTCAATTTATAGCTCAGTTCAACTGAGTGCAAATAGCAAGATGTAGTAGAGCAATTTCAGGAACTGCTCCTGGGGATCATACTCACTCGGTACTGTCTCATACAGTTTATTTTTTGTTCTAATTAACTTGTCCAGCAGATGTAGCATGTTCAGGTCTCCTTATGTTGCCCTTCTTTTTGCTGCTTCTAATTCCAGCCTTATCCAAGGCAAGATGTGATCTGTCCCACATGAACAGAGAAATGTAGAGTTGATTAATATTAAAAACTGCTCTTTGTTAACTGTTATTGTCTTTACACAGTCCAGTTTCAAAGCAACATATTTCATGAAGCTCATTGTAATTATGTTTCAGTGTTACAAGTATGTCAACATGTGCAAAAATCTGATGGCAGAATGGTCATGTGAGGCAATGCCTGGAAAGCTGTGGATGAAATGATTCCTGTCATTCCATTCAAAAGCAATATGTGTTTTTGCAATAAACTGGTCTGTGCTAGTGCGTGCATGAAACATTAGATACAATATGCCACTAAATATTGTGCCACCTAAACGTAAAAATAATCTTCTTGGAAGCAGCTGTGTTATTCCAATTTAAAGTTCATGACAGTGTTACCTAACCTTCAGTAATGCCCTGACAGTGTTATCAGTCAGTCTTTTCTCAGGCTTAAATGAATTATTTGGACTGAACCCACTTAGCTGCTCATGTGAACCTGCTCTCCAAACATAAACATATCACTAACTATGTGGACATTCTTATTGCTGAGATAATAGTAAACTAATATGAAAATAAAACTATTTGTCACAAGCATATTGAAGGGATAAGACTGCAGATGGGTCTCGAAGCCCTGTTGTCAGATAGAGCACTGGATGTGCTAATCAAACAAGAAATGACATGAACAGCTTATCTCTTTTCAAATCAAATTCTGAACCATCTGGCCACATGTGGATAGGAATGTGTTGAGCCATGTGCATGCCTATCTTTTATTCAAATGGCTATTCTTCACAGGATTTGCCCTCTTCCCCCACATTATTTGCTTACTATGAGTAAGGCCAGTTAGCAATTGTTGACAATACAGAGGGGAAAAAATCCCTTGTAATATTTAAGATATGTGTACTAATTTTGGAAGCCTGTATTTTTAGGCCTCAGTCTGGCAAGCAGGAAGGTAGGAAATGCAGCAATGCTGTGATGATGCTGGAGATGAAAATTTTAGAGACTGTCCTAAAATTGGGGAAGGAACACTATGTGTTACAGTACTATCAGGTTCAGGTGTTAGCTATTCCTCAGAATCTTTTTTACCTCTGAAGGAAGCATAATGTAATGTATGCGTGTTTGTGTACATGTCTGTTTGCACTATTGAAATCTTTTACACTTCATTTGGTTGCATGCATCCTATTCCTTATGAGATGCCAGCACAGATAAATAACAGAGCTTCATCACATCATAAAATGCTTTCCTGTAGAAACAATAGATATTACAATATTAATGCAATGAAGACTTTTTAAGGATCTTCTTTTGAGGAACAGGTAATGAATACAGTTGTTAGAAGCAATATAATTACGAATTTTAGTTATATATATCTGATGTAGATTTTTCCAGTTGTAGTAATTATCCTGACATGTAAGGTCAAAGGGAAAAATATTTTCTGTGATGTTTCATTTACAATTCTTTGCTGTTTCTAGAAGCACAGTAACTCTAGACAATATTCATATTTATCTGATTGTCATGTTAGTCAGCTCTTTGCTGGATTAGGTAGGGGTTTTTTTACTGAGCTGAAATCAAAATAACTCATTAACTTGTAGTAGGACCATTTTCAGAGACGGATTGTTTCAGTCTTCGGACTGTCACCATGCCTTGTATTGTTCCCTTATCTTTCCATTGGATATTTTGTAAATAAGATTGACCAAGCTGTGGAGAGACGCTCACGAAAACTTGATCAATCAGAAGAATTGTCATTGCAAGATAAAGGCAATGAGCAAAGAGCACTAGGATGTTTCAGTCTTCAGTTCCTCACAGTATTGTTTGTGGTAAAGTTTTTTTTCACTCTGTGAATGCATTTAAACTGATTATAACATTATTTAGAGTATTCTGTCTTACATTTCAGTCTGTATTTCTTGTGTCATGTCCTCTTATTAATATTTAATTGCTTTTCTGCTTCTCTTCCTTATGAGAATGTTTGTATCTTTCAGAAAGCTTTCTGCTCACCAGCTATATTTCTGAGCCCTGGCTGAGATGATTAGAATTGAAGGAAATGGCAAAAACATCCCTGGTTTTTTTTGTAAGAACTTTTAGTCCTCTGAGCATACTTAGTCATGTTGAGTTTTAAGAAAAACAGAAAGCTCTCTATATTGCATACCAGCCAGTTTTCATTTCTTCGAAGACCATTCTGAAATCAAAGACAAGTTTTGTTTCTCTTTCTTGCACACAACTCACTGGATCTTTTTCTTTTTTTTACTTTCCTTGCTGTCCAATTGTAATGCTACTAACATTTGATGTAATAAATCTCTCCCTGTATGCTGTTCCACACTGTATAAAAAAATGGTCTGTGTGGGTGGGAAAACAAGCCTTCTTTACCTTTGGTAAATATCCAACAACTAGGGTAGAGTTGGTCTTACTCATTAGCTAATTAACTAGGTATTTTATAAACGACTCTAGTTGAACAACATACACGTGACACAGAGTACATTGCTGGTGGTAGTATTCCTTTGGAAAATGAAAATTTGATGCCATTTAATGAAAGGAGAAAATTGAATACCTGTCTCCCTCATTCTGGAATAGCCACTATCATTTTTTCTAAAATGGAGATGGTGCTGTCAGTTCTAGAATTTGATTCTGGCCTTGAAATCCCTTTTTGCAGCAGTAATCAGTCAATAAATCTGAGACAATTTCATGAATGATTTCAGAATGACTGAGTAGATCTTACTATAAACCAAAATGAAGCATTTTATGTCTGGGTTTTACTATATTGTTGAATAACTTCTGCAGCGGCTAGTTTGATGATTTGTAATTAGATGAGAATTTTATAAAATACCTTATTCAGCACTTGATCATAGAAGTTCTGGATATGACTTTTCGATTTGTATTTCTAATTATAATGTAGCTCTAACTGTAAACTTGAATAAATTGAAAGGGTTTTTTTCCATTTCTAATTTTTACATAGTGAGAGCTTGATTATCTTCTTAGAGTTATGCAGAGGATTCACTGGGAGTTTGGACTTACTCAGCTGAAGAAGACAGAGGCAGGTGGCCATGTCTGGGGAAGATACAAAGCTGCATTCTGAAAATATGTCAGAAATGTCATATACCCAAATGAATAAATTCTCATGAGTTTAGCAAAAACAGAGAAGGACAAAAAAATAAAAAGTTTGGCCTGAGTATGAGTAAAGTTTTATCTATCCTGTACCATATTTGACCAGTTATGAATGCCTTTGGGAAATGTGTAATTGCAAAACAAATTTATAGTGACACTTCTTCAGAATGTGATTACAGCCTTCAACTATTTGCAGCCCGAAGTCCTCCTAAGCCCAAGTACCTCCTGGATGTTTTCTGTATGTCACATAACCTTCCTGGGTTTATGTTCTATGGATTTGTCCATTCTCCATTGAACCCATATATAATTTTTGTTCCCAGAAAGAATTTTTATGAGGAGTTCCACACTTAACTAAATATCTAACCACCATGAGGAGATTGCACCTTTTGTTTCCAGTCATTTCAAAATTCAGAAGGCTGAAAAGTGGGTCCATTGTTTATGTTTAGAGCTTTATTGTTTATGTTCTAGAGCTTTCATTTGTGTGACTGGCACCGAGCAGATTGTGACACCAGCTAATACCAATTTTTTGCATTTCAGCAGCATTGTTCGTAGAACTAAGGTTCTTAATTCCTGACAAATGTCTGAAGGTGATCTTGGATCATGGCTTTCCTTTTGGCTCATGGCTTTTTTTTTTTTTTTTGCACTTATGCATATTTTTCTTATATCAAGAGAAGCCCTTTGTTAAATCATTTAAAAGGAAAATCTAATTCTCACTTTTGTTGATGTTTTGTATATCTCATTAGCAGCTATTTACTGCTTGTGTATTTACAGGAATGAAAGTATTGAAGGCTTACTCTGTAGTGGCGTTATGTACTTTCTTTCTTACTATTTAAGTCACGCTGAAGTAGCCTGTTAAGAAGGAACACTGGGTCAATCTTGTACAGCTCACAAGGAATAATATTACTTATCTCCTGTGATTTCTGTTTAAAGAAAATATTTAAGGATTGGTACCTCCAGACATAGCTCGTAGAATGGCAAGATTCTCTATGATTCTTCCTCTCCACAATCCATTTTGCCAACAGTAGAGGCAACACACCTCTCCTGTCATCAAAAAGATCAAACATAGACTTCCGCATAGTCCAGCCAAGGAGTTTGTGTCACGCCTCTGATGATCAATAACTTGTGATACTATCTGCAGTCTCTTTTTTAATGTGTCAGGCAGCTTGTGGGTTTCATAATAGGATCCGTGCTTCTGGCATCAGTCAGGCTTTAAGTGACTGTAGACAAGTATGTCCTTGTGCAATTGCTTGCAAAATGCTTGCTTGTCAAGAAAGAATTTCCATGCAAAACCTCAAGCTGTATGTGAAAACTCAAACACATGCAAAAAACAGTTTTGTATTTTTAGTACAACTTTAATTAAAAGTCTAGTTTAATTTAAATACATCTTAGTTGAATTCTCTGGGGTCCAGATGCCTGCTTTTTAAAATTTAAATTTCAGTTCTTCTTCAAATATAATGCTCCCCTAGCAGCTTTTATTTATCAAACTATCAAGATATCATATATATGTATATATATATTCATGCTTGAGAGCTATAGTGTTAATGTTTTGCTTAGCTTACATAGTTTTAATCAGGAGAAAGGTAGATGTAGGTTTATTCAGTTTTAATGTTCACTAGATTCCATGGAATACTATAAACCAATACTATAATTGAATAATAATTCAATATTTCAATTGAAAGAATTCAATAATAAGTGATTAGAAGTTAATTTATTTTTTTGTTACTAGTTTTTGTGTTTCCCATAGTAGGCCGCTGTGGTTGTCATTGGGGACTTCTGTTTCTGTTAAATGGTTTAAATTATGAAAAATCAACATTTGCCTACACAGCAGGCCTCTAAGAGGCAGTTTAATATTGCTATTACTAAGGCAAAAGTAAAAACTGGGTATCCTTCAAATTAATCCTATATGTCATATACTTGCTAGATCTTAAAATACTTGCTGCAGATGTTTGGTGGCATCTTAAAAATGGTGGAAGAACAAATCATGTATTTTCTACAAGAAAAAGTCAACAAGGTTATAGTGCTCACATGTAAGCCCACCTTCATATTTAATTTTAGACAGAAGGAAGACACTTCATGCACTCCAAGATAGCTCTAGGATATGAACAAAACCACCCAAACCAGGAACTATGGGGAGATTTCCCAGTCAAATTAAAACACTAATGCAGATGCACCTGTAAGCCTTCAGTACAAATGAGCTCCTGTTAACCACAAAAAATCAGAAGAATGAAACAAATGAGAATGAGAGATTCTGAATGTTTCAGCTGTAGGAAAAGCTCTAATTGTCCCTTTTACCATGTCAAATATCAGAAAGCCTGACTATGAGACACAGGTCTTGTATAACCAGCCTTATTGTTATGCTTTTCCTTTCTGAGAACAATTCCAGAAATTAAATGTTAAAACCATAAATATTCAATTATTTGAGTCGCTTGCTGCCTATTCACGCAATTAGAATAACCCCTACCTTCTTGCTAGCTAGCTCACAACCCTCAGAAAAATTGAGATGATACTCACAATTGCCTTCCCCTCCCTCCTCCTCTGGAAAATATTCTATGCCATCCTTACAGGCAAGAGAAAGGCGTCACTTAAAAAGAAAGAAATTGAATAAAAAAATAAAAAAGAAAAACGCTGCTGAAAATACAGGTTCAGGGAACAGGGAAGACTGTTTTTCCCTGTATTACCAGGCATTTCGCACAAATCTAAAACCAGACATGGACTGTATGGACTATACTCCATAGGAGTTAGTTTTATATCATGACCACAGAGCAATAAATATTAATCTCAATTTCTTTTCGTATGGTAAAATGATATATGGTCTGTCCATCTTTTCTTTCCCTTTCTCTGAGTGATGTACTCCCCTTCAGAGCTTACCGTACTCTAATAATTCCTATAGGCAAAAAAAAAACAAACCCTTGATGATGTAATTCCAAGCCAGTGGAACTGACAGCCTATATCTGTCTACATGTCAGGGTAAGTTCTCCTTGGACAGTGTATCACAGAGTTACTGATAATTTAGGCAGGCAGCTAAGTTTTCGTGGTTTAACAGCTAGCTGGCCCTCACCTCATCTGCTGTATTTTCATGCTTTTACTCTACAGCAAATTCTGAATTTGTCTGCTTCACAGTGAAATAGAGGTGGAATATTGTTCATTAACATCCATGTAGGAATGCTAAGAGTAAACTCTTGATAAGGTACTACAAGAACATCGATGCTCAAGTGATGTTTTGCCTTATATCATGTAGCTACACTTTGAAAATGATGAGGAAATGGAAATATCAAGATATCAATTAAAGATAAGGTAAGCAGCACCAAGGTACTAAGCGCCTTGTTTAATTTTGTAGAAAAACTTGGAACGGACCTTTTTCAAATTCCAATCAAGTGTCATAATTGGATTTAATAATTATTTCTGGAAATAATCACACTTAGGATTATTTTAGGATTTCAGAAAATTCTGAACTGAGATATTCTTTCTCTCATGAACATTCTTCCACAGTAATGCAGCAGTTGAAACATCACCTATAGCAACAGTAGCCATGGGGAAATATTTTTTCTCTGTCAGTAGAAGCAAACCAGTATCACAGAATGAAGTACACACAATAACATCGAAACAAGAATATCTTATGATGGTGTTTACCTGGAATCCTGATGAAGTATGCACTCCCAATGAATACTTTTGGTTTTTTGATATTTAAATTATACTCTTTGAGTTTAATAATGTCATACAGTTTCGTCTAGATTTCTCTGCCTCTTATTACTCCAAGGAAGATATTGAGTTGTCTTAAATACTTATATCAGCTACATAAATAATCAGCACAATTACTTCACAAAATGTCATATAGTTATTGCCTTCCTTCACCTTTTTGGGATTTAAATGATCAGAGATTATTATGTCTTGAATAATTTTTTCACTTTCATTATCATTAGGTGTCATGTTGTATTTCTCTTATGAGAGCTTTATTTCTTTTTATGGGAACTATATGCACTCTTCTCAGTACTTGGAAACCAAGCTCTGCTATTGGATGTGCACTCTCCTTCTTTTCTCATCTTTTACATCACAACCAGTAAGACCAATCATGCTTCCAAACACCATATTCATATACCGATATTAAACTACAGTAGTGTGAAACAAAGAAAAACCCACCCATCACTCTGTGTATAATTAAGTTCTGCCTCAGCACCACGGACAACAGATCTTGAATAATTAACATCCTTTCTGTAAGTAAATTAAGCTTGAAGAATTGATTAATAAATACTGTCATTAAAATAACATTAGAAAAAAATACACAGAATACTAAAAAGTCATAAACTGTGTTTCACAGCTACTAGTCATCTTAGTCCTAAATCTGAGAACCCAAGGTTAATGACATCAATGATACCAAAAAAAAAAAAGTTTCTGAGCAAACAATTCTTAATGTAAAAGAAACAGAATTCTTAGAATTCCTTACACCCCTCATCCCTTGGAAACTTGAGAGGTAAGATTGAAATAAATTACAGATATGGCAGTAGGTCCAGTGGTTCTCTTAAGTAAATGTCAATAATATAATTATACTAAATCTGATTAAAAATTTAGAAGCATTTTGTATTCTTTGAAGTACTATCACCTGTCAAAACTGTGAGAAAGGGAACAGGAAAAATGAGCTAGGTGGGTCAAAAGCAGGAGAGAGAAGAGAAAGTGAAAACAAATGGTCAGCAGCTTGATTGTTAGAATACTCATCTATGCTTTAAAATCCTTCCTTCAAGTACCCATTTTTTAATGGGTCTAGCAAATTGTTCTGCATGCTACCACTCATGGATTCATAACCTGAAAAATAAATTAGGCTTTTTATAAAGGAATTTTAATTACATGCTGTAGTTACATGTTATATAGTATTCTTTAAAGTCACCGTATAGTCCAAATTGTGCAAATATATTTTGCAAAATAAAATATTTTGTAAGATATCTGTTGTTAGAACTATCTTTAGAAGATGTCATAGAGTATTTGATACTGACAGTATGTGCTTTTCAGTAAGAAAATGTGTTTAAAATGCTGATTACCGGTTAAAATTCTCTATGGGTGTGATCCAAAGCTTATTGGTATTAGTGGAAATACTCATACTCAGTTTAGCAGATTTCAGTTAGATTCTGACTCCAACACATTAAAAATTACTAGTGTGGAAGAGCTTTTTCTTTCTAAAAACACTGGAGGCAAATACATTAGTTCAAAACCAGTGAGATATCATTCTGAACTAAATCTCTAATTCTAAAGTAGAACACGTGCAGGATAGGACAGAACAGTGATTTAAAACAGATTTCAATTGGACTGGCACACTTAACTGACAAGACTTGGGATTATTCTGTGCTCTAAAAAGCATTTAAATCTGCATGCTTCCTGTTTTTCTAAGGGTAGCAATCAATTTGGGGCATTTTAGCACAGTACATCACTTATTTCTGTTTCAGATTCTAAAAATTGCTTTGAAGTATATGCCAGAAGCAAAATTATTTCTGCCCATAGATGAAATAACTCGTTCTCTGTGACTTCCTCCGATGTGAAGTCAGTCTCTGCTCAGGAAAAATATCATTTTTAAAAATAGAATAATATGTAACTCCTAATTTTAAGTTTAGCATTTAACATTCAGAAAACCTTTTGGGCTAAATTGTGGCACAGAGTCAACAAGCTTTTCTGACGGAGATGCATCAAAGATGTCAGTCTCAGTTGGGCACAATCTGCTCTGGGAAATAAGAGAAAGAGGAGGGTCTGTTGTTCATTGCATGGTATGCCAATGAAAAGGTTTACTTAATCCTGCTGGATAAATGGTTATAAGAAAAGCATGGAGGTTTTAGAAAAAAATTGTTCAATTTCCAGTATTTTTTACTACTTCTTAAGAGTGCAAGTTCGTGCAAAATATTTTGAGCCTGTTACCACTTTGACTAGTTTTCTCAGATACGTAATGTATAACATGCCAAAAGAAAAGAGGATTGGTTTATCTCTTCAGTCGTTACCATGAAAAGAGTTCAAGGAGGGTTTCTGTCTGCTGTTCTTGAACAGCTGTCTTGCTAGTTGGTGTAAGGTCTTGTGGCAGGCTTTCACACATATACAGAAGATCAGAAGCAGTACACAGTCTGGCCCTGTGTAGATTCAGAGCCATGTATAAATAGAAAATCATGGAATTATACTGTATTTGAAAGAGATATCTAGTTCAGACCATAACAGCTATAGTGACATTACTACTGTCTGGTTTTCAGAACATTTTATTACCAATTTTCTGCATAACTGTGAACTCTTAAATATTATATCATCACAATGAAGCACTGTATCATCATTCCTATTCCTGAGGCATTTAGGGTCAATTTTATCTACCTGTGTTAGTCTGGATTGTAGGGAGATTTCATATAAAGTAATTGCAGGGCATATTATCACTAAGGGTAGGATCTGTGAATCGTGCTAGAGACAGTTCTAGAGTTTTACAGGAAACGAGAAAGTTTTCATTAGTGGCTAAGGTGGATCTCTGAAACTATTGATTTTGCCAGTGTTCTGTTAACAACCTTCCCAGATCTAGTACAAGTCCCACAATCCCTTCCCATCTTGGGATTGGGAGGACACATTTTCTTTTAAGGATCCATCACTGGAGCTTTTGTATATGTAAAACAGTAGTGAATTTGGTGATGAAATAAAGTCTAAAGTACAGTTGAGGATAAGCATATTAAACATGTAGAAATCAATGTGACATTCTCTTCTGAGCATCCAGATTTCTGGAATGAGTAAACTGAATGTAGTGATAAATGCTTAGATGTGAAATAGGCTAGAGCACGCTTACACAAAATTTGAAAGGTGTTTGCATTGTTTAATGGTATGTGATGTAATGTTTGGGAAATGGAAGTTTTTAGAACATTCTCTTTGACACTGTATTTTGGTGACTTTAAACCTCTTTCTAGACCCAGAAATGCACAGTAAATGTGAAGACTCTTTTAAAAAGTGTGATTAACAATAGAAATGTACCTTTTCAGTGAAGTATTTACTAAAGCTGTTTGAAGCTCAAAGTCTGAATAAGCAAAACAGATGCAGAAGTTGTCCCAATTATTGTTCAAGTGTGATTCTGCATATTTTTTATATAATTAGATAGCATATTGGAATTACAGAATTGTGATAAAGAAAGGTTTGGTGAAAACTGTGCTGCCCTGGTATTTTGCAAAGAGTTACTGAAAATAAGTTAAGTGTGAAGCATTTCCCAGATGGTAAAAATTCACTCCAAGGAATTTAAATTGATACTCAAAATGTTGCTGTGTTCATGAAGCTCCTTTTTCCATCTTTAAAAAGAAAATTGCAATGTACTCTAATCACTGCCAATTGTACTGTAATTTGTTACAGGGAAGATTAAATAAACACAAAGATTGCAGGTGGAAATTTGATCTCTCCCTGCATTAAAAACTTGCAGTATAATATTCTCATCTTTCAAGTTTTAACCTGCGTTTGCTGTATTATCATAGAACTGAGCTTTCTTCAGGGAAATATCAGGAAAACACCATGCCCTTATGAAACAACTGTCAGTGTTAATTTAGTTGCAGAGACATTTCCTTCAGTGTAAGCAAGATTTCTGATGTTCTCTTGACACAGTGCTAGTTTCTAAAAAGTATTTTTATTCAAAGGATTTATTATTGTGTTTGATGTATTTGAGTCAGTTCACAATACCAGTCTAACATAAACATTTCTTCAAATTCCATAAGATTGCAATAGTTGTGCCACTTGGAACTGTTTTATTGTCTAAAGTACTGGACTTTTTTGTCCCAAATTTTGTGTATAATTTTGTTATCCAGTGTTTGATATGTGCTTAATGCAAACTGAGTCAAGGCAAGTAATGCTGATTTGATTAACGAACAGAAACATACATATTTAGTTTGGTATTGTTGGCATAATAATCTGGATTAATTGATATAATAAATGGCACATTATTGAATGTAACATTAAAAAAAAAACAAAATTAAGTACTTTTTTAATTAAAATATGGATAAAATCAATGCAGAGAAAGAATTAGAAGTTAAATAAGTACTAGTGTATGCTCCTGCATAGGCATGTTTTCTTAGAATTTCCAACACACAAATTCAACATTTTATGCAAAACAAGCAAGGAATAAAAGGTCTTCAGTTACGACTGATCCATATTCTGTCCTTGCTCCTGCTTCATTTAGAAGCTAAACACAGTTTCACCAATATAGGTCACAGTAGTTTGTCTATCTAAAATGCAAAGCAGGGGAAGTATATTGTTTAATTTCTATGGCAGAAAAGTATGTGATGCTCCTCATAAGTCTGCTGAATAGTTGCTATTATGTTCTTCGGAGGTAGCTGCCTGTTAATGGTAGTTAAAATGTGTTTCATGATGTTTGGGTCAAAGAAGTTGTATGAGTGATTGTGTTTCTAATTATTAATTTATTTCTGTGCAAGGAGAATTATTACTAATTTGCAAAGAGAATTATTGCATACATTTCTGTGTATAGGTAGTACAGCATTGTGAAAGCAAGCAATATAAGCCTTTCAGTTTGTGATACTGAGAAATTAATATGGTGTTCAGAGAAGATTGTTCTGGTTTTACTTTTTTTTTTTTAAGCTGGCAGTAAAATACTAAAGGAAAACCTGAAAAATGGAGAGATTAATGCAGTTCAGTTTATAAAGCAGATAAAGTTGTGATTCTCAAAGCAACCCTATTTAAAAATAAAAAGTAATACAGATGTAATAATTCACGTTTCTGTTAAAAGCTGAAGTACAGATTCAGACTCCTTGAACATTTACGTAAAATAAAGAGAACTTGACAGGCTTATATTCAACAGTAGAGGAATATGTCTGACTGTAAGCTAACCTGTAACACACCAGTAGACTAATAATTGTTTTCTCTTTAAAGAGACATAAACTCATGTCTACATTAAGTATAAAATATGAAATGCAGCCACTACTGTAGGTGACATATTATTGTGAGATTTTTTATTAGTGGAAATCATACATAAATAATCAAGTGTGTAGGTTTAGCATGTAGCTGAGAAACTGGGTTAAATGCCAATTCTTAGAATTCTACATTTAAACTAAGATATGAAAAGAAGAGCTGTGAGCAGCTTTAGTATCTACTTCAATATTTGCCTCATTGGTATGATTTAGCTTTTCCTTCTGTGTTTGATGTTTTGAAAATTACTTATTCTAAGACAAAGTTGCTGGAAATTAATAACTGTTGCCCTAACATCTTTATCACTGATCTTCTGGTCTTTAGAGGGAACCCTTCCCATTTCTAAAACATAAGGAATGACCGTGCATCTGCTATTTTTCTAATGCAATTCGGTATGCTAAATACAGAGCTCTTGGCCGTGAACCTGTGTCAGCTCTTCAACTGCTTGTATTGTCCTTCTATCTTAACATACCCTGACTATATTTCCTTCTGTGTCTAATGATATTCATTTTCTCAAATGAAATTCAGAGTTTCTAGGAAGACCAAGCTCTGCAAAATACAACTATAGAATGATTGCAAAAATTAGAGCTAGTTTTATTGCAAGTACTTCTTTTAAAATACTTGGGGGGTGGGTTGGGGGTGTAACATTAATGCTATAGTTAATATTCTTTATTCCATTACTAATTCATATTTTAAATATGCAATAAATTACTGGAATTTTTTTTGGTGAGACATCACCAGAACCACATCAGTAAAGCCAAAGCTGGTACCAGGACTGTGCTATGACTACCTTGATTTGTTGCAATAGTGCCAGTGTTTAGATGGCACTGATTTTATACAGGATGTGCTTTGCTGTTCAGTACATCGGCTGGGTAACTGAGCTCAGAAGAGCTTATCCATTATTTCTTAGTGGCATAAAACATCCTCTGAAATTAATAAGATAATGGCTTCCATAAACTTTACATACGTATCACAGAAATTGGTTCCAAATATTTTAATGTGTTACTTGTTATGAAGGTGTTGCTAAATATCAGTGAGTATTTTTTTTTCTGAACAGCAAATTTAAAATTCAGCTTTCTTAATGATTCAGTGCATTTTGGAAGTAATATAAGTTGTTGGTACCGGTTCTTTTCCAATTTTGTTGATATAAAATATGTATCAAATCCAGACAGTTTTTCTGATTATAAGTAACATCATACAACTTTATAAACTGGATAGCAATTCTGAATTAAGTGGACTCCCGTTCAGTGAGATTACTTTTTCCATGTTTTGTTTCATTACAGTGGAACTGGGTTGCCTAAGCAACAATAAAATACCAAGACTGGAATGCAGCTGATGCTTTTTTCCTCACTTCTAGCCTGAATGCAGTTAGTGCAGTGTAGAGCTCCTAGTCTCTGGTACCCATGGAAGGAAAGCGTTGTCTGACACACTTTACAAAGTGAAAAGTGAATAAACTCCCCTGGAGTAGACAAAATCTGTGCTATTTTGTGTTGGGGGTTCTCCTAAAAAATATGAAGCTGAAGCTGATGCATTGGATGAGGTCAGAGAACTAAGGTTGCACATCTGAGGATATAAGCCTTGATTAGCCTCTGTTCTTATAGGGGAATTTATCAGAGAGAAAACTGAAGCACTGACAAGTGGTGTGATTTGTTAAGAGTAAGAGATACACATAAAACGTGTGGCATAGAGATGTGCAGACAATTGAAAACTGTTGTTAGAACGTCACATTCTCTGCATACAGATCAAGTCTTGCCCGAAAGACAAGTAGCTCTGTGAAGCAGTGTTCCTGGGTGGGATACTTTCAGGAGTCCCATTGGTGGTTCTCACATCTCAGCTTTTGTTAGATAAAAAGGCACTCAACTGCTCCTTCTCTTTGATTAAGCAGAAAGAGGATGGTAGGCCCAGTACTTCAACAAAATTGTCAGTCTGATTTGTTCTACTGCAAATTGAAAATTTTGATACCTCTGTTTAATCTACAGCAAAATTTTATTGGTATTTTGAAATATGTGGAAGATCAGAAATAACCTTGATATGTTCTTAACTGTTTCTTAAAGATATTAACTAGATTAAGTACTCTCTGGTCAGATGCTGTAATATGAAAACCAGAGTAATTATATATTAAAAATATTTGTGAAGTTTGAGTTTATAAAATGGGAAAAGGTGAAATTCTTACACTAACATTTCCTTTCATGAGGCAGTAAGAAGGTATTTTAAGAAGATGCTTGTATGCAGGGAAAGGAAATAGGAAGTATTTTCTTCCTTTTGTTATTCCCGTTAGTGGTGAAAAAAATAAAATGAGGTTTTAGCTCATTGGAGCATAATTTTCCTGTACATGTGGATAAGGAACTCAGATGCTTTTAGCTCACTTGTTGCATGTACAGTTCTGCTACCCAGAGGGAGAACGGATGGGTTTGAGGGTTCCATTTTTCCCTCCTCATTTTCCATCATGACAATGGTCTGTAGTGTAACAGCCTCCAGATTTTACATTTTTACATTTTGCAGTCCCCAGAACATTAAAACACTGTGGCAGGGACTCTCTAGAAGTTTTTCTTACATAGCCAAATGGAGTGTGAGTATTAAAAAGCCATGTCACTGTTCAACATGTCTCTGCTACCAAAGAACTGTGTAGAGAGGTTTGTTATTTGGAAACTGCCCTTTTGCTAAAGTACATGATGATTTTGCTTTTTGCTTGTATAAAATTTTCTGTCTTTATGGGGGTGGTGGGAGTGATGTGTCTTCTATAACACTTACAGCTAAACTGAAAATCCAGACCTGTGGCTATTTAAGTATCAGGAGAAGACAGTCTTTAGAGAAACACCAATCCATGTACCAGTTTCATACACAAGTGGCCTTGCTCACACACTTGTAAGTTGAAATTAACTGTTCAGTTCGAATGAATGAAGTTACCCATGTGCATATTTAGGTATAAACCTGGTCTTTTTCTAGAAAAAAAAAATCAAAATACGTTATTGCTTCTTAAAAAAAAAAACATTTTTCCACAATTTAATTTTTTTAATAGTATTAATTAACATAAGAAATGTCCAGCCTACTTAAGTAGTAATTGCCAGGATGTACAATTGATGGCAAAATTACTGCTCTTAGTTTTTCATCATATTATTAGGCACTTCTGCATACAGACTGGACAAGTCTGTTTTATATTCCTGATTGCTAATAAGAAAGATTAATACATTTACTGCAGGGGAAAACACTGACTAATCACTTGCAGACCATATTACAAAAAAATGTCTGTACTCAAACGTAAATACCAAACAAGTTTGGATTTATGGCTTTATGTAGTTTTCAATATTTTAAAGCATAACAAACTGCATTTAAACCATGTACAGGTATGCATTCTATTTCTGAACAGTTCCATTGCATGATTTGCTTTTTAAAGACTTAGATGTCTTCACAATAGAATCATGAAGTTAGAAAAAGACCTCTAAGTTCTAGTCTAACCTTTCACCGAACACCACCATGCCAACTAAACCACAGGACTAAGTGCCATGTCCAATCATTTCGTGAGGACTTCCAGGTCTGGTGACTCCACCACCTCCCTGGGGAGCCTGTTCCAGTGCTTAACCACCCTTTCAGTGGACAAATTCTTCCTGATGTCCAACCTGAACCTCCTCTGGCACAGCTTGAGGCCACTTCCTCTTGTTCTGTTGCTAGGTGCCTGGGACAAGAGGCTGACCCCCACCGTGCTACAACCTTCTTGAGCAAATGGTCATGTTTAGAAATAGAGTCCTTAAATGTGTTCTGAGGCAGTATTATATATTCATTGACTTCAGTAGGCTTTGCACAATGCTTCATGTGCCAAAGTTAATGTCGGTTTATCACCATTTCATGTTTTCCCAGGAGCAGAATTATCACAGAAATATTACTTTGTAGTCATTCATGTTTTCTGTAGGAAATGTGACACTCTGAAAATGAATGTTATATTGAAAATTGGCATATGGATTGGTTGGGAACAGCTTCATGAATGTTAGGTGTATCCGAAGATCCTCTGGGTATTTTCACATAAAGAATTCATGGGGATGAAAGAGCCAAGGACATCTGAAGTATTCTTGATCTCTCCTGCCAATTTATTGAAGTGCAAGCTCTGGGGGGTTTTTGTGTGCTGTATGTCTTAAATTGTTTTGAGGACCTGTAGTTCATGGCACGTCTGTGGATGGTTTCTGAACTCTGAACTAATATTCTGCAGTACCAGTGCAGAACAGAATGTTTTTATGAAGGACTAGATGCAGTGACCCCATCCTGGGTTCCTTTGTGCAGCCTTTAATGGTGGTATTCCTCCATCAGAGTTGCAGTCTCCTCTTGGAACTGAAGTGAATGGATGGTGGTTAATACAAATGGCATGTTTTGGTACCACACAAGCATCTTCTCTGGGAAGTTTTAGCCACTACTGAAATAAGAAAATAATGAGTCTAGAAAATCCAGAAGAGAAAGACCTCAAAGTAAAAAAACAATCACTTTGAGTTAATATAAATGTCTTATATTCTCCTCAATCCAAAGACAAATAGACAGTGTTCAGTAAATAAACAGCTTGTAAGATAGTTTGGTAGTCTTTAACACTAATGATCGTAGTAGTACTAGTGTAACATTATCTGAGTCTTAAACATGTATTTGTATTAATTATTTCTTATACCGTGTTACAAAAGTCAGTCCCATTGCCATTTAACAGTATTTCTGATTGTACAATGAACATGTGAAGATAAATCCAGCAATTCAGGAAGTAGGAGCAATTCATCTGTAGACCCGTGCGAGGACCTGTTACTCCTGAGAGAGGACACTAAATAGACAAAAATTGACAAACAAGACTATATCTGAGACCTGAACCTGTATTTTTGCATTATGATGTATTCAGAGTTAGATAAAATGTGTTACACAGCTCTGTGGGATTGTTGCTTGGTGTGCTTACCTGGGTACGGGAGTTAGAAAAGCGTAGTAAGTAAGAAAGCATAGGGATTGAGTCAGATTCTGGAAAGATGAAATGTGTAGGAGAGGAGGAGAAAGATGATATGGTTTGGGATCACAATATGGAACAATAAGGACAGGCTGCAGAGCTCAGGGTTGATACCCCATTTGGAAAGCTGGAGCTGTGCAGTGGGAAGATTAGGAATAGTGTTTTAAATGGTAGCTTCACAGATGCCTTGACAGTGTCTCAACTCTCATATTTTCTAGGGTTAGCTCTCACAACAGAGGTGGGTATAAAATCTCAAGTGATGTGACTTTTCTGATGGAATTAATTCTTTATGTTACTCAGGTGACCTTAAGTCATATCAGGCTCTAGGCAGTAAGCCTAGACATGTAATCTTATAAGATAGTTTCATGAAAATGTCTCTTTTAAATAAAAATTGCTTTGTTTTTTTTTAAAACTGTATGGTAAGTACTCATCTCTGTCATAGTTTGTTAGTGTGCCAGCCACATCTTCTGAAATAAAGTTATATTTGCAGAGATAATTTGGGGATTTTCAGGAGGATTTGTTGCCAGTATTAAAGAATATGAATGCAGTTGTTGTTACAAAAAATGGTGATGAATGTAAGTCTAAAATCTAAATGGATTGCTGTGGGAAAGGTCATAAAAGGGCAAGATATTTAATTGAACTTGGCAACAGTGACGACACTGCAGACTCTTGATGCAGTTTTTCTCCACACTTTTCTATGTGTGGCTGCTGCGAGCACAGTAAATAAATGTTTTAAATGAACACTGTGTTTCTAGCTCCCCTTCCAATAAAAAATGGCTTTCAAAGACCCTAGAGTCTCTGTTTGTCTTAAACAGAACAAAACAGTAGATTCATCTGACATATCAGTCTTCTCAGTTGTAAGAATACTGGGTACCATCTGCTTCTAATTTAAATTCCTTGTATCATACTGCGTGAAAAATCATGTCCTGCAAAATAATATTTAATCATTTAGATCTTCTAAATTTTTAAATTCGTTCTGTTAGAGTTAAACCATAACCACAAAACGTCACATTTTCTTTTGAAGTATATGTGCCTAGAAGTAACACGTCATTGTTATAGCCAGAGGGCTTTATAAAACATTCTCTAATTTTTCAATTTACAATATATATAATGACACTTTGTATACTCTGTAGTTAAATTTGTTTTCTCATTTATTCAGCTCCTTTCGTGTTAAAAAAAGTTTCCTACAAACACTAGAGAAGTATAAAACCACAGTATAAGCATTTTTAAAGGAATTCTGAAAAATTCAGGATTTATGGTAAAGTCTGATAAACGTCTTAAAAGATGCTGATAATACTTAGCTTTCCTATACTGCTGTATTTATTAGCAGGTCTTAAAACCCTTTAGAAGGATTGGTGTTATTGCAGCTGAGGAAATTCAGGCAAACTAATATTAAACTGGTTTTCGAATGTCACCTGGTAAACAACTGAAAAAGCTAGGAGTGATTCCTGAATCACAATACATCAGTTTTTACTTTGGACTACAGTGTTTTCTCCTACATTCTGATCTGCTTTAGTTAGACAGTCTTCTATTAAGAAAAACTATTGGTTTTAATAATTTGTAACATTGTTCTTGTGGACAATTAAAAATATAAAGGTTGGTATTTTGAAAGATATCTGTGCGTAATAGGTAAATTGAGGCAAAACCCAATTCCTTTCATCTTTCTTGGCAGCTCCAGTATTTTACTTAAATTGTTTGGAATATTTCTGCAAAACTTGTGAATTGTGCTGTCTTTAACTGCCTCTAGCTTGAGAATTGGTGTTAAAATGCAGCATAGTATAGGCTAATTTGCTCTGGGTTTGGAGCCATCTATTCAGTGCACTCTCATGATACTGCAAGGTTTCTCTAACTAGGCAGGAGAGTTTTTTAAGCTATCTTGCTCTGTACAGAACACTGTAGTTATTGCTGTGAATGCAGCGTGGTCACATCTCATGTCCCCTGAAGGAATTTTGATTTTATTCCTCTCTCCTGACCTTTCGTATCACCTCTTGCCCCCCTTGTTGTGTTTCAGCTGCAGTGTTAAATACTGATGAGAGAACTTGATGAAAAGGTATTCATTATAAGTTAAAAAGATTTTTTTATGGATTTTCTGTAGGTGTGCAAGTATGCAGCCATTAAACATGGCAGTTTTGAAGTGTTTATGTCTGCAGAGTGTACACTTGTATTAATACTTAGAGCAGAGGAGTATGCATTTTCAACAAATTAAACTTTTCTTAAACTTTTTTCCAGCATCTGGAGCATCTTTCAGACAAGAAGCAAATTTGCCATTAAACTAGGTAATGAAAACATTATCTATGTTTCATAAACAAAGTCAATTTATCCTCTTTTGTATCTAGAAGGAGTTGTGTAAACCTTTATTCCGCCTCAGTAGAAGGGAAACTACCACATCAGGTAGTTCAGATTTTTCATTGGATACCCCAATTTATATTTGGAATGGGCAATCTCCTAACAGAATACTCTCAGTGAACAGCTGGTACACAGTAAATTTTGTATCATTAAAGCTGTCTTCAAAGGGATTTTATGACTCAACCCTAGTTTGATACCAAGACTAGAAGCTTAAATTATGTTCAAATTTTCTTTCTTCATACTTCAAAAAATGTCTACTTCAAAAATAAATGAACAATATCTTAATCTCTTGATTTATGTAATTCTTGACAGTCTGAAAAATCCTAATAAATAATTGATCTCCTTCAAGAAAATCAATTCCTCTCCAGTGGCTTATATAAAAATCAAGTTTCTTTCTAAATATGGAAAATCTTTATTCTAGTGTTGATTTAGTAGGTTTTGAATATTCTACTGTGGAAAAAAATAAATTCCAGCACAGAATGGCTTCATATTTTTGACTGTAGTAGAATCATTATTATTCAGCTAGTCTATGTCATGTATGCATTCCCACATTCTCAAGCAAAAGCAGTTGCTACCTTGAAGACTCCTTTTTTAATTACAAGAGTGAAAATTTGTCACGATGGCAGATTTATTTCAAAAATATTTACCATCCACTTACTGACAGATCTGCAGTATTCCCACTGAAATTGTGGGAAGAGAATTTTTTTTGTAAGATGATTGAAAGCTTTGAGGTGAAGACAAGATTATGAGAAGCAACCGCTTTGGAGGCCATTGTAGAGAGTGGTGCCTTTTATGCCAGATGTGTGATTGGAGTGGGATGTGAGAGAAGATGTACATCTAAAAAATTATTCTTGGTGTCTCTTAAGATCACAGCTGTCAATTGAGTGCTCCCGATACTGTGGCGAGTGCTACAGTAAAGGCTCTGCATGATATCCTTACCTTAGAATGGTTTAGTGGTGTTGAGGGTGTGCAAGGGCCGATAGCTACATCTAGCACTCAGTTGTGGCTAGCGCTTTCAAATCAGTAGTAGTGTTTATATACGAAACTGAGAAAGAAGTCTGTAGTTTACCCATTTATTTTAAGAATATGTGGGAGCCTAATTGTATTAACAGGCTTTGTTATTGTTCTGCTTCATCTGCAACTTTAACCTTAGGCATAACGCTTCCAAACTTTTCTTGTGCTCTATCACAAAGATTGGATCTGCATATTAGCAGTCTTGCCATTTTCCAAAGAATACAGTAGACAAGGTATGTAATTTCATAGCTCATCAAATAATCTTTTTCTCGAAGGGCTGAAAGGCATTGTGAAAAGGCTAGAAGTCGTCCTAAGGTTTTGTAGTATTTTTTAAAGTAATAGAACCTAATGACTTCTTTACCTGCTCAAACTATTTTCCTTTTTTACTTCCATCCCCATCTGTTTCTTTGGTGCATCATTTCCATGAATGCTTTTGTAATCCCATGAGAATTTGGGATCAAATTTAACATTTTTAGGTTAGGGTTCTCCCTGTCAAGTCAGTAGAAGGAACAGTAGTTTCTCTAAGTGTGTGCATTATTATGTTTCAATTGACAACATTTGTGATGGCAAATATAAGTCTATTTAGTAATGGGAGTATATGTTTTGGATCTTTTGAATATTTTTTTATGTCCCCTATGGGCCACCTCCTCACAAGAAAGGCATGGATTCATGAAACAGATTAAAAGTACCTTTAGTATTCTGTTCCTTCTCTTTGACGCCCTTATATCTTCCATTCGGGCTGTTGTTTGGTTTAACTTCGCCTCCTTTGCCTTTAGTTTTTCAGATAATTTTGAAATTGTTGGTGATTTTTCTTCAAAGCCCAAAGTGGTGACTTCTCCTTGTGTTAGTCCAGAGATCAGCTATGATCTATCTACTTCCAGCCATGCCAGCAGCTTGGCTTCCAGCTTTTTCCTACTAGAGCTTTGTACTATTTCTTAGGGTTTGGGATGTTGTTTCTTTGTTTTCATATGGTTCTGGAGACTTACAGTGACTGAAGGAGAAGAAAAAGACTTGGGACTGAAGATTTTGATCTAAGGTCCATGACTACACTAATCCTTCCTCGGGAGTCAAAGCACAGGACATATCATAACACAGCAAAGAAATAGATACATCAGGACTGAGAAGGTGTCTTTGATGACTCTGAAAAAATTCTGGCTTTGTGACTGAAGGCTATCTTTGTTAAACAGTAACATTGACTTTACAACCTTGTTTACACCTCAGAACAGCATGGCTGAGCTTCCCACATGACATAGCTGAAAGGATTGCTGAGTGAGTATGGAATATGCTAAGAAAACTCACTGTTGGTACAGCTAAACATTTGAGGAAGCTTTAAGTAAAAAAAAATACGTCTTTCATAATTGTGATAGCAAAGAAAAACTATCTAAAGTGAGTAACTAAAAGGTATTTTGGGTTATTCTATTCTGTACAATTGAATCAATATATAGTTTCTCGAAGGTACTTTAGCTGCTGTAAATTTGTCCTTGATTTTTTCATAAGTTTTCCCATGTGTGTCACGATTGTTATACTGAGCACATTATTATGACTTAGTCCAGAAATTGTCTATGACAAATCTATAGGTTTAATTAAAGCAAGAAAATCAAATGTAATATCAAAAATAATGTCATTGTTTTTCGTGTAAGAAATGTTGCATTTAGACATGATTGACCTCAGGCAAGGGACACAGTGCAACTAAAAACTCCATGCAATTGACTTCATTTACAGAGAGACAGCAAACTGAGCAGTGTCCAGTCAAAAAATATTTGAAAACCTCAGCTTGGACCTGGACAGTAATTTAGATTTGAAGTGGCTGTGATAGTATGGGCAAGGAACACAGCAGAAATGAAAGACAGATACATCTAAATTCAATATTTTGATCGAATGAGTATCCTGACAGGAGAGACAGATGTAGCAAGAAGAGTGAAAGCACTTGCTGAGCAGTGCAATTCTGGTAATAGTTTCCTGGAATTCAGACTTCCTCCTTGACTTCTGCTTCTGTGTTTTCTCGCTCTCCTCTCTCATTATTCTTGAATATTTTTTATTTCTTAGGCATTTTAGCTCTTCTTTCAGGTTCTCTCACTTGTTTTTTTTTTAATATCTTCAAGCAGCTTTTTTGTATATTGCATATATCAGTGGAGTGTAAAATAGAAATTATGTGAGTTTATAGGGGCTTTGCCTTTTAAAAATACTTCAACAAACACTAATTTGTGAAAGAAACCATCCCATGATTAAAACTGAAAACCAATTTTTCTATTCAGTGTCTTTAATGTCAGATGTATTGTTCAGGGAGATGAACCTCCTTCTTCTATGCTCTTATATGCAGGACAGGTGCAACGGCACTTTCTGATCCCAAATTTATGATTTTGAGTCATCAGCTGTTGTGTGTGTTCTTTTAAAAGACACTGTACACCTGTATGGTTTGTGTTGGAAGATGCCCTTAAAGGTCATCTAGTCCAGCTTCTGTACAATTAGACCAGATTGCTCAAAGCCCTGTCCAAACTGACTTTGAATGCTTTGAGGGATGAGGCATCCACCAACTCTCTGGGCAACGTGTTCTGGTGTTTCACCACCCTCATAAAAAATTGCTTCTTTATATCTAGTCTGAATTTACCCTCTTTTAGTTTAAAACCATTACCACTTGACCAGGTACTAAAAATTCTGTCTCCATCTTTCTTATAATCCACCTTTAATTATTGAAAGGCCACAATAATGTCTCCCTGCAGTCTTCTCCAGGCTGAACCACCTCAACTCTCTCCCCTGTCTTCATGGGAGAGGTGTTCCACCACTCTGATGATTTTTGGGGCCCTCCTTTGAACCCACTCCAACAGGTCTGGTACTGAAGACTCCAGAGCTGGATCCAGTACTTGAGGTGGGGTCTCATCAGAGTGGAGTAGAGAAGAAAAATCACCTCCTCACTATACGCCTCTCACATCTTGGTGTATAGCAATACTTCCACCCCCACAATGAAGATGAAGTATTTTTGCTTGCTCTGAGTCAGTCTTTCTAACTGTCAAGATAAATTAAGAAGAACTCATACCACAAAGCTCGGAGTTCTTACTTTCCCACAGGAGTTCTTATAGGATTAGCCATGCAGAGGAAAAATACTGCTCTTTAGCCCTTCACCTGAGAATTGTGAAATACAGTCATACAACTGTGATGGTCTTTCTGTTTTAATAGTCTTCCTCAATTAGTTGACTTCAAAAACCAGGAAAAAGTGTCAGACCTTGGAAATTACTGATTTATGCTGAATCTTTGTCTTTCGTATGGTAGACATTGCTGTGTTGGCTTTAGTATAAAGTATGGTTTAACTGAAGTAGAAGAAAGATGCCATTTTTATTAAGCGGGCAGTTACTTTGATTGAAACATCTGTAGTTCTCTGTGGTTCTGTAGTTCTGTGGTGATTGCTGCATGTCGGGGTTCTATAAAATGGCAAAAAACAGTTGAAGTTCAGATTGATTAGAGATAATTTGAAGGCACTTACAAATTGCAGACTTTTAGTCTTTATATTGATAGTCTGACTGTGAGGGTAGGTAAACCTAAGTCAAGTTTCACTTAAGATTTACTTTTAAACTTCACTGGTCAGTTTACATATCTGTGGAGTTAATTTTGGTTTGGAAACACATAGCATATCGTCACATATGTGTAGATGGTTTGTGGGGCTTTTTAAGTTTGTCCAAGTTATGGTTGGAAGAAAGGAAGCTGCCTTCAAAAAATCCTCTGTGCAGATGTATTCTTTGTTTACCAGTACTGTAACTATACCAATTACTTTAAATTTTGGCTCACCCTTTATTCTCTGAGCAGAGATTTTAATAGCTTAATGCTTTGTTTTCCATCTTGAAGAAAATTCAGTTATCTGTTAACCGGCCTAGAAAGAGGCCAGTATACATGTCTTACATGGTAGTTGGCTCTTTCTTCATTTAAGAACTCCTGTCATTCTCCTTGGAAATACCTAGTGCATGTCATTTATTCCCACCACCCTCATCAGCATTCTTTCATTTCGGTTCGTGCAGATAGGCAGAATAATTAAATAACATGATCTGAAGTACTAATAATACTGTCAGTTTCAAGGCAACCTATTCCAGGAGTGACCGTCTTGACTATTTTTTTTTGACAGTGATTCTTTATATTAGGTTGTTCCATAAAAATGCTTTCAGGAAAGAAGTATCGGCTAAATACATAGCATTTCATCTTTGTATCTTCATGAGGTTTTAAAAGAATAATTAAAAAAAAAAAAAAAAACCAACATAAAAACACATTGCACATTAAATTACCCAATGGTGCAATGGTCCTTTTTAGGACCTATCAGGTTTTGTTCTGGTATCTGTTAACAGTGCTGTCTGATATGTTGAGGTGCTAGTGATGCTTGCTTGCTTTTATAAAGAAAGCAAAAACTGAATTCCATAAATTTCTCAGGAGACCATGGTCATCTGATTTCCAATGTATTCCAAATGAAGAATATGCTAATTAAAACAGTTGTAATATTGTTTCTGCAATTATTTTTTAATTATGATTGACTTAATGAACTACTTCTGCATACTCAGTTCTCATGGGTGTGTTTGGTAAGTTAGAAAACTTGCCAGAGCGAAACTTCACCAAAGAAAACACTGGGAAAATCAGTGTTATTTCAGAGCCAGTCGATCCTGAACCTTCACCAATCTATGTAGTAGCATCAGTAGCCTTGAGGCAATTAAAGGAATTGTCTTTGTCAACAACATTGTGTATACCAATATTAATTTTTCTGCAGCTGAGAATGTAGTTGAAATACACAGTTGTTTTACAATCCCTTTCAGTCATAAGATATTGGAGCAATTAAATTCTGCTACATGATTTCTCAGCAGAAGTGGAAATAGCAAAACAATAATAAGTGCCAGCACATGAAAGATAAGAATTGGTTATTGATGACTTTGAAGGTTTATTAAGAAAGGACTTGTATTGCCACAAATCGCCTTAGAAGTAACACTGAGGGTCAAATCATGTAACCTGCTCTGTGCAATGGACCAAAAAGGTGACTTTGTTGACCAGAACCCTCAAGTCCCTTTCTGTGGCACTGCTTTCCAGCATCACATTCCTCAACCTGTACAAACATCCAGGGTTGCTCCATCCCAGGTGCAGAACCTGGCACTTCCCCTTGTTGAACTTCACATGGTTGGTGATTGCCCAGTCCTTTGATTTGTCAAGGTCTCTTTGCAGGGCTTCCCTGCCTTCAAGGGAGTCAGCAGCTCCTGCCAGTTTTGTGTCATCTGCAAACTTGTGTCCAAGTCATTTATGAAGATGTTGAAGAGCACAGGGCCTAAGATGGAGCCCTGTGGAACCCCACTAGTGACAGGTCTCCAGTCCGACATCACCCCATTCACTATTACCCTCTGTGCCCGACCTGTGAGCCAATTGCTCACCCACCACATGATGTGTTTATCCAGCTGTGTGCTGGACATTTTGTCCAGAAGGATCCTGTGAGAGACAATATAGAAAGTTTTAGTGAAATCCAAAACAATTACATCAACTGGCTTCCCTTGATCAGTGAGGTGGGTTACCTTGTCATAAAATCAGGTTTAATTAGCAGGACTTTCCTCTCACGAAGCCATGCTGGCTGTGACCAATGACTGTGTTGTCCTGCAGGTATTTTTCAATACCTCCCAGAAGAATCTTCTCCATAACTTTACCAGGCACTGAACTGAGGCTGACTGGCCTGGAGTTTCTGGGGTCCTCTTTCTTCCTCCTCTTGAAAATTGGGACAATGTTTGTGAGCTTCCACTTACCTGGGGCCTCTCTGAATTCCCAAGACCACTCAAAAATCATCAAAAGAGATTTTGTGATGACATCAGCCAGCTCTTTCAGGATTCTTGGATGAATCCCATCAGGTCCCATAGTTTTGTAGGGATCCAACTGGAACAGCAAATCCCCCACAAGCTCAGGGTTGATTGGGAGTTGATCATTTCTTCCTACAGCAGCAGGCAGCATCTGTGAATTCTTCCCCTGTTAATTGACCTTGCTTCCACTGGGCATACACCTTTCTTTATTTCCTTATGTTCAAGCAGAGATCGCTGTTCAGCCAAGCCGGCCTTTTGCCTCGCCCTCTTAACTTATGATATTTGTGGATTGCCTGCTCCTGTGCCCTTAGGAGGTGATGTTTGAAAAGTGACCAGCACTGATGGACTCCAGCACCTGAAAAAAATATTTTACCAGGGGACTTACTAGTTCCCCGAGCGGCCTGAAGTGTGCTCTCCTCATGTCCAGAGTTGAGGTTTTACTGGCTCTTTTCCTTCTGTCAACAGTTTTGAAACTCAATCCCTTTGTGGTCACTGTGGCTAAGATGGCTACCAGTCTCAGTTTCGCTCATGAGATCCACTCTGTTGACAAGCTGCAGATCAATGAGGTCATCTTGCAAAGTCGGCTCCCTTAGGACCTGTTCCGTAAAGTTGTTATCTTGTTTTTTCAGGGGTCTTCTGGCCCAGGTTATAGCACCTCTGTGATGCACCCAGTAAACTCCTGGCAAGTGAAGGTCACCCATAAGGATAAGGGCAGTTGACTTGGAAGTGTCCCTTATTTCCTCAAAGAATAATTTGTCATCCTGGCTGGCAAGTCTGTAGTAGACTCCCACGATGATATACACATTATTTGTTGATTCCTGCCCAGAGGCTCTCAACTGTGTCATTTTCAGCTGTGCATGCATTCTAACCCTTCTATTACATACAGTGCCACCCCTCTGCTTCTGCCCTGCCTGTCTCTCCTGAAGAGCCTGTAACAATCCAACACTCTTTTCCTGCCCCTCTACTCTCTGCTCCTTTGCTCTGTTTGGCCCCAAAGAAAAGAGAAGTTACTAAAACTGACAGAGTGGCCAAGTTGTTCATCAGTCAGACATACAAGAGGAGCTCAAAGCTTTGGCCCAGTCCCAGAGGTCTGATATCACTGACAAATACCTTTGCAGGCAGTATTTCCCATGTACAAAACTCCGGTGTGGCCAATAGACAAATGCAATGCTGCAAACAGAATGTCGTTGTTTGTTGTTTTCAGTGCAAAGGAATTCCAAGTATCTCGTATGGACCCCCCACTAGAGGAGATCCTGATGTTCCACTGGATTAGAAATAAAGTGGTTTTAAAATTCTCAGCTCCCTTAATCTTTGAAGTAGACAGGTGAGCTAACCAAATCGTTTCAAATACAAATCTTCTTGCTGTTGTTTCATTGTAAAAAGATTTTGAAGGGATTCTTCTAAATAAATATAAAAGACTTAGATGATCTCCTAATTATTTTTCCACCTTCATCCAAGTGTACATTTCATAGTAGCCTCTCTGAATAGTAGTCATGGCTTTACAAAGCTTTTAGGAAATCTGTATTACTTTTTTGCCTTTCCTCTATCCTTGCCCTTTAAAAAGTCTGTCACTTTCAACTGATGCATATTACAGTTCATAAATAGGGATTATTCCATGTGGTTTTTGAGCTCTCCTTAATTGCAATTCCCTGCCCTTTGTCAGAGTTTTCTCTGAAGAATCCATCATAGCAAGTGAAATCTTCCTCAGCTTCTTATGATGTTTCCAATTGAAAATGGGAATCCCTTGTCATGAGATTGTAAAACCAAGATAGAATTCACAAATCTGTCTGTAGGACGTATATGATATCTGCTCACCCTGTATTTGCATGGAACTTCCCTGTTGATGGAGATTTCTGCCCATCTACATATCTACAAAATGGGATCACACTGATCTGTTCTTTCCTCATCTGTTCCTTGGGTGAAATGGAAGTACACTTGCTTAAATATCAGAAATATGTGATAGGAAGATCAGATCTGACTGATTTGAGTTCTTGCTTCACAGGTAAACATAATTATTGATATTTTTTCATCAGTCTTCCTCATACCAAGTGAAACATAAATAAATTAAAGCAGAATGAAGCAGCAATAACATTCTCTAGGCCTGCCTTGCTTCAAATGTGCCTGAACATTTGGTTCAAATGGTGAACTTGTTAAAACCTGTCTTGAAGCATTTATTTCCTCTGGCATTGTAGATAAGAAGTAGATAACTCTCTTTATAATTGTTTTCCATATCCGAAGTATCTTATTACATAGCAAGGAAGTTTCATTTATTTATTAAAGATGTGACAGCAACTGGATGGGATTCTCTGGTAAGGAAGACTTTCCTACAATCCATTTTTCCTGAGATTCTGATTAGACTGTAAATTGAGCAGAATCTGGTATATAAATTACAGGACTAGAATGTGATAATTCCCACTAATATTAGTGTATTTTCTGATCCCTTAGGCTCAGTTTCTGTTTTCCTATTTAAAGTTCCTACACTCTCAACTTTATTCATGTGTTTCTGTTGGTCTGGAGGATATTTTTGAAACCTGTACCATCTTAAATCCTTTTCGCTTGGTAAATTATTCCTCTTTATTAGATCATGCTAATATTTATTGTCATCGTGCACATTATTACATGTATCTAAGAAAATGTTTATGTGTAACATATTTGAAAAGCGGAGCTATTTGGTGCCTTAAGGGGATATCTACCTGCTGTATTTCAGAGAGGAGAGCTGACCCTTATATTGCAGAGAAGTAGCTCAATAAAGCTACACATTGACTCTCCTAGCAATCATAGTTAATTCACAGCACGTTAATTCCATGTTCCAAATGCACATATATTTCCAAAATGTCCTGAGCTGATATCTGGGGTCAGCCAACCTTTCATGCTCTGTGTCACTCAGGTGATTTGGCTTCTTAACCTGAATGCTGTTTTGGTAGAAGTATCAGCAATCATTACTTAAAATGCTAACAATTTGTCAGTTCCTATCTAAGGTAAGTGCATGTGAGTCATCTGAAGGTGGTCTGTGCACATATGCAATTATTTATTCTACAGTAATGGATTCTTTGAGGTGTACTGTCTACATGGGTACTACCATCAGTACTCCTTGTCTGCTACCATTTGACCTCTAGGAAACAATTCAAGTGCCAAAACAGGTGTTTAGAACAACTTGGACACACTACTGTTTCTGGGCTCTCGCTAGTTAACCAGGACACAGGTTTCCAAGTTGTGTGTCACATCTGTCAGCCCTTGCCATCACCTTGGATATCCTGTAGTGTCTAAAATGGCCATATATGTCCGTGTTTAGTCACCTGAATCTCTTATCTTCTTTTCACAAAATCTGCTTTTAGGCGTTCTGTGTGTAACATTACTTTTTAAAGCAACCACAGTTATTTGTGAAAAGTAAACAACTTTTGGAGATTCCCAGTCTGCCTAGAAAGTCATTATTCTTAGCTAAATCATTTTGCGTCTAATTGTGTGGATTTACTTTTTTAAGATCATTTATGTTTTGTAAATACTTTTCAGAAGAATTTACATGGTTATCCTCTCACATTTGCAACCCCCAAATAAATCATTAGGAGAAAATAAATGCAGATAATGTGGGTTTTATTCTTACATTTTCCCCACTTGTTATTTATAACTAAAAGACTATGATTTTTAGTGATTAGTTTCAAAACAGTTAAATGTAAGCAATTATATAAAATTTCAGTACATATTCCACATGGAGTTGAAAAACTTTTCAGTTCTGGATGTAATCTTCCATGACTGTGTATGTACCTACATCTAGAACTGGACTATAATTCTACAGCCAGAGATATTTTTTAGAGCTTCTTCATTTTTATACACTCTTTGTCCCTAGCAAGAGATTTAGCAAAAGCTAAATGAAATCATCTAGGGCAGAGGGCCTTTATTTTACATTATGTCTTATGAATGCACCAGTTCCCCTCTTTCTGGATTTGAAATATAAGTTGAAACAGAGCTTGTATGTGGAATAAGGAGAGGAGAGGCAAGCTGAAGTATCTTAAAACTACTGCTCAGATTGGAAACATATTCTTTACCAAAGTTAGAAAAGAGAAATGTATGATAAGAGCAAAGGACAAAACATACATTTTGCTGGTTTGCTGTTTTTGTCTAATGGTTGGGGAAACTGAATTTTTACTTGGACAAACCCTTCCTTTCAAATGAAATTGTTGAGCAATATCTTCTTTTAGAAACATTATTCTAAAAATCATCCATTATTTTGCCAGTGTCTTTCGTCTTGAATATTAGTAAGTTTTGTTCTTACTCGGTGGAGGGCTTTTCAATTTCTTCTTTGCATTTGATGGGAGAAATACCAAGAGTGAAACATTTAAAAAGGTTTCATTACAGTCTTCCACAAAAGGATACGGTTTCAAGAGCTCATCTATCACGTTCATAGTGCTTTGCCCTGTTTTTGGTTATTGTCACCCAGTTTTCCTCGTCCCTGCTGTACTACGTTGTCAAATGAACATGTACTTTCTGAGCACAGCCACAACCCACTCAGCTGCTAACTTTCTCCTGCAGGAATAGATCACTACAGAATTTCTCAATGCAAGTGTATGTGATCTTTCTGCAAAATTAAATTTTACATCTGTTTCCATTCATGTCTTGAAAATTCTTATGAAAGATTAACGGAAAGTTACAAAGAAATACTGAGTTGGGTTTTTTTATTATTTTTGGTGCATGGTAGAGCTGAAATATTCCAGTAGAATTTTAGCTTGAACAAGTGTATTGAATTCATGCAATGTTTCACCTGAGGGATGTTGACCATTATTTTATCTGTCTGATATTTTTAGTTCATAAACATGTCAACATTTTAGTTTTCTGAACGATTCTTATTTTAATGTGGGGGTATAAGGCAGACTCTTGTGCTGTAAAATGTGGTAGTTCATGAGAGCCTGTCTGTCATTAAGACGTCTAGGAACCATGCCTTATATAGTCGCATGGAAAGAAATTCTCATGGAAACGGCACTATGGAGGTGGCAGCTGCAGCTCTTTATTTTTGTCTATGTTGAATTTTGCAGTAAAAGCTTAACCCTTTATGTGATTGATGCAAAAATTAAATTTATGTCCTCCTCAAGTACAGAATATATCTATATACAAACAAATTTCTGAAAATGTACAGAAGAGTCAAAACTGCTTAATAGGAGTTAAAATTACCTCTGTTTGTACCAGATTACACTGCTATTTCTGAAAATTTGGGCAAGAACTATATTTGGGTATTATAATGTGATTAGAATTAGCAGTAATTACTGACTAATATCCTTCCTCACTGAAAGCTTTTTTTCTTCATTAGAGGTTGGCAAGCAATGTGCAGAACACGCCATATGGAGATATCTTTCCCCCAAAATCTTTCTCAACTTTTCTGTTCCTGATAGGTCATTTTGAAACAGATGAGTAAAATGTGGACAGTGAAAATATGAAGGTAGAGCTACTGAGGCAGGAGAACACTTCAATACACAATCAAGTTCAGACTGTGATGTTAAGGGGGTGTATTGGTGGTTCAGAAGCTAGTAAGAGCAAGCACATAACCCACAGAGACACTGAGTGTGCTTTCTAAGGGACTGTATATTTTTTGAGAAGCTGTCAATTTTGGAACCCAGGCACAGAGCCTGGACACCACCAACACCAACCTTGCCAACCACATTCTGGTGGTTTCTTTAGATTTAGGAAGAAGCAGAAGAAACTGTAATCTGGCTGGACACTATTGCTCCTTTTCTGTGTTGTTTCTGGTGCCAGAAGAAGCCCACATTCTTCATTAGTTGCTTAGTAATCGTGTTGTTATATCTCCCACATAGGTCTGTGGTACCTTGCTATAATTTTTGCTGGAGTGAGAAAACATTGCTCTGCCTCATCTAGGACACCAACAGCCAACATGCTGTCATCAAAGAGCTGGAGCTTGGTCGAAGCACCATTGTGTTTGCTGTGTGAAATAATGCCTTCCTGAATATTGCTACATCTGTTTTTAAATACCATGAATTTTCTGTCTCACACTTTTTCTTGCTGATCATCCCATTTTATATCACTTTGGCAATACAACTGATATCCTCACTACTGAAGGTATTCCAGTGTCTCCAGAGCATTCTTTACTATGCAAATAAGAAGACTGCGTATCATTGTTCTGTAAGAGGGTAGTCTGCAAATATTATTCAGTTCTGACTGTTCGTTTTATCAATGGGATAAAACATTGAGTGTGGGGAAAAAGGGAGTTGAAAATACATTTTTGGGCAAATATTGCACATGTGCGGAGTGTGATGCTAAAAACATCTTTTTGCATCAAATGAAAGCAGAACTTGAAAAGATTAATACTACTTGTGTCACAATACAGTTGTTACCATAGCTATAGAACAATTTTCTCGTGGATTTTTATTTTACATTAGAAACTTGTGCCATGGCAACAGCAATGCCTGTGAAAGATCTGACTCTGTCATTATAATTTATCTATTACAGCTCTTTTCATTAGTACTATTAACAACTGTTATTCTCCTGAATGTACTTTAGTTTTGAACACGGAATCTCTTGAGATATAAATGTGAATAAGATGATTTCCAACTTTAGATGAATGCAAAATTCACAGTATTTAGTATGCCTCTGATTTTCTTAATGTGCTCTACAGTCTTGGAGTCAGATTCAGGAAAAAATTATGTAAGGTTGATGAAGCATCTGTAAATTATAACTCTCAAATACTGAAAGTGAGAAATGGTATTCCATAGAGTTCTATATATGTACCATCAGCAACTGTGCTGTGGTGCATCAGTGTGAAAATAAACAGCTGATTGAATTGCAATCTGCTGCCTAAATACCAGTGTGGTTGTATATAAACTGGTGATAATAGCAATATGTATCTGTGACTTTCAGATTATGGCAGAACTGAATTTATTTGTAGTTACAAATGTAAACGTTTTCCATGTAACACAGATACGGCAGTATCAGAGTGATTTTCAGAACTAATCCGCTCGGGTGGATAAGCTGTACGTGCACTTGTAATAACGCTAAAGTTCTGTAGAAATGACATCTGTTTATGTTTTGGTGTTTATGATACTATTTACAACTAAAAGGATAAAGTGGTAAGAAAAGCAGTATCTGGTAAGGAAGCAAGATTTCTTTCTGTTGGCTTTTTTTCTTTTTTATGATTACAAAAATAAATGTACTTGCAAAAAGAAAAAAAAATTATTTATAAGCAGGAAGATTCTCTCCACTGGGATTCAGTCCAAGAGTTTGAACTTCCCCTTTTCACTCTCCCTTGTATCCCCACCCTCTTTCTTAAAGTCCCTTCTCAGAAGGCTTACTCAAATACTTATGAGAGAGCAAAACTGGTATCATTAAATGACTGTTTGCTGACTAGAGACCTATGCAATGTAATTGTATGTCATACAATTTCTTAGTACCAGTTAACTTGACTGAAACAAATAAAAAAAGAATCTAATAAATTGTTCAATAGCATATGATAAAGTTAGGGTAGAGAACACAATAGAAATACAGAGTCTGAATTTCTCCTTTAAATCTGTAGATTTAAAGTTAATTCTAGCCAGTCAGAGCATTGATCATTAGTATAAGCTGCTTAAAGAAATGGTTTTTTTCAATGCCCAGCAGTATTCAAAAGATCAAAAATTATTGTGATATGTTTAAAAACAGACAGAAATTAATACAGAAAAGATCCCATTTTATACATTACTACTGAGTCTCAGGGGAAATATTTATGTCAGTATCAGTTTTGTTGAAATTTGTTCCAGAAATACGCAACAATAAAAAGACACCAGTCTCAGATATGGGTAATTATTAAAAGCTAAGAAATTTTTTTCTTAATAGAGTTGCCTATTTTAGCGAAGATACAGGAGTAGTATTATATTATCCTGTTTCAAGTTTTTCATATGTTAGGTTCACAGAATCAGAGAATCACAGAATATGCTGAGTTGGAAGGGACTCACAAGGATCACTGAGTCCAGCTCCTGGCCAAGAGCCACACATGTGCCTGAGATTATCATCCAAATGCTTCTTGAACTCTGTCAGGCTTGGTGATGTGACCACTTCTCTGGGGAGCCTGTTCAGTGCCCAACCACTCTCTGGGTGAAGAACCTGTTTCTAATATCCAGCCTAAACCTCCCCTGACACAGCTTCAGGACATTCCGTCAAGTCCTGTCACCGGTCACCACAGAGAAGAGATCAGTGTCTACCCCTCCTCTGCCCCTTACAAGGAAGTTGTAAATGCAGTGAGGCCTCCCCTCAGTCTCCTCCAGGCTGGGGTTGTTTAGCCTGGAGAAGAGGAGGCTCAGGGGAGACCTCAGTGCTCTCTACAACCACTGAAAGGAGATTGTAGCCAGGTGGGGGTTGGTCTCTTCTCCCAGGCAACCAGCAGTAGGACAGGAGGGCATGGCCTTAAGCTGTGCCAGGGGAGGTTTACGTTGGATGTTAGGATGAAATTTTTTACAGAGAGAGCAATCAGCCATTGGAATGGGCTGCCCAGGGAGGTGGTGGATTCACTGTCCCTGGAGGTTTTGAAGATGAGACTGAATGTGACACTTAGTGCCATGGTCTGATAACCATGGCAGTGTTGGATCAAGGGTTGGACTTTTATCTTGGAGGTCTTTTCCAACCCAGTTGATTCTATGATTTTATGATTCTATGACTTGGTTTAGTGGTGGACTTTGCAGTGGTAGGGTAGGGTAACAGTTGGACTTGATGATCTTAGAGGTCTTTTCCAACCTAAACAGTTCTATGATACTATGAAAACGTTGAGGAGCTTCTTCTTCATTAAGCAAACTTCATTCTGAACACTAAGTGAAACAAGCAGGGTGTTTTTGAAAGCTAGTAGTGAGTATAAAAAGTGAAATACAGTCCTTGCTAACGCATGAGTAGATTAATGGTTGCACAGGCAACCTTTGTTTTAATCTTTCCTCACTTCCCGAAAGTATTTGCTTGGGTATTTTAAAGATGAAAGCTATACCTAGATTAGATTATCTATATACTTATATGTACACAATGTAGTAACTGTAGTGAAAGATCAAGCTGAAAAAGACTCATACAATACAGTTGGAGTCTTTGAATACAGTGTAAACTGCTGCCACTTTGACTAACAAAACAAACAGAAGTAATGTTTTGATATGCTTTCACTGCATCACTGCTGGTAAGTAAGACATAAACACACTTTCTAGTGGTCACTGCATGTGCTTACTGACCACAGAGGAGTGGGAGTTCTCAGTAAGAACTTATTTTGTTTACAGTAGTAAATTGAACAAAGTCAGGGCATGAGATGACATTGGTTCTTGGCAGTCTGTACTGTTAAATTGTTGTTTGGATTTTTGCAAGGTTTGGCCAAACTTAGTACCCACCTAGACAGTTGGGTACACTTAACATAGTGCAAGTTTTAGCTGAGGCACGAGACCATTCCCAGTAATTGTTTTGGATGGGACAGCTCTGTCTTGAGAAGGAGAAGAGTTTAAGCTAAAGGGCATGAGTCTGGTAATTCCTTTAGATCTTAATAGGTGTTGGCCAGTATTTAGTAGTATAGATGTAGAAAAGATATTAGTGAAATTAATGTAGATATTAGTGAAATTTTTGCACTCCAGGTGTCTGTAAGCTTTTCTTTCTTCTCATTTATTCTTCCTGATTTACTTTGCCCTGACAAAAACATTTATCTCTTAAATGAGTTCAATATGCAGCTGTAAGACAAATCTCTGGAACATCAGAATAGGATTCAGCTGATGATTGAGATACCTAAATGTAAGTATCTGTAGACAAAATGGATGCTGCCTCCCATAATAATCATTGGCAGTTTAGTCAACACAGTTAGGAGTGCAAGGAGTGATAAGGTCTCCTGATTTTATGTATCTGATTATGGTGGAAACTTACGTGTTTCTTATCCATGTGGATATGTAAAATGAGATGTCTTAATCTGGAGTGGAATCTCATCTACCAAGTTTTCATGAAAAGGAAAACCACCAAAGCCAATAATTATTTGCATCATTTATTTCTCATTTTAAATTCACCTTCAAAATTGCAGACACACGTATAATTCAGCAACTTTCAGAAATCAAAGAAAGTGAGAATGCCCCATGTCCTCCTTTTCTCCTGTTTTTTTCTCCTAAACCAACTTTTTCTGGGTTTATTGATCCCTTAAGCTCTGCCATGTCCTACATTTAACCTTTCTCCGTAACAGCTCACATCTTTTTTGTTGCAAAATGTCTGAAGGTTGCACTCTTAAGCTTGATTAGAATTTTGTCATGATATTTTAACAAATAAGAAAAACATTTAATTTTATGTTTTTATGCTGCTGACTAGTAAAAGAGCTGATGATGTTTTGAAGAAACAAGACGCTGAAGAAAAGCAAAACAATGAAGAAAATAGAACACTGCTTTCTTTTAGAAGTGATATTTTGAAATTTGGTTCTGGGTTTTATTGCAAGCAGATATTTTAGCTAATAGGATAAAACTGCTCAATTTATTTGGAAATTATGACATGATCTATGTTTCATTTCTTCTGGTAGCTACTGCTGTGCATATAGTTCTACACGTGGAGTATATATATGAAGATACAACTTTTAGCAAGAATGAGATGAATATATTTAATGAAGTAGTTATAGAGATGTGACCATTAGCAGGGACAAAGTTATTCTGAGTGAAATATACTAACTTAATGCTATGCAGATAAAGTGATGTTAACCACACCAACATTTTCTATGAGGCAGCACAGGTAGAAAAAGTCTCTTTTTTTTTTTTTTAGCTTCCTACTCCTTACGGCAACAGGCATAAAAAAGAGCTGTAAACTTTATTAATTGACTCTGAATTGTGCCAAAAAGTACATTTTTCTGTAGTTCCTTTTTGCATCTGTATCTTCTAAATTGCATATAAAGCTTGTTTCAAAAGACTAGTTTTTGCATTCTTTTTTTCCCAGTGGTTGCTATTACTATGCTCAGAAGTTCCTAGAAATAAAAGCAACACTCAGGTCTATTCTTTAGAGACTGTCGGTAAAAAGGCATCACAGTGTAAATTCACTATTATTATAATGACTATAAAATGAAAAATTACTAAAAATACTCCTGACAATACTGTTTCTTCATGTATTTTACCACCTACAACTAACTACCTAATTCGTCATACAAAACTGTATACAATAACTGTATATAATTTGTACACATTTCAACTCAGTAACAAATTAAAAGAGACACTCATGTTGGTGGAATAGCAAGGCCTATTTTATAAATTTGTTTTTTCATGCAATTTATGTGTAACACTGAGCATTGTTGGTTGTTCTTCAACCAGTCAGGGTAAAATAGTCAAGTTTAAGGAGAAATTTTTTTTTTTTTTTTTAGAAAATAATAAATCAGTTCATTGCATATTTATCTTTTGTTTCTTTACCTAAGAACGAAGCAGCACCTAAAAGTAGTTTTGAGGAGAGTAAAGGTTTTGTGGTTTGTAAAAGGAACAGGATGATAAAATACTGCAATGTACTCTCTCATTTCAGAGCAACTTTGCCAGGGTGAAACATCCACTGAAAGTGAGTTTCCAGAAGGACACCCTGCTGAGCAGTTTGCAGGTTTACTTCATGGATCATCACCTGCATGTGACCCACCTGAAAATCCACTCCAGCTGTACAGTAAAGTAAACCCCTGCAGTGGTCCACTAGAGAAAAGCATTTTGAGCAAGAACACAGTGCAGCAGATACAGCTACGGAAAGAAAGCAGCTCTGATCCTCCTGTTAAGAAAAAAAAACCACCAATTGTAAACAGAACCATATTTCATACTAAAAATAAACCAGTAGAAAATCATACACTGGTTGGTGCGCCAAGGATAAGTGAACAATGGGTTATTACCACTGGGGGATTTGTGGAGCGAGCATGCACGCTTGGGAGAATACGATCTTTACCGAAGACTTTGCTTGAAATGCATTTGTGCAAAAATGTTTCAAAATCTGATTCTAATCTTATCACCCATCCACCAAATGACAAAAAAGCAAGAAGCAATTGGAGTGAACCCACACCAAATCAACAGTGCTCCAAAGGGAATTCAGAGAGAACACCTTCCTTCACATCAGAATGGGAAGAAGTAAGTTTAGTTCATTTTTTAAGTACTGGTAAATATATAGTCTTGTGAAGATGCTGTTATTGTTTTCAGTTTCAGAGATGAAATAAAAAGTGAATCTTTCACACTGCAAATCCTCAGAGGGAATGTCACAGTGTAATGCAGGGTAGTTCAACAGCTGTCACAAAATGCAAAGCATTTCTGTTCCAATGCTGCCCACTCAATAAAGTCTATTGTTTCTGTAGTGAATGAAGTTAAACAGAAGTAATTCTGCAATTTGTTGTGGCATTGAAATTATTGTCTACTAAAGTCCTCACCACTGACACTAATAAAATTGGTAAAATCCTTTGTAACTATGCCCATTATTTACATATTTGCTAATTATTTCCCACCATGGCAGTGTCTGCCAGCAAGAGAGAGGAAAAAATGGCGGGAATAGAGAGTTGTATTCTGCAAACCCTCCCTATGTATCATATCCTCTAACTGGTATGTAGCCTGTGTACAAAATGCTTGGCACATACCTGACTTGCGTGAAGTGGGAATACACTTATAGCTGCAATAAATTCAGGACTATGAACAGAAATGTCCACACTGAATTTGTAAGTCTTGCTCATATAAGAGACTTTATTTTAGGTTTAGAACTCAATTTAAAATAATTCTTAGGCATCTTATATTTAGCTTTTTTTCTGCTGTGCTGAATTTCAAGAATGTAAAAGGTTCTTCATAAACACAGAAGTTCCCATCCCGTTGGGGTAAATTAAGAGGGTGAAATGTTTAGTTCTTTCATGCTCCTACAGAGAATTGAGCATTTCTCTTTAAAACAACTACAATGGGTAAAAGTAGCTATCTCCAGAGTGCTTTTTTATTCAGAAAGAACCCAGAGACTGATTATGTGATTGGTTGTTTTTCTAGAGAAAGGTTTTCAGCTCATCTAGATGTCTAATTTGATAGGGCATCTAGGGGAGTTTCTGTTTTAAAGGCGACAGTTTCTCAGCGGAAATGTACTAAGGATCAGGTTTTAATCTTTATAATTTGGTTACATTATTATAAACTCCTGATTAGAGCCACTTTTAAGTTTGCCTTTCTAGGGGGTCGTCAAGGTTTCATTGTTCTTAAGAGTAAAAAAATGCAGTTCATATATATTTAAAAAAGGTATGAATTCCCAATATGCAGATTCTGTCATAAGTCCCAGATTTTCTCCTGTCACCAGTGACTAATACATACTTTTTCTACTAGTCCTAATATTAAGCTTAGTAAAATGTGCTTCTCTGTGTCTGCCTTCTTTGTCCACATCAGCCTTTTGATTCACTTTTTGTTTTTTTTCCTGTTCTTACAGAAAATAAAATAGTTATAATGGTTTTGACATAGTAAGTTCAATGTGCTTTAGAAACATGCAGGTAAGTTTTAGGATCAGTGCAGTGCAGTTTCACAGATAAGATCATTCTTCAGCACGTGGGGACACAGCAATGTTTCGTGCCTACTCAGTAGCCTTGGGGCAGATGGAAAAAAGGGAGCTAGGAAATTCTCTGGACTTCTTAAATGAACAATTGCTTTAATACTTTAGAGCACACAAAAAATATTTTTATTCATTAATATCACTGCTTAAATAGACCACTAGTGATAATACCTAGATGGCATCAGTATGAAAGGAACTCTACTGTAGAAAAAGAAATACTAGTCCCAAGCTTTAGCTTTTGCTAGCATAAAAATATTGTAAAATAAAAATCAAAGTGGAGAAATTAATTTTCTACCTTTGTTTTTTGCTTTTTGCAATTTTGGTTATTGTTTTCTGAATGAGAGTAACAATGCCATAAATTTATACATGAAAACTAAAATAAAATAATGAAGATGGGATCCATTAGTTGTTTTCACTGTTCTCTCTTTTGTAGATTGATAAAATCATGAGTTCAATAGATGCTGGAATTAATACTGGACTGGGGGAGATGAGTGATCACACTACAAGTAAGGAAAAACAACCAACTATTGTTTAATTTTGGTTTATTGTCTATAGGGAGACTGTGGATAAGACATTGCTAAGTAACCCACTGTGTTGAAATAATTTACAGGTATTTTAAATAACCATGAACAGAATCAATGTTGTTTAATATTAGAGATGCATTAGGCCCACTATCCTGGAGCTGTTGCTTTAAATAGCATATTGGAGTTATTAATTTTGTTTTGAAATCTTACCAGAAAAAATACTGCATTAATGTCTTGGTACCGAAGCCTTTCTTCTAGGGGGATGTTTTACAATCTTTTTCAGCTGAGGTTTTGTTTGGAATGATGGGAGTCTGAGTATATATAATCCAATAACTGCTGACACTTTTTAAAGCATTTTATTATCTAATGCTGCTTCGAAGAAATATTTGGCACAAGGCTGAAAATGTTGCTGACAGCCAGTGACTGGTGTTAGCAACAATGAGAAAATTTGCAAACCTTCCCTACCATGGTGGATTCTAAGAACTCTAAGTCATGCCTAGCATGTTGGTCTGTCAGCATAAACCTGTGCAACTGTGCTGATAAGAATTTTGAAATCATTTTACTGTGTCTTCTCCCTAACTCATGGAAAGAAAACTTACTTGAATGAATAATTTAGTCCTGTGGCAAAGCAATGTTAACTCACCTGTACTGGTACATCCCTGCTAAAAATTGCATTGGGTTTATGTACTGGGCAGGATGTTATGTACCTTATTGCTTAAAATTTGAAAAAGAATATATTTTAACAACTGTCCATTTCATGGAACTTCATATGTATACAGGATGAAACTGTGTCTCATCAATTAAATAGAATTGACGCAGCTATTTTCACTTGCACAGTGAAAAGGGACTCTAGGAAAAAGAAAAAAATGATTTGTATACAAATGGAATTGCAGATAAAACAAGCAGGTTCAGATTATTTTTTTCCTAAAAATAATAAAGGGCAATATCATGAAAAGTGCTAGACAGGTACTGGCAGTCTGTTCTTTGTTTCTGAAACTTGCAGGTTTGGAAAGTAGAATTATTCATAGACAAACTCTTAAGTCAGGAGATAGTTAATTTCTGAAGATACTATAAGTAATTCAGGATTTTCTACTTATTATATTTTATCATGGTAGTTGTACTGGATCTGTTTGAGATGGAGTTCATTTTTGTATAGCAGCCCTCACAGTGCTGTTCTTTACTTCAGTAGCTAGAAAGGTGTTCACCTTCGAAACACCCCAGTGTTTGGCTACTGCTGAGTAGTGCTTGCACAGCAGCAAGGCTGCCTCTCCAGCATTTCCCCCCTCACCAGTAGGCTGGGGGTGGGCAAGATCTTGGGAGGAGACATAACCAGGACAAGCTGCAGAGGGATATTCCATACCAAACAATGTCTGCTCCGCAATAGAAACTAAGAAAAAGAAAGAGGAACTGGATATCACCTGCAGATGGGAAGTAGACAATAAATAGTTTCCCTTTGGTTTCCCACAGGCCTTTGCTTTTACTTAAACTGCCTTTATGTTGACTCAAAAGGAGGGTTTTTTCCAATCTCATTTCCTGCCCTGCCCTGTTCTGCTGAGGAGGGCAGTGATAGAGCAGCTTGGTGGGCACCTGGCATCCAGCCAAGGTCAGCTTACCTCAGTAATGCACAGGCACCAAAGGTAAAATCAGGCATCCATTAAGAAGTTGCACAACAAGTGAGAGGTATGAAAAGGAGACAGAAGCAACAGTATGTGTATGCAAATTTGCATAACATAGTAATGTGTAAATACCACTGTCCCTTCCTGTGAGTGACCACTGCTTTTCTTTTTCTACTTTTTTAAGATCAAAAAATATCTCACAACTCTTGTCTTCAACCATTTTGTGGCTTCTACTGCATACATTATTTTTCTTGGCATTCAAACATGGCATTTGGTGTTTCAGCCCTTTCAGCTGGCAGAAGATCTATTCTTTGCTTTGCTGCTTCTTTTCCCAGAGTGGACACTGAGTCCCAGCTTACTTTCTGTTCAGTGTGAAGCTTTTTGAAAACCAACATTTTTTCTTTTCTGTCAACTCCTTAATGGTCTTTAGCTAGTTTAGGATGATAATTTGACTTTGCTCTTAAGTAAGAAATCAAGCTACAATCAATCAAAATACAACTGTTTCCTTAAATTTCATCAGTTTTGCTTATATGCAGATTGCAATAAAGACCTGTCTTTCTGTTGTAGACCTGACTATATGCAGCTTCATATGTATGTCTTCCACTTTTCATTCCTTGTGCCCGTTTCCAGATTCAGTCAAACACAGTTTAGGCAGAAAAGCAAAGGGAACTGTTATCATATCAAATGCATAACGTGCACTACATCAAACATTTTATACTTCAAGTATATTCTTATTTTTATTAGCTAAGTAATAACCAAGTAATAGGTTATCTATGAAGAAGTAAGGAGTTTTTATTTCTCATTGTTTGGAGGCTGGAGTAACCAATCAAGTAGAACCTTGTTACACTGATATTTATATATTTAAGAATAGATTTTTACTTGACTTTAGATTTTAGCTTGTGTTAATTGCCTCTTACTAACTACCACAAGGCAATATACAGGTTTTTCTTACTGTTAATACAATCTAAGTGGTTTTTTTGTTAGGTCTTTGGCCCAAATCAGGGGAGGTTGCTTTGAAATGTTCTGCAGCTAAACAGCTTCTATTAGTGTGTGTGCTTCTTCTGTTAGCTCCTATGGTTTATTGGCAAGTAGTATCTCAGGTGCCTCAATGTTCCCTTAGCCCCTGTCCAATTACTTACAGATGCTAGCATTCCTACGTGTTTTACTTAAGCTTTTGTCTACCCAAGTGTTGTAGTACTGCAGACCTGACTTTCACCACTGAAATTCTTGTTCACCTTCTCTCTTCTCCTTCTTGGTTCTGTATTAAGCATAAGACAGCCAAAGGTAAAGATCTGGCCTATGCTTAGGAATAAAAACTAAGTAGTATGGTATCACATAATTTAATTTTGAAATAATTCATCAGTTTATAAATCAATATGAGTTTTGTTTTACTTGAATACATGTATAAAAAGATTATCCACTGAAGCTTAAAAATAATGTTTTTAATGTTCAGAATGTATAAATCAGAGACTTCTAGTGTTGAACTGAAAACATCTAGATTATTAACGCTATGTTCAGAAAAACTCACTTGTCCAATAACTTTTTAGCAAATAGCAAAATTTCTGATACTACTGTAGAGCAAATGTAGCTTCGTATGGAATCCTTCATTTTAGTATTTGCTTAATCCTGTACTTCATATGATACTTTAGTTTTTTAATTAACTGTTAGTAAAAATGAAGGTATATAAAAGTATATAAAAAGTATATCTAATTCAAACACAATCATGAAGAGCTTCTTGTACATAATATCTCATTTTCAGTAAAATATATTTGAGAGGAAATATGTCATATGCTCATAATTTAATAGCTATATTTTAAATTAGAGAATGATGTCATCTTGTGATGAAATTCTTGAATGGATTTGCCAGATCTTTGGCCTGTATTTTCCTCCTGGTGACATGTGGAAAGACTGCCCTTAGATCTCCAGGGACATCTCTTAAGAAGTAATTAGAGGAGCACTGAAAGGAGAGATTCAAAACTGGCTGAGTATGGTCCTGGGGACTTCATCCACAGCATGCATTCAGAAACAAAAAAAAATAAAGCAGAGCTTTCAGTTGGTAGCAGTACAGGTAGTGGAGGAACAAACTCAAAACTACAGAGAGGAAGCTGGCTGTTGATGTCCTCTAAGGGCATGTGGCATTCGACATCTTAATAACTTCACACTGAAGTCAAGAGTGCTGACCAGGAAACATGCAAGAACCAATCTCAATGATAACAGACAAAAACCCCCAAACACTAGCCCAAGGAATACAGAACCTCTTGGTAACAGAGGAAATGAAAGATGCTGCTGGCTAGTGATCTTTTACTCAAGCTGATGTGGAAACATCTCTGCCACTTGGCACTTAAATTATTTTATTTTTTTTAATTATTTTTTATATTTTTATTATTTTATTATTTTGACTGATTTGTTTCTTCACAAGAGTCAAATTTTGCCAAGTTGCAAAGGATTCCACCAATCTTGAGTCTATACTGATGGTACTGCCAAAAACTACCCTAAGCAAATCAAAAGTTCTTATCAGGCTCTGTGGCAATGAATAAAGAGATTGAAGATTCAAGATATTATTGTCTCTCCTCTCACAAGCATCAGTCAGATATACAGTAAAAATAACTATTCTCTCTTCTTTGAGAACTTTAAAATAACAATCATTTGGCAAGAAAAAAAAGTCATAATCTTAAATAATGCAACTTGAACATAGGTTTCACCCCTGGGAAAGATAGGATTATTTAAAAGATTAGAAAAGCGACTTGATAGAGAGTCTTGGATCAGTTTGCCAAGTATCTTAGCTGTTTGGATGCTAATGGTAGAATAAAGAGGGACAGAGAAGAATTAATGAGGACTAGACAACAATTAATTGGATATTACAACAAAATTGACATTGTAGGGAATTTATCACATATATTACACTGGTAGGACACTCATATAGAAGGGAGGAAGAGAGATTTGGGCTTGTATTTCAAAAATACAGATTTCTTTGAGAACTCAAAAGTAGGACTAGTTCAAGCTTTTAAATATCTATTGGTGTCCAGGGAAGCAGAAAAGGACATGGTTGTTCTTGATACTTATCCAAAAACATTGGACATGATAGTAATGGGAGATTTTAGTTACCACAGACTTTCTTGGGAAAGAAATTACATTACTGCCTAGGAAAAAAAAGGCTCAAAAAGGTAGATGTCAATAAATTCAGAGAATTTATTTTAAAAAATCTCTAGGGTGCAAGTTAAAGAGAAATCTCTGGGCTTTTCAACAGAATTCTTGAAGGATGATATCAGGTACCAAAAGACTGAACACGAATGACTTTTAACTTATCTTTAAAAGAGGAAAGGAAGGAGAATGTGGGGAATTATTTTCAATTCACAGGAAAGTCAATGAACATATAAACTGCTTAAAGTAGCTAGAAAATAGCAAAGAAATAAGTAAGAGGCAACATGGATTTGCCAAGTGCAAACATATTAAAGCAATCTAATTCCATTCTAGGAGCAGCTATCAGATTTTTTTAGATAAGAAAAGAACAGTAGATGTCCAGTATTTGGACTTCAGTTAAGGCTTTGACATTGTCTCTTGGGGGTTTTGTAAATTAAGAAAGCATGAGCTTGATGGAAATGATGGTAGGTCAGATAGATGAATCTTACTCGTAATGGCTGAATTCAGACTTCAGGAGTGTAGGATTGCGTTCAGTACATCTGAGCCACTAATGCTGAGTTAGATGAGCAGGCACTTTTTTGTTATTGTTTATCATATCTAAATGCCTGAAGCATGGCGAATGGCACTGGAAGTGCCTTAGAGGACTTCCTCAGATGTAGCTGTCCTAAACTAGCTAAAATGAAGCTTCCCCTCCTATCCCCAGGACAAAATTATGAAGGTGGTATAATGAAGCATCCACATAGATTATTAGGGACATTATAACCTCGGTTACATTCAGCAACGTCTTGAAGACTTTTGAGTATTTGCCAGAATGAAAAAGAGTAATGGTTGGGGGATAACTGCCCTTGGCCTGAGCCTGAATGGAAATGTTCACTGTTTTAAATCCCTTTGCGTCTATTTTGTAATGATTCTGTGACTGCTGTAATAACATGATTTAGAAGGAACCTGTCTACAAGGTAAAGTAAAAAGAAGAAATACCGCAGTTTGATACTTTCTTTGCCTACAATTTTTTCTCTATAATATAAAGTGTTTCAAGACGTGTAGCAGTATTTCTGTGTTAGTTGGACCTTGGTAGTTGTTCAGAGGTTTGTGATTCAGAGTTTACTTATATTTGCAAATCACTTGAAAGAGAATAATCAAAAAATATTCTACTTCAGAAAAAAAATTAACGTGGGTTATGGATATGATATCATATCATTATCATGATTAAAGCTAGAATTGTTTCAAATCAGAGCAATTAAAATAATGACTAAGGAAATAATTGTTGAAGGTCATTCCACATCAAAATAATCTGCAGTCTGTGCTGGGCTTTTGAGAGAGCCACTTCTGTCAAATATGTTCCAGCATATGGAGGGTGATTTACAATTTTATAAGTTTTTTTGATTGGTAATTTGAAGTCTTTTTTGGTTGCTATCCATAAATGCACTAACCGGTTGCTGTGTGTATACACGTGCACTGTAGTCAGGATTTCTTTGGTCAGCTGAGCACGTACTTATCCTCAAGTGCCCTCATCGTTCCACCTAGAGGCGTACGGGGTAGGGTTTATGGAATTATCTTCAGCTTCTCGATCTACAATTTCAGTTTAAAATGTAATATACTGACAAGCCTTATTCTTACAGCTGATGTAAGTAAAATTCTATTTGCATTTAGCAAGTTCGTATTTTCCTGAAGTTTTTTGTTACCCTTTTGTGAGAACAATGCCATTTCCTCTGGAGGTAATCCTAGAGTCACATATAGCATCTCTGTCTAATATCAATATCAAGGCTCCAGACTTTGTTCACTGACACTACCTGGGTGAGTGACTTGCAAAGATTAATGCTGCTTGTTGCTGGAATAGATGTATGCAACAGAATCACCTCAAGAAGAGTGACAAGGCTGGTTTAGGGAATGAAGCACAAGCTCTTTGAGGAGAGGCTGAGGGAACTGGGGTTGTTTAGCCTGGACAAGGGGAGGCTCAGGGGAGACCTCAGTGCTCTCTACAACTATCTGAAAGGAGGTTGTTGCCAGGTGGGGGTTGATCTCTTCTCCCAGACAACCAGCCATAGGACAAGAGGGCATGGCCTTAAGCTGTGCCAGGAGAGGTTTAGGTTGAATATTAGGAAGAAATTTTTTACAGAGAGAGTAATCAGCCATTGGAATGGGCTGCCCAGGGAGGTGGTGGATTCACTGTCCCTGGAGGTTTTGAAGATGAGACTGAATGTGGCACTTAGTTCCATGGTCTAGTAACTATGGCAGTGTTGGATCAAGGGTTGGACTTGATGATCTCAGAAATCTTTTCCAACCTGATTGATTCTATTCTATTCTATATATATATATTAAAAAAATCACTTTCAAGGAAGCTAGCAAATCTTTCAGAATATTTACTTTATCAGTATGTATTCTCATGTCTGCAGCTTCAGAGAGATCCATGAGTTGGCTCTTATAGAGCTACTTTGAAACCAGAATGACTCCGGAACACTGCAGCCTGAGTTGATTGCACATGAGCCATATCTCACTTGAAAGCAGAACTGCAGTGGTCTGTGCTAAATTCAGAATAAACCCTACAATTCCACTTTATGTCAAGTTCTTCTACAAACAAGACCTGATTGCTTCTTGATGTGCCCACTGTATATTTATGTTTCTACTTCATGTAGTACATATTTAATGCCAGAGATTGACAACAGGTCACAGAGCACTGTATTAGAATACATTTTGTAGTGTACTTTCTCAAATCTTTCGTATCAGGATGAAAGTTGTAGACAGTCATCATACAAAAGTTATTTTCTGTGTTTATTTTTTCCTTCTCTGCTGTTATGACCAAGGCTATTATTGATGATTTCTCTTTTGCAGTATGGGGAAAATTGTAAGAAATCTTACTCTTCCGATTTGCAAGGGATGTGAGTTTGTGCACAGAGGTCGGGACAATAAAGTAGACATGACTTCAGCAACCTAGGAAAAGATGGAATCAGGTGGGGCCACAGACAGAAAAGCTGAATGAGAGGAATAAGAGTTCATGTTGTGTGCCCTTTATAGCTGTAATATAATTGAAGTTGGATAGACCTTTGACTGCCCAAAGCTACATGGCTTGGTTTCCTCTCTTTCTTCCATCTGTTCCACTGCCACTACTCAGACATGAAGCCTTCATCATCCCTAGTGTGGTTCTGCCTATAAAAGCTAAAATCTCACTCAGAAGTCATCAAACTTTCTTAACAAATGAAGCCTTGTTAGGTTGGCCCTTTTCTATTTGTTGCCATATGGTTGCAGTTTTGGCAAAGTGGTCTTCCTCCAAAGCTGTTAATATCCTCCCTCCTCCAAGGGCTGAAAACAGATAAAATATAAGTACTTAATTAAGGCAGAATTTTAATTGGATATGTGTAGGCATGTTGGCATAAGGCAGATTTCACAGTGGTAAGTTATATACTTGAAATTATATATTTTTATTGCAATTTAGTCCCTGTTTTGCAGCATTTATCTTTTCCTTTTTAAATCTCTATGTGATTAAACTAAGAGCTTTGATAAGGTGGATTTCATTAATAGAATTCAAAAAAATGAGCCATGCACCTTCTCACAAAGTGGGAGACATCTTAAGCTTACAGTTTTGAACACATAACTCTATAATTTTGCTGTAGCCAACCACAACAGCCAGACTGTAAAATAAGCATAACATTACTTCCCTCCCAACTTCCACCTTTCCATTGAAGCTGATACGCTGTGCAAAAAGACCGAAATATCTGTAGCATCATAGGAAGCAAAAAAAAGTGAAAGGCAGAGGGAACCTGGCTCTACAGCTGATAGAAGAAGGACCCAAATAGAGGAAACAGCTTCAGCAGCTGGTCACTGCTCCCAGTGCTGTTTGAAGCCTCCTCAATAGGAAATGCAGATGCAGCTTTAAGTTTTTAAGATGCAAGTCTTTGAACTCTTTATCATCAATTATAGGACTGCGCTTTAGGGAAGAGAGCCACACGTTTGGGTTTGATTCTACCCTTCCTTGTATCTTATTAATAACTGGAAAGTGAAGGTGGAATTTTAAGTTGCAGTGGTAGAACAGCTGGGGGGAATTTGTGTAAATGAAGTCAATATGAGATGTTATGGGAGGTGAAATTGATTCTTCTTTTAGGCAAAACTGGTTTCAGTCACACATGTTCTCTTATGGACTCTCTCACACTCAGGACCCCAAAAGCACCAAAGTGTGCGTGTGTGTATGGCCAAGGTGCCTGTCCATGGTCACTTATGTGTGTTGTGGTAGGCTGACTATTGCATTCTTATTGTATTTGTTGGATTCCTTTTGATTAGAAAAGGTAAACTAGTTTTTCGTAGATCTTTAGGAATCAGCAATTGCTATGGTGTGGTCCTTTTGATACAAAATTTTCTTCAGTGACGCTTATTGGTTTTGCTTTCTTTTCTCAGGTATTTTTAGGTTATCCTTTTGGAATAAGAGGAAGATGAGTATCACATGTAGTGTGCTGTTATGTTGTTGCTGTAGTGTAGGGTCTTCTGCTGATAGATTGTCTGAGCTGTTGTTGTATCAGAGCACACTCCTTGTCCTGACAGAAACATATTCCCTAGTGTTTTACAGTTGGCAGTGATGTCCTTGGTTATCAGTACAGACCATACCTTTAGTTCTTCGAGGCACTTTTTCTTCTGGTGTTTTCACACAGATACTTCTATCCATGCATTCATGCCAATCTTCATATTTCTATTACTATTATCTGCATTTCAAAATATTTGAATGGTAATTTAAGTGTATGTAATCATCTAGATTATAAAATAGGGGAGAACAGAAGCCATATAGCTGTAAAATATGAGGCAGAAATATTTTTTGCATCTATTTACTGAGAACATGATAAGTTCTAATGTATTGCATGCCACTGAACTTACCTAAAGATCATATAAATTCTACAGAAAATATCACATATAATTGGGTTGTTTTTTTCTTGAATTCTACATTATAAAAGCCTAAACAAGAGACAAAGGTGCTTCTGTTTTAATGACCCATTGAATCCCAAACCAAACCTTACAGACAACTGGGCAAACTGCAGGATAATTGTTCAGCTTTTGGCTATGTTTTATAATAAATACAATGGGAGTTGGATGCAAAAAGCTGCAGGCATTTATTTTATTTTCTGTTATTCATATATTCCTATTATATTAGCAGTTTTACCCTGTAGTGTCGTAAATTTAATATTCAGCTATATGCTCTCCATACACCAATTAATCAGAGGTGTGTTTGAAACAGCCTACTGCAAAGAAAGACACAGGCTATGCAGAAAATACTATGAAAATATAAGTAATCAGACCGTATTTATCCATGTAGTCTTTAACTCTAATACATTTTCCTTTTATATTTCTACTCTCTCTTTAAGTGCCTCTCAACATAAACGTTTTATTTCTGTCCATGCTTTTTGCTTTTTCTCTTCAGTGTTAGGCTTCTTTTTCCAGAACTGTTGCAAAGCAACACAGTCATTATATTCACAGACTTGAATTAATGATTTCTGGCATATGTCTTCTAGAAGGATTAGAGAAGACTGATAGCAAAGAAAGAAAGTTAGGAAAATGGAGCTACTATATCATAAATATTGACATTCATCAGAGAGTAAACATATAGCCTAATTCTTATCAGCTTAGGTTGTAGTTTACTTGTGGCTACCAGACCTGGTCATGCCAAATTTAGATACTCTACAATAGGACTGCTTGAACAAAGGAGTCTTCTACAAAGTATCTTTTAATTGGAGGATTGACATGTAATTTTGACTGACTTAATATGCTGAGAGTTTTCCGAGGTGTTTCCCCACATCAGATATAATGTTTTAGTGAAAAAACATAGAAGATTCAGACCCCATTCCAATACTGATATTTTTTCCTTTTTAAAAAGTAAAAACTTTAGCAGTCTGGTCTACTGTACTGTCATTTCTGAGAAACCAAACTTCTTTTTTTTCCCCCACAGAATACAAATTATGTATTCTTCCTTGGAAAGTATATAGCAAACATTTTGTCAGATCCAAAGGTACTTATTTTTTAATTTCTAGAAATACTTATTCTCAGAAAGAGGAGTAATGCATACCGAATCCCTACCATCTCTTCTTTTATTTTGTTATTCAACTAATATCTGATCCTTATGTTCTGCTGTTAAATATGGTTAAAACAGAAGTCTTTATGACCACAGACATGAACAATTTATGCACAGTTTAAATATACTACTCAAATCTATGAAAATTCAAATAGTGTACTTACCACTGTTTCTAAAGCCTTGCTTCAGTATTTTTCAAATATTCTTACACTGAATAATTTCTCTGTAGAAGAAGTGAGAGATATTGAGTTACAAAGCAGACATGTATGTTAATAAATAGATGTGTCATGATATATACCTGTACTGTATTCATATAAACCCATATTATCTGTTTTGAGACAGAGTGCTGAATAGTGGGAATACACAGAATGCAAAACTCAGAAAATCAGATTTTCGTTGACTTCCACAGGCATGAAGCTCAGAGTATATTGAAAAATAATAGTAAAATGGAGAAATAAGTAGCGTGATGTTTATGCATGTTTGGGTACAGTGCTTAGAAGAATTGTATATGTTTCAGTACAGAAAATGAAAATTAACTGAATAACAGTTATTCTCACTTTAAAAGTTTGGATATACCTGCCTATGGCCTAACCTTGCAAAATCACACTGATAAAAACAAATAAGGTTAGATCTCAAATTAACTGGTTGTCAAAGTTGCTTAAAAACATTACTCACATTACTTTCTGGGTTCTACTGGTAGTAATGGGTCCCTAACTCTAAAGTGGATTTGAAAACATTTCTGAGGACGATAATGCTGCAGTCTGCTCTTGCTGGTCAGTTCGCTCCTCTGTGGGACCAATCTCTGAAGTCACTGAGCTGTGTAGAATGTATCTTTTTGCACCATGAGGTTGAATACATTGCTGAGCTTTGCCCATCTGGAAAGGAGATCAAAGGATCAGCAAAAGTAGATTGGAGATTTCAGAACTTGAAAAAAGATTGATTAAAACATTTTCAAAGTTATTTCCAGTAAGACTGAGGTCTTGACTATTTATCCACTGAACCACAACAGTACAGGAGGAGTACTAATGTTCTTTGTCGTTTCCATAAGGACAGTTGGGCTGGATTTTCACAAAGTTAATTGCCAGAGTGTTTGTTGGTGTGCCTAAAAATTAACAAGCCAATGGTGCTCTCATTCTACAATGCTCTTATAATCATCCTAGTGTAATTCTATAGGTTGATACTTTTTTCAAACCATGATAAATGACGTGAAAAGAATTGTCAGATTACTTGAAAGTTTTAGAAGCCACATGCTTAGATTCAGCTTTTTCCTTGCTGTTTAATCCGAACCTTGCAACTAGGTAGCCATTTACACAAATATATATTAATATTTTATTCAATTTATTTGACTAAATTGAACAGCATTTATTTCTAAAGCAGAATCAAATTCAATAAAAGGTTGAAAAATGTATGTAGAATAGGAATTAGCACATCAGTGGAGGCTTTCACAACCTGTGGTCAGGAAATATTTTAAAGGCAATAGAATATTCCTAACTTCTAAAATAGATTTTACAGATTTGCCCTTATTAATCACTTTATTGTTTTCATATGTGGTTGCTAGGGGCAAATCTCTAAAACTTTGTACAGTATCTCTGGTGGCGGTTTATGAGATGATAGGGGTGTTAATCTTACAAATGTGTTAGGATTAGAGACGTTATGGCAAGTGAGACTATGATGAAGTTTATCTTTCATGAATTATATAGAGATCTAAGTCTACTAAAACTGAATTAATAACAGTTTCTTGAAAGTTCAGCTGATTCACTCATGTTTCCTTCTAGTAGTCCTTAGATTTAAATAGATATGGATCCTTAGAAGCTCACATTTCTAGTAATCATAAGAACATCACATGCTGGTTGAAAAATCTTTGGCTTGTTATAGAATTTACAGCACACCAAATTGTTTTTAGTTTTAATTCCACCTACAGAAAATGAAGTAATTCAGAATACTGAATTTATTTAAGTGAATCCATTTGCTTTTTGACCCAGACTGTTAACCTGAGTTCGTGATTGTAACACTAGGATCAGTATCTTCTTGTTTCATTTCCCTATTTTCAGGAAGATAGTGTATTTAAATGCCTTCACATCCTTCAAAAATTATTTGCTATTTACTGCTTACTACCCCTATGTCATAACTTACGATACCAGGAAATTCACAAAACTGCTTTTCTACTTTTATCCATTGCTGCCTTTAGCTCTTTATTTTAGGCTATTGCATTATTACAATTCTGAGATGGTTGAGGTTAAATTATTGATTGCTAATATGAATTTCCATTAAATGCTAATAATAGCATTAATTTAAAGTGGTGAGATTTTCTGGAATCTATTTCTAAAGTGTATTTATTATTCATGACTTCATGCATGAGTTTAGGTAAATATTTTTTATGAACTCTGCTGTTTGACTGCTTTTATTTTTACAGGATATGATGGCCCATCTCAGTTACTTAGTGCTACTTCTGTTCTGTGGTAGGCTATTTGAAATGTTTTATAGAGCATAATTCCAAATATATTATCTTGTCAGTACACAGATCCCCTACTTCCATATATATGTGGCATTTATATAGAGACCAACCATTCTTCTCAGATTTATGCAAGAAAGAAATCCATGTTTGTGAAAGTTTTTGAACTATGAATAGCAAGGAATGTAGACAGCTCTAGACCGGAGTGTAAGAGAATAACTGTAGGTGTTGGGTTTGCTTATTAAACCAGCTTGAGTTTTGATCTGCTTTATGGTATAGGAAATAATCATTAACATGTTACAAAACATTAGCTGAACCAGTCTGATGAGTGTATTTTCAGCTAACCTGTACCTGTAGGACCACTTGAGCTCTTGCTGAGATCCATTAGTCTTGGCAAATGAACTATGGAAGGAATGATTCCTGGAGTACAGTTTATGAAACTTGACCAGAAAGTTGCATTTTTTTCATTCCAATTTCTAAAACAAAAACCCATGCAAGACTAAGTACAAATGCCATGAGAGGTATTTGCACTGCTGTAAGCATCAACATAGATTCCTGAAACAAGATCCTGGGCTCCAGAGGTGGGAGAGTGAGAATAGAGCCGTTGGCATGAGGGAGCTCACAGACAGGATGAACAGGGTTTATATAATCTCATCCATATGCAAACAGTCCAGTGAGTTGCCAGGGCTGTGCCAGCATGACACCCACTCAAGTAACATCTTTATTATTCATTGAAAGATGTTGCAGTTTTCTTTTGGTGCTGCAGAGCCTGTGTTAGCAGGGGATAAATATTACAGAAGGTGGTTATAGGGTTTTTGTGTAATAAAGTTAGTTCCTATTGAGAACCTGACTTCTTGTCAGGGAGCAGAAGACGGATGGTTGTTCCCTACGAGCCAGGAGCTGTGCCCTCACCCACAGTCCCATGTGGTCTGCACCCCGTGGGCAGAGCTAGGTGCTGGTAACACACTCCACTGACCACCCCAGACAGGCCTCTGAGAGATGACTTGGTCCAGGTCCATTGAGGGGGCCCAGCCAGGAACAAAAGGAGACTGGGGTAGGGATAGAAATGGAGATAATGCTGTAACATCGGTCATAGTCCGTGCAAGAAGCAGGGCTAAAGATGGGGCTGGAAAAAAGGCACAATTTATGTCTGAGGGATCCATCCAGGAGAAAAACTACCTACATCCGTCTTGTGGTTAGGACCAGAGGCACGGCCACAGACTGGCACTGCTTGGCATTGCTGGGGCAGTAACCGATGGTCGCCGACTTACCTGAAATGAGGTCCTGGGCTGTGGGCACGGTGAGGGAGGCCTGGGGAGATGCTGGGCATGGACATGAAGGCCCACTGGTGCCCTCAGAGCACCGATGCCTCTGGTTTTTGTTCATTATTATAATTTTGTTGTATCATATCAGTGAAATATGGTTATGTCTGATTTATATATCATTATTTTCTAAAATTTTGAGTGTTTTAGAGAACAAATAGATGACAGGTAGTTCAGACAATTTTTTTAGTAAAGAGCTCCAAGTTACTTTTACTTCCATTTAAACATACTTTTTCCAGTATAGTTCTGGAGTATCAACTTTGCAATTAGCTGCTGGTTAATGTTGAAGAACTAATGCATGTAGCAGTTGTCATGCTGTATCTAATCTATACCTCAAATACCTAATCCAACGTAGTCTAAATTCTAAAGAAATCCCAGTGGGTAATTTAATCTCAGATAAGTAATTTCATCTTTAAATGGACATTTTTTTACCCGCTTTAAAGGGTTTGAAAGGGGAAGTGGGATTAAAAATTAAGGAAAAGGAAAAAGGCAGATGCAAAACAAAACAACAGATTGTTGTAGCTGGAGGTGAAGGATGACAAAAGAGCAAATGTTCATACTTTACAAGGAGAATAAGTAGAAGTGAAATAAGTAGGGAGCATAGAAAATGAACTATAAAATGAAGCTAGAAGGAACAGAGAGGAGAGAAGGGAATTCTCTGACCACCTAAGGAGTTCACTCTAAAATCTGGTGCATCAAGGGCAAGGGAGCCTCTGAACTCAGCTAGGCAAAAGAAAACAAAGCATCACACTGTGTGAGGTTGAGTCTGATTTATAAAATAACCCAAAGGTAAATATTTAGCCTTCCATCATGTAAACTTTCAAGATTCAGGATTTCAAAGATATATGTCAGTACTGGCTTCTCATTTCCACAGCTCTCCACAGAACCTTGCAGCAGTTACCAAATCTATGAAATTAAGGTTACCAATTTTTTATCAGCTGTATTTAACTTCTTGAGATATATCTGCTCTTTTTGGAGCACCTTCTTCAAATAGATCTGTTTCCCAGTTCTGTGTTACCCAATTCTGCTTGTTTGCTAGTCCGGTGTTGCGGAGCACAGAGCTGTAAAAATATTTGCTCAAATTTGAAATTACATAAATTTGGGTTTATGGTGTTAGGAATTATAATATAGAGGGTTGAACTTGCTCAGTATTTTTATCAAAACTATGTAATACACATTTTAATGTATATTTATATACTCAGTGTACTAGTTTTTAACAGTAGTGTAAAATCTTTACTGAGTTAAATAAAATATTTTGATTGGTCATGGTGCCATGTAAATTTTCAAAGGTTTTTCCTTTTTCTTGCTAGACAAAAACAGTGAAAATGATTACTCATAGGTGGTGAGTGTAGTGTTACTATTATCCTGTAAAACGTCCTGAGACAAGCACAGAATTGCTCTGAGACAGTAACTCCTTTTTTCAGAAAATATTATTAACTTCCACTGAAACCAGAATAAGGATGCACACATTTACCCCTTGGATGTGAATATGATTCCTGGACAAAATGACAGGCAACTGAAAGCTCTTTGTCCTACCAAAGGAATTTGCATTAGATAGAATAATTTCATATTATAGTGGGGATCCACTGAGACTGGGATTCATATCAACACTGCCTCTGGAAGCAGGAGCTCCTTCAGTGCTCATGAAAAGGGGGGGGAAAAAGCAGCTGAATTCTAGTTGCATCTTAACAGTATCTTTCCTAAGTGCAATACAAGATTACAGTAATCTATTGCCCGTGTGATGGCATTCAAAATGCAAAGAGACATTTGCTCAGTTTCCTCCATTTCCCATGGAACAGAATGACAGAGGAAGGATGGAAGATGAATCCAGCTCTCCTTTCAATCCTCTTTCTCACACCATATTTCATCAGCACCAAACTGTCAGAAAAATCCATAAAGGACAATTAAGCATAAAGACACTATTTCTCTTTCAGGAAGGCGTTGAGCTGCAAATTGCTGGAAACCGCGAAAATGCAAGGAAAGAATCACTCCATCTTATTCTTATGCTCTTCTGTAGTGATCTAATAGTAACCACTGTGAATGAAGCTGATGAATGATGAAGCTAGATGAAGTTAGATGAGCTAGATGAAGCTGTGTTGTGATCCAATGCAGATGAACATGTGGTCTTGCAGTGAAACATCTGTCTGTTCTTAACTAATTCTTGCAGTTCAGTAGCTTGTATCTTAGATTTCTGTTCTGTAAGCCAAGGATATAAATCTGACTGAAGTTGGGACTAATACAATGCTTTATAATATAGTTTGATTATCCTGATGTCTTTAGAAAGAAAATATCCCTCAGATAAGAATCTAGGAAGACTGTCTTTATCTCAAGCAATCTTGTTACCAAATAGCATATATATATATTGCTTGGCACTATAGTAATGACAGTCTTGAGTAGAACAACCTGCCCCAAGTCCTAGTCCAGAGGCTGTGCTCTAGAAAACAGATATTTTAATTTTCCAATAAGATCTACTCCTTGCTCACTGAACAGGATGGGTTCTGAAGGAGACTAAATGAATGTTGCCAAAGCGATCACCTGAACATGAAAAATACTCTAACTTTGAAGTTTCTATAATAAATATATGTTTTATGAAATAGCGGAGCACTTTGACTGAGCTGTTTCTGGCAAAATAATACATCAACAGTCAGAAATGCAAACTTGTGGAAAGGCCGGTGGGGTTCGCAAAGTACAGGTCTCTGTTGACAAATAATCTGTCAAGTAAAATGAATTCTCTTTCTTGACTTCGTAGTTACAGTTATTATAGATGCAGCTATTGTACTTACATAGTAGTAATGTAGAGTTATAATCAATATTAGTGTAAAAATCAGAAAAGAACTGTGTGGATGATTTTCCAAGTCAATAAGGGTTGTTCCATTAGCTTAATTAGCTGTGATCTGAGAGCTATTTTTGTGAGTTCTGAGCTACACATAAGCAATGGAATGTAACCTTTAGATTATAGATGCTAGATAGTGTTATTTAAATTCAAGCTGTTACTATTGATTTTTTTGTTTGTTTCTGTATGTCATGAATAATGTCGCTAAAAGCACTTTCAGAGAAATATTCAGCATCACTAAATATGATCTTCCACAGTGCCATCATCACCCAAAGAGCCAGGCTACTGACAGAAGTTACAGATTTTATGTAAGGCATCCAGGTTTTTCAGAGTTTTATGAAAAAGACCATTTAAAATCTAAGCCTTTTGAGTAGCCTAATAATATAACTGAAATGCATAAGATAAAGCAGAACACTGCATACACTTCTTGGAACCTACTATACTTCTCCCATAATAAACTTTCTTTAATTATAGTGGTCTGCTGGATGTTAGGCACAGTTGTTCTGATACAACATCCTGTTCCTAGCTATTCTTATCTTCTCTCAGGAATACATGTCATTAGATTCATTTGTTCACTGGAACACCCTGTCATGCTAACTGCTGTAGCACGAGTTCTGTCACAATGTCGACAGGTAACTTTTTTATCTGGCTGAAATATAAAGAGAAAAATTATATCCCATTTAGAATTGGATAAGCCTGAAGGCTTTAATAATAAAAAAAAATTTACAGTACTTACTCTAGCATCAATTTCTTCTCCAGCTCTGCTAAACTCTCTGCCAGCTTACCTAGATGAATCATTCTTTCATATTTTGATATATTCTCCACTCAGAAATTTTTTGGTCAGTAGCTACTAAAATTCTCCACTTTTTGATTCCTTAAGAACAGAAGTGTTTAGAAATGTTTGACAGGTATTTACCTACTAAAAAAAGAATTGTTTATATTAGTCTATTCATAATGACTGGGGCAGCACCTCCTCTAGAAATAATCACTGCAGTTCTTTCTTTTCCTCAGTCAGATAAACAAATAAAGAAAAATCAAGAAAGAATAATCCCTATTGTTAACAGCAGAGAAAATAAAATTGATGAGACCTTAAATTACTTAGCATTTAGAGCAGATATGCCTTCCAACATCTCTGAAATCATGTGCTCTCTGATATCACAGATTCAGTCAATTTCAAACCCCACAATAAATATATTCTGAGTCCCCTTGGGAACAAGATGTCTTGTAGAAATTATTGTATAGTGTACCAGATGGCATCTTTTTTGCAGACATCACTTCAGTGTGCTTCATCTATTGCCTTGGAGAAGGAAGAACCAAGTGCTGTTATCTCTGTGAGAGAGGGATGTGTCAGTTTTCCCAAGCAGGAAAGGGTACATCTTTTTTGATTGTGGTATCACAGAAGGATTATCATGGGATGTATGTCCTTTGAAATCATAGGAAAGCACTGCAATATGTAGATGTGTAGCAGGTAAGACAATCCCATACAGTCAGTTTTTCAATGTTAAGACCAGCTTTAGGTATAGGCAAAGTAGGCACTGCCTGCAGCAGCACGTTGGTGGAGCTGGCACTGAGCCACAGACCAGCAAAATTAAGAGATAGTCTTTTAGTCTCAAAGTAGTAGCGTCTACTCTAGATTCCAATTGCACTGCCTCAGAGAAACTGTCCAAGCAGCCCCCCTGAGGTTACTAAGCCACCTGAACTGGCTACAAATCTGGAGATCTTAGGAGCTGCAAGTTCCCTAATACAAACATTCTTTTCTATGTTCTGTTCTGTCCTTTGCCGTTGCCTTGCTACAACCTTTGGCTGAAGAAGGAGCAAAAAAAGGTCTTGCAGATAACAGGATGCTTCAGCAATAAGACAATAGTCAGGGCTGAGGACTAGACAGCAAGCTGACTGTGTTTCTCCTTGGTTTCTTTCCCCTTGCTGAGCAACCTTATGTTGTGTTCATGGATTCAGATGTTTAGTTATACTGGCAAAGGACAGAGTTGGAGGAGAGTGTGCACTGGGACGAGCAGTGCTATAATCATCCAGTGATGGAGCCATGGAGATAGTTAGACACAGTACCACCAGCCACATGAGGAAATGTGTCTGGGGAGCCACTCAAAAACTGAATTTTGCCTACACTGTTGCTAGGCGTAGAGCCAAGCACTTCTCATCATTGGCAGGATAACTTCCATGCTGTTTATAGTAAGGTAAAGAAGAAGCAGTTTGACCATGAAGCTAATATACTGATTATTGTCTGTGCCTTAATGTGGGCAGAAGATGTTTGTTAGTGGGTGACATTTGTGTCTATGCATGTATGGGAAATACAGGCACCAGTCATGTATAATCCTTTCAAGGGGATTATGCTTCACTAGATCTCTTTCAAGTATCAGTTTTTCTGCTTGTGGGGGAAAGGGAAAGACAAAATCTGGAATTTTTTTCAAAGAAGTTTATGATTTCTCAGTCAACTAAGAAAAATTCAGAAAGGATTTAATTCTCATCTTATTTAAGAGAACTTTGTTCTCAATTTGCCCTCTGAAGATCTTGTCCAGCCTCTCAAATTTGTCTATTCAAGGGAAGTCCCCTATATTTCAACTCAGCATAGCCTATCTTTCTTCTTGCTACTAAATGGGCACAGCCTATATACAAAGGTATTGATTCACAGTAGAAAAAACTCTGCAAAATGGGGATGATTTCCAGACATGTGTGAACAAATGCATTTGGATCTCCATGAGACATAGACTCCTATCAATTTGCTACACTTACTTTCTCTGAGAAGAAATTAATTATCCATTTGTTTATCTGAAGTACATTTAGCTATTAGAAAACTCCTAAAAGTTTCTTCAGTAATTGCAGATTTGCCAGTGCCTGATAAGTCTTTGGTATTTTTTTTGAAGATCTAGTAAACCTTTCATACTTCGTGTAGTAAATGTATCAAATCAGTAAAAATACCTGAAGTAAGTAAGATCTCATAACAGACCTGTTTTAGGCAACTTTCCAACCTCATGTAAGATCTTCTATGGCTCAACTAAAATTGTTCTACAAAACATTACGGACTTCAGTTTGCACGAGTTGTTTCACAGATCCAAGCAATATCAGAGTGAAAGGTCATCCAGTTTTAGTCCAAGGACTATTCAGATTGGAGTTGAAACTCTTATAATATTGTCAATTCTAAATATCCAACTATATTTTGGATCTATTCTGTGACTGCTCAGGAATTCTCTGCATGGCACTTGCAGAGACATGTTGGTCAGACTGTAGGTTTGGATTTCTATGAAACAGTTATCTGCTATATCTGCCGTCATCAGAGCCAAATGATACCCTTGACAGATATCTATCATTTCCTTATGCCTGGAATTAAATTTCTCCTTAGAGATGGTCATTGTTCAAGATCCATAATGGACAAGAAAAACAAAAAAGTAATTAATGTGTTCATTAAATTAAGCTCTGCTGAACAGAATTCCTCTTAGAATTTTATCCTGAATATACCCATTTTCTGCCTTTTTTGCTCAATCCTTTCATCCTACTGTGAAAAGCGAAAGTTTAGTACACATTCCTTTCAGAACAAAGGAATAAAATATTTCCTTTTTGAGAAAAACTGTCTCGAAAATGGAATGTAGATAGAAAATACATCATGAGGTTTTTGGTTTCTTTTGCAGAAAATGAACTTTGCTTTCATTTAAAATTCATCATCTTTTTTTTCAGTTATAGTTGATAAAATATACATCCTCTCTAGAAATCATGCAAATCTTATATGTGTGCTTGCTATCATTCACATTTCTGCAAGAAAGGATATAAATTTGCAATTTTATTTAGTAGAAACATTCTTTTAATTATTCATTTGAAATGGTGACCTTTTCAAGTTGAATTATTATATGTTGGCATGAAGGTTTTCTTGTGTCTTGTAATATTTTATGGTTGAAGAAATCATGCAGATAATCTAATTACTTTGACTAAATTTGTTGTGCCATTTATGTGTTTTGCTGTATTAGAGGAGAGAAACTGTGAAATGTATTTTTTATTGATTCATTAAAGGGTTTTCCTGTTATACAAGCAGAGATGCAGACCCCTACCTATCTTTTATTAAAAGGGATAAGGGGAAGGCATAGTAAACCATGCCATAGGCTGTGGTTTATATATTGCATTTCTTAATCTCTTGTGGAAGGTGAAAATCTACAACAAACAGATATGTAAAGCGTAACTGGTATGAAGATTTTATTCAGATTTAAATGCTCTAGGTTGCTTTTGAATCTTGCTATTTTCTGCATTTGTTTTGACTGCTCTCATCATTCAAGATTGACGCTTGGATGGGTGTGTAGGAGGAAGCAGCAGCAGCAGGCTTACAGCTTGCAGACAAAAAAAATCTGCCTTATCTGATGGCTATTATTGAAAATGCGAGGTGTAGCCTAGGCTGGGTAATGAAGGGGAGCGAGCGAGGGGGAGCAAGAAGCATGGAGCTGCATACTGATGAGTGTAGGAGTACTTGATAAAAAGAATTCTTGCTGCTGGCAGTGCATTGCTCATTGTGGAGTATTCCAACAATCACATATAACGGAGAACAGCTTAGCTGACAGCTTGATATGCTTTTTTTTTTTTTCTCCCTACTGTATGACGTACTGGTCTGTAGTAAAGATTAATAACTAAGAAATGTAGAGCTGCGATCAGATCTTACGCTGTATACTGCCCTGAAAACTATGTTTTACTTCTGACTTTTCTGCTTGCTGGAAACATTAATCTGTCAAGCTGGCGGGCTCATTTGATACCAACTTTTCCAGGAACACGATGTGGCAATGCCACCTCTCAGCCCAGGACTACCGCTATTATCCAGTGGATGGTTATTCGTTGCTTAAACGCCTCCCTCTTCACCCTCCTACAGGACCCCGATGCCCTGTCCAGACAGTGGGACAATGGTTGGAAAATATTGGGCTACCTCAGTATGAAAACCACTTGCTGGCTAATGGATTTGACAATGTGCAATTTATGGTAAGAAATCTTCTGTGCATAGCTGTGTATATACATGTAGCTCTGCCTTCTCTGTCTGTCTCTTATGTGCTCGTAAAAACCTTAGAGCTATTCTGCATTGCACTGAGATCTGTTTGGTGTTTCACTTTTCTCTGTGTAGCTGAATTAATATATAAACTGTCCTTGCATAAACTTCCAAACTGTAATGTACACATTACAAAATATTCTAGCCTGAAATATGGTAAAATAAAAACTGAATATTAAGGTTCTTTCTCTCCCTCATAAATCTTTAGATTAAAGAAGAAAAATGCACAGTTCTTTTAATCCATTGCAGTATTTTCATAGTATGTAAAAGCTGCAAGCACCCCTTTCTGCAGTACTTTTATTTCAACATTAACTTGTAATGATAATTAAATAACATTCAATGCCATTCTTGCCTTGAGAGGTATTTTAATAACAGAAAATTATTTAATGAAGTGTACTCTCTATGTGAGTGATTCTGGATGTCTCAGTTAAATATTTTTGCATCTTAGATAATCAGGCTATGGGATTCACTTGTTGAAACTTATGCCCCGGGAGGAAAAGTAATGCATTCCTATTAATTGTTCCATTTTCATGTTTTAACTCTAGGCATTTATCAGGAATATTTGAATGAAATGAAATTTTAGGTACTTCCAAGATTTACAGTATCACCATGTGGTGTAAAGTAACAGAGATCCGTCATGCACAAACTTTCAATTGTAATGAATATTGACAGTAAAGTGAGAAGCTCTCTTGTAAGGCTGTTATATAATCACTTTTCTACCTGCTTCAGTATTCCCATTACTTCAACCTCTTCCAAAAATCCTGTCTGCATTTGTTATAAAGTACCGGACCTTAAAATGTCTTTTAAAATACCTTTCAAAGATATTTTTATAACCATGTATATCTTGGAATAGTTCTAACTTTTCATAACTTTCACACGACATATAAGAAACAGAAATGAAACAGCATGAATTATGACTATAAAATCATCACATGAGTGGTAATCTTCCTATTTAAATTATTTTGCGAACAACATTGTATGCCATTACTGATCAGAAAATTAAGGTACATATCTCTGCCATTTCCACATTATAATTGTGCAGAGGTTTCTTCCTGTTTTTTACATGGCTGCCATGTGATCGTTTGCTTATTCATTAAAAATCATTAGAATCTTTACCTTTAAATATTCTTGAAAACAAAGCTGTGCTCAGCAATGTGAAAAAAAAAATCCAAAATGTGTTTCATGCTACAGTTTCCCAAAATGTAACTACATATTCTTATATGTGTGGTAGCATTAGTTACATAAGTAGATGATCATTTAGTCTTAAAGAGGTTACAGAAGGAAATTGTTACAAGAGGCCGTAGGTGGCACAGCAAATGCAGAGGGGTACACCTACCACAGGTAAATTATGAGCACAAGAGACGCCAAATAAACTGCCCTCTAGGGCTTTTCAGTCATACCCTGACTCTGGAGGGGCCTGAACCACATTCTCAGGGAATTTATAAGACTTTCCTACATCTCTTATTACTATACTTATGTAAAAACACAAATTATATACAAGATGTTATTATTCAGTATAGAAATCAAACTTTTAAGGTATCAGAGAGAGTAAGTTATGCTTGGATACCTCTCTGTTAGCCAGTGTTTTCTGGTCATTTCAGACCTTTTCTGAAGTGCTTTGTTTTTAAATATATATTGCAGGTAAAATACTTAATTACTCAGTATTAGTTGAGGTAACATACATGTGTGAATGGAATAATCCAATAGTTCCTAATTTATTGATTTCACACTGTTCATCCTGCTGCTACATATTTCAGTTTTCGTTTGTACCAGAAATTTTATAGTTCCCATATATTACTGGAAATAAGAATTATCAGACAACAAGGATTTCTTTTTATATTATTCCTTTGAATATATTACCATTAGGTAAGAAAAGCCTCCTTTGAAAAATTTAAATGAGTGCTTTAGAAATTATTTTCCATTCTAGCCAAAATGTTAAAGTGAAAATTAAACTTGGAAAGTATATAGGAAAATGAGAGAAGAAACACCTGCTATGCAAAGCGAAAAAATCAAATTACTTCAATGTGTTGTGGACTTCCTTAATATGACAGAACTGCTTTACCTTTATTACAGTGGTTTACATATTAAGCTAGAGTTTTCAATGTTATTAAATTAAATGTTTCAGAGAGGTTAGCTACTTTACAGTTAAGAAATCTAATACTTCTATGCAGTAAAAATCAGTTAAGACCTATTTCTTATTCATTCTCTACTATATTCCTGCTTTTGTTTTTCTGGAAGCACATTCTGACCTGCATTTATTCATTCTGTTGCCTAAGCAACAACCATCACACTCCTATTAAGTATGATTTAGTAGTACAGGTCTTACTAGATGTTCAGAACAGGAGAGAGAATATCACAATGTTATAATTAATGTCCATGGAATAACATACATCTGAGAACAAATATATTCTATATATACTACTCTCAACAGCAAAATTCTATTAATTAAATTAGCATTTCAATAAAAAAGTGTTTTCAGATAAAAAGATTTCATGGTTAATTATTCATTAGATCATGGAAATTAACTCTTTGTGTTTAGTCCCCCTTGGGCATTAGGAAAGTTACTCACCAGATTGTGCTTAGAATTAGGGAGATTTGTTTATCTTACCTGAAGTATGTGGACTTAATAGGAATCAGGTTGTTTCCTAATATAAACTTTGCAGTATTAATATTTTTAAATACTTTATCAATATGTGTGTTTTGAAAATATGTTGAAACATAATATTAAAAAATTAGTATTATTTCATTAACTGCTTTATTTCTACTTACAGCATGTTTGCACACATAGCAAATGCAGTTTCTATCTACTATTAGTGTCATGCAGGAACGACACTTCCATAATATTTAGTAGGCCCCAGGCAGATTCAATCCTAAGACTTGGTTTACATGTGCTTGTAATAGTATCATACTTGAATGTGTATATGAATATGCAATCATTAACTTTGATAATTTGTTGTGTAATAGACTGCAGTGTCCTTCAGATGGAAAAATTTGTAGTGACTTTGTGCAGGTACCCTATATTCGAAGATGCGGATGATATTGCAGTTTTATAACATTAAGGCTATTTTGCAGGTGAAATAATTCCGAAGTGCAAGAAAACAATTAGGCCAGTCATAAATCACAGTATATAAACTAGATATAAGCCGTAATGAAACCTATGCATCTTTTGATTCATTGGTCCCATGGACAAGCTATAAATTTATGCAGACTTGCAGGCCTGCCTCACTTAGTATGCTGAGAAAAAAAAAAAGTTGAATTACAGAGAAACAGATGTAAATATATATATGTGCAAGGTCACTAAATGGTTGCATGCAGCTTTCTACAACTCTGGAGCTTCATCAAAGACTCCATTCTGGATGCACAGAGATAAAAGCAGTTCAATCAAATCACTGCCCAGTGGGGACTAGTTCTGATTAAGGACTGCATATGACTATCTATTTATAGGTTGCCCTAATCGTTTAAGATATTCTGAAATTTTATCACTTAAGATTGCAGTTTGATGAAAGTAGTGTCTCTTAGAAATATTTATAAAACGCACTATGACAGAAACAGGGACCATGTAATAAAAATGACTTAACAGAAAAATACGAAGCATTTTATTATATTTTTTGGCATTCTAAAATACTGTTCACTATTAACAGTTAATGTTTGCATTAGACTCTGGACTTTGATTGCTGCTGTTAACACATATGCATCTCTTCCCCTTCAAGTACTTAAGTGGCTTGCTTTGCCTGATGATATTAAGTATTGCCTAAGTATTTTTTTTAATTCTCTTTTTTTTTTACTGTGGGGAAACTAAGGCATAGAGTGACTGCAGGGTGGAATTTAAAACTGCTTATGAAGTTGAGATGAGGCACTAATTCTTAGAATACCTACTAAGATAGTTTTTAACAGATCAATTTAGTTTCTTAAATATAGGTGTCTAGTACCAATTGAAATACTGTAGGGAATCCAGAAAATCTAGACAAGGCTGAGACATATTGCTGAGGACCAGAGGCAGTCAGACCCTTCATGGTTAGCAGCTGAAGTTCAGGTGGGATATCACCGAGCGCCTAAGATGGCTCTAGAGTGTGATGATTAGGCAGCTGAAATGAATCTTAAAATATACAGGTCACACAGAGTTGTCTAAAAACTGAATATAGATGTCTTGTGTTTCCACTTATTGTCTTAGTTGCATATGCGTTCCTTTACCTTCTAATAATTTTCTGTGATTTTGTTTATCCTGTGAACGTACCTGCAAAAGTATTTATCTGGCTTCTCAGTGGACTACCATCTCAATTCCCGTCAGCTGACTGGTTTGGCTTTAGTTTTTAGTTAGGTTTTGACTTTCCTTCCTTCCTCTCTCTCTCTCTCTTTCTTTCTTTGTTTCTTTAATTTCATTTTTTACCAGTTCTGGAGGTTTATTAGGTGAAGTTTGTCCTCTCTCAGGTGCTATTCCTGGGATTTGCTCTCCTGGAATACATGGGAATTCTTCTTGCCTTTAATCTCTCTGGAGGATCTTAGTTTCATGGCAGATCTGTAGAACTTGAAATGTGGAGTACTCTCAGTGCCAGTGTAGCCCTGGCTTGTTCCATGAGTAAAGTGACTCTGTCACCCTGCTGTCTTCTGAGTCTTCCTCTCCTTCACCCCAGTAACCCATAGAATGGGACATGTCAGTAGATGTTTAGGACGCACTTCAGTTGCCCTCATGTTGAAATTGAGATATCTGAGACATCTGTGTAGGTCTGGAATATGTGATACTGGCTCTGTAAAATAGCCCTAGCTGTCTGGAGCTGGATTCCAGGCAATGTACATTTGCAGCACCTCAAATGACTCCAAATTCATTTCTGTGGGTGACTAGGTGAAGCACCTAATCAGACATAAAAATCAATGGAGCATAGAATGCAATTTAGCTGGGTGGCTGAATAACTATTAGGGTAGTTATTTTAGGATAAATTAAAGTAGATTCATCTGATCAGTTGAACCACTGTCTCGGCTATATTGATGGGTTTGTACTGGATCTCCTTAAGCTATCATGTAGACACAAAGTTTTTGATGGCTCAGTTTGGGCTAGAATCTGTACAGGGTTCACTGAAAACAAAATACAAAGTATTTTTATTACAGCCTTTTCTCCTTCCTCAGAACATCTAGCCCTGAGGCTTCAAGATCTTCTTTTTCATCCCAGTAGGGGTTCTTACTATAGAAACTGCAAATTAGAGCTCAGGTGGGTGCCAGAGTTGAAGATTGTGCCTGTCATCCTGCAACAGCAGCGGGTCTAACAAATAATCCCATTCCACATGTTCCATCTAGTGCTTCTGTCACGGTGTTCCTCAAGCTGGTCAAGAGGCAGAAGGGCTTATTAATGTACTCCTCAGTATTGCATGTGTAAATATCTTACACTGTCTTTCTTTTTTGAGGTCCCAGATCATTCTTCATCATTCTGTGTGAGTGCACGCAGATCCGGAGAGGCAGTGCTCCTTTCCCAGAGGGAAGGGAGTTTAGAGGAATCCACTTCATGTTTATGGATCTGTGTATGTAATAGTGAAAAACACAGCACTGCACCTGGGGATGATCCTGCACTTTGTGAAAATTTTGGCAGTAATGATTGCTCAACAGAGAGACAATATAATTTTTATGTATTTCACTTGAACAATTTTTTTGTAAGCAACACATCTCCAAACAGATTTCATTAAGACATCCTGGGAATGAGGGTGAATGAGTCCTTGAGAGTCAGAGGGAGTGTTTTCATCTAAACCTGCCTCAACAGTTGTATCTTGAAGGTGTAATCAGGGATGGGTCCATCTGCCTATCTGCTAGGTTCTGCTGAGTTGGCCTTTAGGTGAGGGTTTCTCTGGTTGTTCTGAAGTATGTGGTTGTCTTTATTTAAATGTTGTTTCACACAAGGTTGTAACTACAAGGTAGACAGACAGGACTTCAGGCTGTACCCTTGGTTGACAATACTATATCATTATACATATCTGTGAGTATGATAATGTGGGGACTGGAATTAGTCCCATCTGTTCTAAAAATATGTTAAATGTTAAACGTTGTGCTTAAACTAAAAGCCTGCCTAGTGCAGAGGGTGGTCTTGATTTTGATATACAAGCACTGATGAGCTGTATTCTGAGACTACGTGTGTGGGGAATTGTCTATTGGCCCTACATACAATTTTATGAGAAACTGGTAGCAAATATTTCATATGAAAGTTAGTTTGATAAAGCAGATGAAGATTCTAGTAATCAGGATAAAGCACGACCTCTTAATAACTTATAAAGTCAGAGGTGTGATGCTGATAAAATGTTCTCACTGTGTTTTTATTTAAGGCCAAAACCTAGCTGATTTTGTTATCAAAAAGAACATTGGTACATCTTCAAGAATTAGAAATGTTTGTATATAGAGTGATGTTTATAATGCTGTTCTTGATAACTGATTAAAGATACTGAAAACCTGACAATATATAAACTGTTAAAAGAACAGAAAATTGAAAGCTTAAGAAAGGCAGAAAATCTAAGAGTTTTTACTCTTCAGAGTGAAAAACTGAAGATTCACAGGACAATCAGTTTATAATTTGATTTACATTGCAAGTAAATAGTGTAAGTCTTTGCTATGAAAGGGAATGGTAAACTTAAAACAGCGTCCTCTATGTAATAAGAAGTTACAGCTGGTTCTTAGTTATTTCATATGGGAATACTTTTTAATAAAATGAAATTAAAAAAAAACATTTTAAAGGAATGCAGTGTACAGTTGTGTGTATTTGGAACAACATTGTCCAACAAGACACAATTAAACGGAATCTGGAACAGTAGCTAAATTAATTTCAAACAATGACAGACTTCCCTGACTAAGTTAAAAGACAGAGCAGTACAGAGAAGCTTGATTACAGATAATTGCATGTTGGAATTCTGAAGGAGTTATCAGGTAAAGATTAATGAGTACTAACAGATAACTGGAAATAAACATATGATTCCTGGGCATGTTATCCTTTTTGAATGAAGACCAGATGATGTAAGAAAAGCTCAGGTAGTTATATGAACAAGTATTATTGCACATCAAAAAACAGAAACAATCTAAACCAAAGAGAGAACACATCATGGAAGAACAGATAAATAATTGAAATAGAAAAAGGAAAAAAATTAGGAGAGAAAATGCAGTTTCATTCAGAATACAGAATGTATTTCAGAATACATTCAGAAAAGTTTTTATCAACATACTATAGCTAAAAGGACTATTAAGGAAGTTACAACCACTGTTGGAATCAGATGAAATGCATTTTAGTTTTAACATAAAGAAAAAAGTATGATAATTAGTGAAGTATAGTGTTAATGAAGACCACTGAGAAATTAGAGGAAGAGAAAGAGTGAGAGCTGTCATACTACAAGCAGACAAAAGAGCACTTGGTTAATTAAGATATCTACATCATCTAGGTTAGGTGATGTTTGATGAAGAGTCTTAAGAAACTGAAGAGAGAATACCAGATCTTTTAGCAATCATTTTTCAGAATGTCCGAAGAATGAATAAATTATTAGAGGACAAGTAAAATACAAATGTAGTGCCCATATATATTTCAGATGGCAGGATTCTTCCTCAGTATAGATTTCCAGTCTCCTGAGCTGTTTGTCTTCAACCATTCACCATACAACTATTGCCTTAATGAAGAAGGGAATGGATGGTGATGTTATTGGCAACAAATATTCTCATCAGTTCTGACTGTGGTGGAGACAAAATGGGGGAGTAGACAAAATGTTGCAATGGGATGTAATGGAAAGAAAATGCAGCTAAATGAAGTCACTCTGCAGTTGGGAGATGAAGAAACTATTTAAAGGAGACAGATGTAATGTACAACACATTGTGCCCTTTATCATTTAGATGAAAAGCTTTTCTTCTGTCAAAAGTTACTAAAATTTCAACAAGGGAGACAAGCTTAATTTGGCTAGTAAAACTAGAGCTACCTTTTAAAAGATGTTTTAGAGTGATGTACTGTAGTTGCCATGCAAGACATTCCTGGTGTAGAGTTTGCCTGACTGCTAGTAAATTTCCTGGGCATGTAAACTTACTGTCCTTCAGTTTAGAAATCTTCTGTTTTCCCATATATTGGAGAATTTTTTTCCTTCTTCCACACTCCATGCCCATATATTATGGTACTAACACCTCAGCATCCGTTTTAACCTTGGTAATGACAAGAGTGATGAAAGCCATGTAGCCTTTTTCATCATACTGTCCATTCTGCCTGTTCCCACACACACTTGCACACAGACATTTGTGCATACACATATTACACAAAAAGGTAATTCACTAAGGGGAATTATTCCATGTGCTCAGAAATGAAGAACTGGAGAGTTACAGTAGCTGAGTGACTTCAGTTCACCCCTCACATTCATATGCCTTATGATAGTCTTCAATCACAGGTTTCTTTACTGATTTTTTCCCTCAAAACTCCTTTCTTGCTAAGTGTACTGAGATTTGAGTATGCACAAGCACACATTTCAAAGTATTAGCAGTTAAAAATAAAACTTGGTTTTAAATGTTACATTGCTTAATGATTTTACAACCTTAGCCCAACAGTCATTTAAAACAATAATGAGATCCCCTAAACTGCCTTCTCTTCACATTCGGCAGTGATGTACACTTGTCTAATATTGTTCTTCTGGAACATTAGAAAAAAGTATACATCCAAACATGTTTTTCATTTCCATTTGCATTTTAGAAACTGGGTTATAAAGAGTTAGAAAAGATAAAATTTTAACACTTCAAATTATAACTTTAGGCAATTGAAAATTACTATATTCACTTAGAAAAACTTTTGTCACAATTTTTCAGAAGCTGAGAACTGTGCATCTGAAGTCACCTCCAAAATCTTGGCCTGTGTTTCATATGGGTCTAAGCACAAGTTCACTTACAAGAAAGTTTGATATTCTTGACTTTAAATGGGAAAAAAGATATGTTCTTCCACTGCTGAAAGTAAGGTAAAGGCCCATGTAGACAAAGCAAATTGCCCTGTCTAAACTGTGACTTTATTCTACATGTGCATAAGTGACTGAATTGACAGAAAGCTTTTATTCATCATAAGTATAAGGCAAGGTCACACAATGAAATTCACACTTGGCCTTTGGTCTTATTCTTAGCCCGCTCCTGATTGAAATATATTTTCAAGAAAACAAGTAATACAAATCCTACTTTAATTCTTGAGACTTTAGAAGACTGCATTAAACATTTCAAACATTTTAATCATTATGGAACATAATATATTCTGTATCTTTTGCTGTACCTCATTAAACTCCAATTATTGTATGTATGGGATAAAATCTCCATGTGACAATATACTGTATTTGTTTTAGACTAGCTAGTACTGATGAAACTGAGGGTATATACACTTGTTGTAAATACAACCCCTGACTTAATTGAAAGCTCATGTTTCAGATGTTTATTACTCTTACCTTATGCAGTATTTTATTGAATTATTGGAATCTGAATGCTTTAGTAATATTGTTGATAGGAACAGCAATGGGTTCAATGTCCAAGATGTGCCATGCCTGCTCTAGATATGTTTGATTAGATAATCATTTGAAAATTTTTTAATCCGAAGGTTAGATCTAGATAGAAGTTTTGAAATACAAAAGCCAAAGAATTTGCCCAGGTGGCAGAGGTGGAGGGAGAAGGTTACTGCAGATACAAGTGCTAAGAGTCAGTTTAAATATTAAAAACTGGAATACCGTGAATAAAAGTATGCTGGATAAACACCTATCAAGTGACCTTCTGATATAAATCCCAAATAGTATTTTCTCTGACTGCCTAATTAGCAGCCAAAAATTAGCAAAGAGTGGCCCCTCTGTGCAAAATCCCCTTTTGCAATTAGGAAGAGCAGGAAAAAATCTGCATTTTCACTGATATCTTACAGCTTACACTAAAAAAAGTATATGTTATTTGTTGCAGCTGATTACAGCTCTTACAATGTCTGAAATGATTGTTAGCTTCTATTATTCAGTAACCACACTATTTAACAGCTTTTTCACTTCTTCAGGTTTGCTCTCTTCACAGACAGCTGCTCTTTCAATCATGTAGAAAGACCACTTCTTGATGTAAGTTAAGATGGCGTTTATCAAGACATAGCACTTCTTAGCTGCTGTGCTGCATTAGGATAAAAGATTGCACAATACAGAGTTGGTTTTTAGCCTTGATCCATTTTTAAATATAGTATGAATATTATAGCCCTGTTTGCTTCTCTGAACTCCCTAGGCATCCCTCTTGTTGCCAGAAAGGAATTACAAATTGACAATGCAAGTAATTTTATTTTCCATCTCTCTTGGAATTTGGCAATGTGTCTGTTCTGTCCATGAACGTTTTTTTCTTGATGTTCTGATTTTTTAAGTACTTGTTTTATTGCCTGTAGAAATAGTAGATCTTCACTTTCTGCTCAGAAAAATATCTTTGTGCAGCAAGAGTGGAATATTACAACGAAGAACCCATATACAGACAAATCTTTGATTCCCAGTAATATCAGGCTTTTTGTCAGCAAATTCTGCTGTCCCTACTTGTGTGGTTGATTTCTCTCTATCTCTTAAATCTGCTTCAAATATATATTTGTTTAAAATGCATTCTGATTTCCCTCATTCTTCAAAAATAAGAAATGGAGACTCAGGGGGAAGGAGAATAAAGAAAACATTTGCTAGCACATGCAGAAGCAGACTAGTCCATGGAGAATGCATAGGACAGTGTATCTAAGGGTCTTCTCTGAGGTCGGCTTTTGATTTAGATTACGAATTTGGGGAAAATGCTTCTTTATTCCCTTAATTATCTAGCTAGGAAATGAGATAGTACTGCTGGCCCACATATATGAAATCAAGAGAGGACCCAGGGATAGAAATATCTGTATATTTTGAGCTGTCTTGTGGACAATTGTCTGATTTTGTCTAACTTTTGGTAGTCCAGATTTCTAAGTACTTGTAGCTGGAAAGCACAGATTCTCAGGAGGGGGTCAGAGGCAGCCAGGTAGCCTGAGGAATCTCACTGAGAACCTTCAGTTAAGTTCTGAATGAATTCTGTGGCAAGGATTGGACTCAAGCTGAAAATAATGCAGAATAACAAAACAAGTATTTAATAATTATTAATATTTTATGCCCCAGCAAAATGAATCAGGAACATTTTTCTGTGTATGAACTACCTAAATATAATTTATAATTATTTTAACCTTTAAGTTATGTATTTTCTTACTTCTATTAGCGAAATTCATGGCAGAAGCTGTTTCTTAGAATTCCTTTTGTATCCCCTGGAGCTACCTGGGTATCTTTTCTTTTTATTTTGTGAGGTTCTGTGTCTGATCCCAAATGCACTTGATTTCTGGGATCTCTCTCTGCCTCACCATTCCTGCAGGCTGGACTCTTCTTGTGCTCCCCATGTCCTCCTTTTCTCCATTTACTCCTTCCTCGGTAGAAATTATCATAGGTCTTTTTTTTGACAACGAATTAAAGGAAGGAGGGAAGGAAGGAGAGAGGGAGGAACAGCAGGAGGGAAGAAGGGAGAGGAATAAATGGGGTGGGATAAAAGAAAACAAAGAGAGGGACAGAGGATATCTGCTTCACATTTAATTTCTTTTACTGACTTAAAGTCTTTTTATTTGGTTTAAAAAGCAGAGGGAGATTTGACTGAATGGTTTTCACAGAGATGTTCTTGTCACTCACAGCTCAAACTGAACAGAGCTGGTGATGAGTGAGAGCTAGTTTGCTTGGCTGGGCTTAAGATGACTCATTGCTGAAAATTGGCCATGCTTTTCAGCGTGCTTTCTAGTACCATATTATTCAGATTTTTCCATTTTCCAAGGTGTCTTAGGCTAGTTGGACTCGATGATCCTTGTGGGTCCCTTCTAACCGGGAATATGCTCTGATTCTGTAATTCTGTGAAACTGTGACAAACTTTTCTGATAAAACTGTTGCACTGAAAATCCTTTGCTACACATGTGGAAGGGAAGGATCAGACTTTGATTTACTGGTGTGAGTGTCCACAGCTAAAACTGAACATGACTACAGTTGTCCTTTGAATACATATGTAGACAGGTACTAAGCACTTATTGAAGTGGAAGAAAGCAATCCCTGCATTTAGGCATTGAGAGCTAATAGACTTTTTTTTTTAATTCTAGTCCTAATTAATCCTACTTTAATTCTTTATCTGTATAATGGGTATTAAAATGCCACCTTGCTTTGAAGAAGTCTTTAAAATTACATTAATTCCTGGTTTGGAGCTGTCTAATATTATTTCAGTGAATGTCTAAAAAAAGTCAGAAGAAAGTGAGTCATTCTTACTGGTGAGGTCTTCAATGGGAAACTATATATAAGAGGTGGACCCACACAGAGAATGATAAAGACTAAAAAAAGAAATATCAGCTGCCTTATTTTGTAACTACCATCTATCCTTCTGTATTGAATTCTTGGATTATTCAGAAATATAATTATACTGTGTGTATGATGCCATGTAGAATATGTAACCTGGGGTGAAGGGTGCTTAGCCAGTGTTAAAGAATCTGCATTCTGGTATTTTGTAGCTTTATGACTTTGCAACATTCCTATAATGTGTAGTGAGGATCAGCAGCTCCTATTTTGTCTATTTTATTCATTGCAGTAAGTTTTCCTTTTAAGAAGGTGTACTGAAATCTAGAAATTATATCAAGTGAAGTTATAGTCTCCCACAATCTTGTCTCACTAGGTTGGGAGCATACAGTTTTATTATCCAGCTTGTTGATAGGACTGATCTATTTGGAATATTAGAGGCAGAAGGGACACGGGAAACTCACAAGTGTTCATTAGGACTATTAGGAGCAATTTTTTATCCCAAAAAAAGGAAGTTAAATTAGAAAAAGCTAGCTCAAGAACAAATGTGTAAATCATCAATAAAACAATTGCCTTGAATTAGGATAGGGGGAGGCACCGAAGAATCCCAAAATATGAATACAGTATCCTTGTGTAGAAGGGGAGAGGTGAAAATGCTTATCACAGTAGCATCAGGAAGAAGGGCGCCAGACAAGATGGACTGACTTGCATAAGGGTTTCCTTGTGACTGAGGGACATGAATTTAACTGGAGTGTCTGATTACTGGACTCTGACAAAAGATATCCCAACATGTATACTTTGAAAATCAACTGTGTAGCAACATTGCAGAATCCTTCCATAGTGTTTTGGGACTGAATCAGTCCACATACTGTTAATACTACCCTAAGAGTATATCAAACTGTCCTCTCTTTAGTTTTGAAAACGTTAATTCTGATTTTTAAGAAAATGCAGTACATCTGTGGGAAGAATAATCAACCGTTCAGACAAAAAACAGAACAAGTTTACTTTTATGTAGAAGACTCTTTAAAGCAAATACTATTTGCTAGGCAAGAGGAATAGTTCAAAGGGCACATCAAGATGCTAGGACTGTGTGTATGAGGTCAATATGTGATTTTAAATTTCACAGCCAGTACTCGCTTTGGCTGAACACAAGTTACTTAGTTCAATTTCTCTGAAAAAGCTTTTTCAAATGAATGGGTTGGTTTGGTTTTTTCTTGTATTCACTGGTAATAAAAGATTATGCCTACCATTATATATGCAAGTAATTTATGGGCTGGTGTAAAAATGGCATCTTCTGTGAGTATTTGTAACTACTCAGGTATAGATAGAAAACAGAAGTACGGAAGTCTAATTACTGCTTATGTTTTATATCTGAGGTAAACAATACAGGAACATTTGCAAAAGAGTGAAAAGGTGTAAATAAAGCAGATGATGTGAACAGAAAGAAAGGTCACAGTATTAGAACTAGTTCTGAATACAATATGTGGATGGGGAATAGGTTGCACAGGGAGAAGAAACAAATATGAATAGAAAAAAGGACCAGAAATTAGACAGTTTACTCTCTGGCTTACATGACCAGAAATCTGATTTTGCATTTGTTTATTTAGTGAATGTGCTTATTTATATTTTACATTTCAGAATTATGAATGTTATTTTTCAATGGCAAGATACTTAAAATTTGTGAGCAAAGTATTTTGAAGCCTGTGGTAATTAGTATTTTATATGAGATCCTGTCAGTAGCTAAAAAGGGGTTTCTTATAGGTTCTGGGGAACAGTTGCTGGATTATCCATGGCATAGCTAGATCATGCTACATCAAATGGTACTGTTTAATATTAAAAATATGCTTTCATGAGTCAAAAAAGAAACAGTAAGAAATGCAGTGATCAGTGAATCACTACAGAGTGCAATTTTTATGTCTCAGCGGCTACCCAATTGTTTTCCAAAATGGAACCTATAATTTTTAGAGAAAGTTAGCATAAATGGAATGTGTTTCTCTCATTCTTTGGACTCATTCATCAGGTTGAAAGGGATTTTGAGCAACATGAAAATTGTCCCTGCCCATGACAGGGGAGTTGAACTAAGCGAACTCTGAAGATCCCTTCTAACCCAAATCATTCTGTGATTGTGATTCAGTAGAATCGTAGAATCATTTAGGTTGGGAAAGACCCTTAAGATCATCAGGTCTGACCATTACCCTAGCACTGCCAAGTCCACTGCTAAATGATGTTGCTAAGTGCCACATTCACATGTCTTCTACATATGTCCAGGGATTGTGACTCAAGAATCCCTGGGCAGTCTGTTCCAATGCTTGACTGCCCTTTCAATGAAGGAAGTTTCCTCATATACCATCTGAACCTCCCCTCGTACAACTTGAGGCCACTTCCTTTTGTCCTATCTCTTGTAATTTAGGAGAAAAGACTGACTCCCACCTGGATTCAACCTCCTTTCAGGTGGTTGTAGAAAGTGATAATGTCTCCCCTGAGCCTCCTTTTCTCTAAGCTAAACAACCCCAGCTCCCTCAGCTGTTCCTTGTAAGACTTGTGCTCCAGATCCTTCACCAGCTTTCTTGCCCTTCTCTGGACTTGTTCCAGCACTTCAGTGTCTTTCTAGTGAAGGGCCTAAAACTGAATCCAGTATTCAAGGTGTGGCCTCACCAGTGCCAAGTACAGGGGGATGATTCTAAATATCCTTTCTGCCATGATCTCTACCAGTTTGGGCCTGTCATCATAACTCAGTTTTGAAGGGAGTGCTTTTATGTTGTGGAATATATCTTCCCAAAATTAATTTGTAAGAAAGCTGGTCCAGGGCTTCTGCCATCTTTGCAACACAAAAAAAAAAAGAAAAATACTTTCCAGTGCAGGCATGATATATATTTTCCTTTTCTGGGCAGTTTTGGCCACTAGCAGAAACACTGAATCAACAAGTTAGGGAGATCTTTCTTCTCATCCAGTATGGTCCTACTGATGATTCTTGAGAACCGGAGCCTCAGTTCAGATTCCCTACAATGTTTCTGAGGAGCAGGGTCTGCTTGGTGCTGAACATAGGCTTCATGGTGCAAAGCAGTCATTCTTGAAGTCACTGCATGGGAATTGAAACACATCCTAAGGTGATGCAGTAGTCCACATGTGATGCGTGGGATGACCAGTGGAACGATAATCAATCCTCCTTTATGAGAAATGCATCTCCCAGATTGTTACTGGAGAACAATAGCACTGTGTAGTGACATACAGCGCATGGGATCGCATCACAGCGATCTGCTGGTTGCCGTGGTGACGGGAGTGGGCCTGCAAAGCCAGCCTCCTGGCTGCTGAGTTGGAAGGGATAAGAAAAACACAGCCCACTTCCCCTGTGAAATGAATTACAAGAACAAGCAAAGGAAGAAAAGAAAAATGTCAACCCTTAATCAAATGTTCTCTTATTTTTAGAAAGGGCTTGAAGAAAATGTAGACCATCTCTGCTTACCTCTTGGGCTTCAGGGATTTGGCCAGTAATATCCCTGTAAATACTGTGGAAATAAATCACAGTGGTTTGTGTAAGAAAAAAATCACATGGAAGAGATATCTCATCTGTGCAGTGGGAGATGACAATACCATATTCAATCCTACCATTCCTTGTGCTTGTCTTAGCAAACAAAATCTGTAAGATTATGTTAAAATGGTTCTCAGTATAACAACTATGTTTGGCAGGCAAACTAAATACACTAATTTTCACCTAAAGAAAGTTAGTATATTCCAGTTTCTTACAATCTTTTTTACCTTTTACCCTTTTCTGCATCACTACATATCAAAAGCAGCACGGTGGACTGTGAAATACATTTAAACATAACAAATCAGTGGCACGTAGAAACCACCATTCATTTTCCAATATTTCTCAATTTTGGGAGCTGCTTCCACTCAACCTAACAATCTCTAATTACTAGCAATTAGGTCCTGAAAATTATTTGGGCACCTGAAGGTTAGGCAGTGCCTTGATTTTGCAGTTCACAGGGTAGACTCCAAGCAGCCAAGTGAGGCCTCCATGACCATAATAAAAGCACACTGAGCTGCAGCAACTGGTGAGCATCATGATGCTTGACCATACAGTTCCTGTCTCTGGAAGCAGGATATCTACAATTGAATTAGGCAAACAAGACTGTGCATAACTTAATAGGAAGAGAAAGGCAATTAAGAAAAGGGTTTGCAGTGGCAGACAGAGGAAGCCAGTGAGATACTCCAAAGCAGAATTTATGTCTGAAAGTTTTGCCTCCCTTTGCAGCCCAGCATTAGACACCATTTGTAGGCTGGATTTCCTGTGCTGTTCCCTGGATCTTGACATGCAAATCGGCCCTTTGGATAAGGACATCTGTCTCGCTGTTTTCTTTCAAATTACAACAGAAGCTTGAGCATGTAGCTCCGAAGTTCCGATACTTGGTTGTAAGAAATAGAAAGTCCTGAATTTTTAGGTTTTTCTCTGCTTTTTATATTTGGCAGTTACCGGATGTAAACTAGAAACATTTCTAGCAACGGCAAAAGAAGACTGATTTACCACAGCCAGCTGTCACTGGTCTAATCCTTTCTGCATTACTGACTAATCTTCACAGCAACTTAGTTTCAGCAGGACCAATGAATGATTCGTCCTCAATCCCAGAGTACCCTTTCCTATTAGTTGGTTCATACCTTGCTTTTTTTTTAGGAAATTTAAGTATGAGAAGGACAGGTAAATCTGATCTTCTACCTTCTGTATGAATCCTCTGATAGGTTGGCTGCGCTATCAGAAAGAAAGATAAAACCGTCCTTCCCCTTTTTGACCCATTTTTAAGAAAGAGCAGCAGGCAATTCATGCTGTGCTCCTGTGTTTCTGCCTTGGGCATGCTCTGAGGCTTCCTACCAGATCAAGCTCTGATGGCACCTGAGAGGAGGGCCTACTTTCTAGACTCGCTCAAAGGACTGACGTGGTTTCCTAGCTGCTCTGTCTGCCTCGAACAGAGAGCTTGAACACCAGGCCACCCAAAGGTAAAGCTGCCAGCGTGAGCAGGGTTCAGTTGCAGGCGGGAGGTGAAACAAGCACTTGAAGATGTCAGTCATAACTTTAGGGTGTAAGCGGGTGAAGACTGAAGTATTTTCTTGGGCGTGTTTTCCTTAATGCTATTTTACAGGCCCTGTCTGGGAATACCCTGTTTTTACGACATGGATTCTGACGAGAATTTTAGAGTCAAAGTCTTTGACTCTGCATTCTGTGTTCTTTGGGTTGATTTGGGTGGCTCACATTTTAAAAAACGTGACTAGGGTTGATAAAAATATGGGGAAGGAAATACTTCTGTAAGACATTCTGTGAGGTGAACTGAGTTTTCTCATGTCATAGAATTACAGAATAGTTTGGGTTGGAAGGGATCTTAAAGATCATATAGTTCCAACTGCCCTATCATGGGCAGGTGCATGTTCCACTAAACCAGGCTCCCTAAAGCCCCATCCAACCTGGCCTTGCACACTGTCAGCAATTGAACATTGACATTTCCTTTGAACAACCTGTTCCAGTGCCTCACCACCCTCACAGTAAAGAATTGCATCCTAATATTCAATCTAAACCTGCCCTCTTTCAGTGTAAAGCTACTGACCCTTGTCTTGTCACTGCTTGCCCTTGTAAAAAGTCCCTCTCTGTCTTTTTTGTAGGCCCCTTCCAGGTACTGGAAGGCTTCAATAAGGTCTCCCCAGAGCCTTCTCTTCTCCAGGCTGAACAACCCCAACTCTCTCATCCTACCTTTATAGGAGAGGTGTTTCAGCCCTGTGATCATCTTCCTGACCCTCCTCTGGACTAGATCCAACAGGACCATGTCCTTCTTATGTTGAGGGCTCCAGAGCTGGATGCAGTATTCCAGATGGAATCTCATGATAGAGGAGGAGAGGGGCAGAAACACTTCTCTTGACCTGCTGGCCACACTTCTTTTCATGCAGCCCAGGATATGGTTGGCTTTCTGGGCTGTGAGCACACATTACCAGCTCGTGTTGAGCTTCTTGTCAATCAGTACCCTCAAGCCCTTCTCCTCAGGGCTGCTCTCAATCCATTCTCTATCCAACCAGTATTTGTGCTTGGGATTGCCCTGACCTATGTTCAGGGCCTTGTACCTGGCCTTGTAGAACTTCATGAGGTTCACATGAGCCCACCTCTCAAGCCTGTCAGGGTCCCTCTGGATAGCATCCCTTTCCTCTGTGTTGACTGTGTAGTTGACAGATTTTCTGAGGATGTGCTCAAACACCACTCATCACTGGTCTCCACTTGGACATTAATGTATTGACCACAACTCTTTGAATGGAACCTTTCAGACAATGCCTTATCCACCAAGTGGTCCATCTGTCAAGTCCGTGTCTCTCCAGTTAGAGACAAGAATGTTGTGTGGTACAGTGTCAAATGCTTTGCACAATCCAGGTAGATGACATCAATTGTTTTCCGTTATCCACCAGTGCTGTAACTGCATTGCAGAAAGCCGTCAAGTTTGTCAGGCATGATTTGCCTTTAGTGTAGCCACTGTCACCAATCATGACCTTACTTTATTACAGAAGTTATTTTGTTATTTAGTTATGACTCCTAATTTATTACACAACCACCAGTGCTAGCTCCAAGGTTAAACAGAATTGCATGTTACATGCAGAGAAAGTATTGAGCATTTTTGTTATGTCTGAAAATACCATCTTTGCCCCTTCCTGCACTCAGCAGCCTTACACACTTATCGGAGAAAGGAATATTTTTCCTAGAATTTAGAAGTCTGTTAATTAGCTCACAGTAATATTGATTTTTAAAGTGGGTCCTTTGAGAAATTTAGCATCTAAGCTAAATAACATTTATTGCAAGTAATCTGAATAATGGTACAATATAGACTCTCTGGAATTTTCATTACTCAAATGAAGTGAAATTATCTTCACAATATAAATTCAAGACATTAAGATGTAATTTAGGTAAGGATTAATAATTATTTTATTGAATTGTTTTGACTAAATAGGTAGACAGAGTTGGGTCAACAACGTTAATAGTTAAGTGGGCCAAGTGCAACATCAGAGGTAATTTTTTCAATTGCTACACTATCTGTGCAGCTAATTTGCATGAATCGATGCGACAAGGAAGAGGGGATAAAAATAGCAGAAATTCTTCCTACAAGGATCCTTGTCCCAGCTATCAGTATTGTTTAATTATCACCATCCTGTAGTTAACTATTCCTATTGTGTGAAAGGTCTGTGACTATATGATCGTTTGAATGTCAATATTTAAAAAAGCTTTTGATACCATTGGTTACTTCAGGTTCACCTCTGAAAGACCTGAATGTGAACGAGAGAGATCTTTAAAACTTAAGTCATATGGGACTCCGGTCTGTTGGGACTCCTTTTTAAACTGGCCCTACTTACATCACCTTCTATTTTTATGGATAGGTTGCAAATTCATAGTGGGAATTGCTATTACCCCACTATTATCTATGAGTGAAATGGCCTTTTTTTGGTTAACATTTCAGTAGTAGTTTATTATTACTTCCTGATGAAATGGCACTAACATGGAAAATGTCCTTCCAGTTTTCTCTTTGTTTTTGTGGGTTTTTTAATTGCTAAGAAAATCAGAAATTTAGAGACTGACAATAGACCAAGGTGAGGATTGAGAATGAGTATCAGTAGTTTTAAAGCAAATTAATTTTGGAAGAATGTTATCAAATTATTATTTTGCAATATGCACGGTCCTTTCTTCCTAACATATTTTATAATCAATCTCTTTCACCCAAGACAAAATTCTAAGCTTCTGCAAGGGAGTTTTCTAACACAGTCTTGTCAGGTTTGTAGATGAAATAATTTCTGCAGTATCTTCAGGAATCTTATAAATCTTTATGACCTGAAAGTACAAGTTAGGCATTTAACTCAATAGTCATTCTTACAGATCTTGTTTTCATGTTAACAGTGGCAATTCTAGTGAGAGGCAACCTTTTCACTTATACTGAAGCTTGCTAAGTTCTGATCGTTTGCCAGTTCTTGTTTGGAAATGAAACATGTGACACATTGCCTGAAATTTTTGCACTAATAAGAAGCAGTGCTTGTTACCCAAAGCTACATTTCAGTGGTCATTTCTTGCAAGTCCCTAAGAAATAAACTCTTTTACCTTGTGGAAAAGCTATGCTGTGTTGAAAAATTATAAACCTTTTGGCATATGATTCGGATTATGAAAAAGTCCTGATTTTACAGTGTGCCCTTAACCATATTGTGAGACGTCTCCATTTTTTTTCCAGGCAGTTTAGATGTCAGCTATTTCAAGGGGATACAGTTTGGAAGGATATTAGGGTTAGATGAGTGAGAAACATAGCAATTCTGGCTGAGGAGACTGGTTTAAGTGCTCTGTTGAGGATGTGACTCAGCTACCCTTATGGGGGACTTTGACTTGTCAGAAATTAACTGGGAGCATCACACAGCTGGTACAACTCTGGCCAGAAGATTCCTAAAAACGTGGATGACAACTTTATGAAACAGATCCTAAGGGAGTGGACTCAGAAATATGCCCTCTTTGATCTGCTGCTTGTCAATGGAGTGGATCTCGTGAGCAAAGTGGAGATTGGTTGACAGCCGTCTTGGCCACATTGACTACAAAGCAATTGAGTTTCAAATCTCTTTTGACAGGAGGAAAAATGTCAGCTCTGGACATGAAGACAGCAGACTTCAGGCTGCTCAGGGAATTAATACATAAGGTCTCCTGGGAAATGTTTTTGCGGGTGCTGGTCACTTTTCAAATATCACCTCCTAAGGGCACGGGAGCAGGCAATCCACAAATATCAGAAGTCAAGCAGGTGAGGCAGAAGGCCGGCTTGGCTGAGCAGGGATTTTCTCTTGAAAATAAGGAAAAAAAGGAAGGCGTATGCCCAGTGGAAGCAAGGTCAAGTGACATGAGAAAAATTCACAGAGGCTGCCTGCTGCTGTAGAGAGAAAATTCATGTGGCCAAAGCTCAGCTGGAGTTGAAGCTGGCCAGAAATGTGGGGGACAAAAGAAAGAGTTTTTTCAAGAATATTAATGGCAATAGGCAGTATAGAAATATCATTGGCCTGTTACAGGATGAGGATGGTCACCTCCCAAACAGGGACAGGGACAAGGCAGAGGCGTTTGATGCTTTCTTTGCTTCTCTCTTCAACACGGATGATGGATGAAGGGTGTCTCAGTGCCCTGAGCTGGAGGACCATGACTGCAAGAATGATCAACTCCCAATTGACCCTGACCTTCTGTGGGATCTGCTGCTCTAGCTGGATCCCTACAAATCTATGGGGCCTGGTGGGATACATTCAAGAATCCTGAAAGAGCTGGCTGATGTCATCACAAAACCACTTTGATGATTTTTGAGTGGTCTTGGGAATCCAGAGAGGTCTGAGCTGAGTGGAAGCTCACAAACATTGTCCCAATTTTCAAGAAGGTTAAGAAAGAGGACTCTGGAAACTCCAGGCCAGTCAGTCTCAGTTCAGTGCCTGGTAAAGTTATTGAGAAGATTATTCTGGGAGGTATTGAAAAATACCTGCAGGACAACACAGTTATTGGTCACAGCCAGCACGGCTTCGTGAGAGGAAAGTCCTGCTAATTAAACCTGATTTTATGACAAGGTAACCCACCTCACTGATCAAGGGAAGCCAGTTGATGTAATTGTTTTGGATTTCACTAAAACTTTCGATATTGTCTCTCACAGGATCCTTCTGGACAAACTGTCCAGCACACAGCTGGATAAACACATCATGTGGTGGGTGAGCAATTGGCTCACAGGTCGGGCACAGAGGGTAATAGTGAATGGGGTGACATCAGACTGGTGACCTGTCACTAGTGGAATTCTTAGGCCCTGTGCTCTTCAACATCTTCATAAATGACTTGGATGCAGGACTGGAAGGCATACTAAGCAAGATTGCAGATGACACACAACTGGGAGGATCTGTTGACTCCCTTGAAGGCAGAGACCTTGACAAATTAGAGCACTGGGCAGTCACCAGCCATGTGAAGTTCAACAGTGAAAGTGCCGGATTCTGCACCGGGGATGGTGCAGTTGTGGATGTACGTACAGACTGGGGAATGAGATGCTGGAAAGCAGTGCCATGGAAAAGGCCTGGAGGTCCTGGTGGATGGCAAGTTGAATCTGGCCAGGAGGGCCAACCGTGTCCAGGGGGGCATCAGGCAAAGCATCGCCAGCCGGTTGAGGGAGGTGATTGTCCCGCTCTGCTCTGCACTGGTACAGCCTCACCTGAAATATTGTGTGCAGTTTTGGGTACTGCAATAGAAGGAAGATATTAAGCTGTCAGAGCGTGTCCAAAGGAGGGCAATGAAGATGGTGAAGGGCCTTGAGGGGAAGCCGTATGAGGAGCAGCTGAAATCACTTGGTCTGTTCAGCCTGGAGAAGAGGAGACTGAGGGGAGACCTCATTGCAGTTACAACTTCCTTGTGAGAGGAAGAGGAGGAGCAGAAAATTATCTCTTCTCTATGGTGACAGTGTCAGAACCTGAGGGAATGTCCTGAAGTTGTGTCAGGGGAGGTTGAGGTTGGATATTAGAAAGAGGTTCTTCACCTGGAGGGTGGTTGGGTACTGGAACAGACTCCCCAGGGAAGTGGTCACAGTACCAAGGCTGACAGAGTTCAAGAAGTGCTTGGATGATACTCTCTGTCACATGGTGTGACTTCTGGGGATGGTCTTGTGCAGGGTCAGGAGTTGGACTTCATGGTATTTGTGCGTCCCTTCCAACTTGGCATATTCTGTGACTCTGATGTGCTTCATAACAGTCCTTGTTCCCATTGGTACCAGATACCTGCTCTCTTCCTTCCCAGTTATGCATTTGAGGTGGCAGGAGTAAGAAATAATAGAGCTCTCTGGTGCTGTTAATCTCAGTTTTCTCTCTCTGACTTCAGTCTCCAGGCAATCCCACCTGCTCTTGCCCTGCCCCCACCTCTCTTACTTGAGTGGCAGGAATGGTGGTACTCTCGTATGCTCCAGCTATGTGTGCAACCTACCATATTCTCTTTTTTCCTTTCTGTGTCAAGTCGTATTTCCAGCAGTCCTGTAAGCCAAAGGAGGCCTGTTTCCCCAAATCCATTGAAATTTCCCAGCTGTGCTCCTGCAATGCCAGATCTCAGTCAGGGTGATATTCGGTGCAGTACACACTAGCAGAGATATTGGCAAGGCACTTCAAATATCCACCAGACCTTGTCTGTGATAGACATACACCATGATCCTACCCACTTTTATGCGTTAGATGCCACCTGTACCAGCTCTTCAGAGTCCCTACTGATCTCATTATGTTGATGCTGCAACAGATTATAGTTGGATGGCTGGGAGAGGGCAAAGGGGAGTGTGAAGTTCTCCCTGCACATTGGGAGTGATGCAAGCAGCAGTGTTGCCCCATCAACACTGTACTTACCTCAGAAGTCATCCTTCCCATACCAACACCAGTTCTGTTCTTTGTCAAATCACTTTCCAGTACATCAGAAGCATAAAATGTTACCGGAAGTTGTTGCCGCCTCCAGTAGCACTTGGTCTCTCCAGCTGACCTTGGTCTCAATTCACTCAGTCTGATGAGTAGCAGCTCTTATACAGCTTTAGGTGCCAGATTTACTAGTTTTCCTCCTCCAGCTGACAGAGTTGAACACTGAAAGAGCCAACCTATATCCAGAAGTCCCCCAAATCTTCTAATTCTTATGTAAGAGTCTTTTAGGGAGAAAGAAAGCTTTAATTTAAAATCAGTTTTTTCTTTCTCTGTTATTTTCAGTCAGTTTTCAGTCCATGTACATAAAGTGATGCATATGCATTTACCTCTCCAGAGAGATCTTTTTTCCTAGAACTTCGCAATGAAAATCTGTGAAACCTCTTTCCAACCTTTATCAGATTCTCAATGTATCAGGCAAAGTGAAAAACAATAGTAAGACCAAAAATCATATGCAGATGGTTGGGAAGACATAGCTCATGTCTTCCAACTTCAGCTGTTGAGTTTTCACATAAGTCTAGAGATACATCTGCCGGCTATATTAAAGCTTCTGTACCATTTTACTTAGGAGACAGAACCAGACATTAGAATTTTTCATGATAGTTCTCGAAAATATACAAACAAAGATTTAAAAACATAGGTATAAAAGGAGAAATGGGAAACACACAATCATGCCTGCCACCTAATAAGTTCTTCTAATCACCATATTTTATCATCTTCAGGGAAAAATCTTCAAAGTGCTTTAGTTGGTGCAGGAGGTAGAATGCGTATGGGCTGCTTCTTTTTTTTTTTTTTTTTGCAAGAATCCTGAAAGTTGATGTCTTTTGATAATAAATGGAGTTGTCTACAGGTTTGTGAAACTTGTGGTTTGATTAGATTTTAGAGGTTCTTTGAGCTGTTTAATGTATTCAAATTAGGCTATTTTTAATAGGGTATTTTTTTTATAAATCTGTCATATTCCACATTAAGTTGTTTTCTAAAGATTCCATATATATATATTTGTACTTAAGTACATTTGGAATCTTGTATAAAGGACTAATCCAGCATTTTTGGTAAAGTCTCTATTTAGGTGGAAAATGCCAGAGATGATTTTGTGTTGAACAACCCAAATAAATGCCAGTGAAATCTCTAACTCATAATGTACCATTATGTATTTTGTTCTGAACTTATTTATAGGAACTATCTCAGAATTTGGCAAAATTTCTGAGTTTTTAAAATTATGTTGTTTTTCATATGCTTCCAGTCTCCCACATGCAGAGTCGTTTTTCCTTCGTTCTTGAGCCCAACTGTTCTGTGAAACTACTGCCTTCTTACTCAGGAGATTGGCTTCCTGTGTGTACTTACAGAGAAAAAGATGATGATCTTGAGAGTTGTGCAGAACCACAAATCCAGGGGGTGGAGGGTTTGAGATATACTCTTTCCTACATGGAAGTTCAGAAGCAGAATCTTTCCAACTCCTAAGACTGTATGCGTTAATAAGACAGAAATTTCAACAGCTGAAGTGAATAAGATCTGAATCTGTCCTAGAATAAGCAGTTTTGATATATTCTCATGACTTTAATTCTGAGATGTTTTCCTTCTGACTAAGTTTTCTTATAGACTTAAGAAACTAATATATCACAAAGTCTCTTATGTTTTCATTACAGAAAAGCAAAATAAGCCCATTAGAGATTGCTGTCCCATATTTCTTGTTATAAGAACCTGTTTTGTCTGTAAGCATATTAAAGTTAAATCTCTGGACTCAAATTCTCTAGATGTCTACTAGGATTTTTTTTTTTTTTTTTGTGAAAGTTTCAGCTAATGTAGCTCAACTATTTTTAAGGATGAAAGAATGTGAAAAGACAATCTTGCATTCATATTAACTTTAATTACATTTACCATGTCATCTCTACAAAGTTAATTGAGGTTACATTTGCCTCAGTTTGTAATAGATGGAAGCTAAGAGCAAGGAGAGAATTTCTCCTCTTGTATCTACTCTACTGCAAAAGGAAGTTAGTGTTCATTCACTCTCAATATAGGAGCCTCTGGAAGGAGACTGGAGGAGCATAAGAGGAGTAGCCAGGTAAAAAGATAATCAGGGACTAGTATTAAGGGGAGAATGGGAGCAGAGACCAGGTAGACAGGACTGTTGGGGACTTAATGTTTCTTTCTCTTCACAGGTATTTCTGCAAACCAAACAGCAGCTTTCTAATATAATGAGTTTATTCCTCTGTGTTAAGCAACCGTGGATTATACTGAGTATCTATATTTTCCTGCTTTTCTGGAAAGATGAAAAGTCAGTTTAGTTCCATGGTAGGCAACAATAAAGTCAGTTTTACAGGACGGATGAGTGTCTGTTACTGTTGACACTTAATGTTGACACAGCAAAAGCTCTAAAACCTGAGCACGTTAAAAGACCAGGTTGTTGCCCTATTAGACTAGGAACAATGAGGCAACATGAATTCCAGGCTTTCCTGAGTTTTAAATATTTGCATTTGTAATCTTGGCATTAAATTACATATAAGGAAAAAAATAGCAAAGAATTAATAATATAATGCTTTCTTTGCTAGGCAGCAAGTATGTGCAAATAGACAGAATTTTTCCTGTGCCTGCTAGTTTAATTGAGTTTTAAACATTGCAATATTTGAAGCTGGATGCCAAGGTTACTGACACCAGTAAACAGTGATGAGTACACCACGACTGTGTGTAAACATCATGCAGTGATGAAAGGTGAAATCTGAAAAACAGTGAAGTGAAATGAAATGAAAGCAGTAGCTGTGAGCAAAAGAGCTGCATTTATTAAAATGAATGAAAATGTGTAGCCTTTGTTTTGGACTGGATTCTCAGTTTCCTTAAATCCATTTAAGCTAGATATTTTCAGTAGCTGGAGAATCCAGCCCAAAATGGAAGGCTTTTTTCACGAGTTCTTCCTATAAGTTTACAGCCTCCTTTAGGTTATTTAAAAGAGAAAGGCAGAAAGGGGAAATTATATTTTGTATGTGTTTACCAGGGACATGAAGGGGATATTAGCCCCACCTTCATCACTATCACTCTTTGCACAGTCTGTGCTGCATGCACTCTCCCCTTGTGATCTGCTTCAACCAGCATGATTGCACAGCTTCTCCCTTTAGAGCAGGTCTCTGCCTGCCCTCTTCTGAATGCTGTATGGAGATTCTTTCAGGGTATGATTTGCAGACTGCTAGTCTTAAATCATACCACTTACTGTGAAATATAATTTTAAATATAGTAGCTTTGCAAGGTTTCCATGATTGCCTTAAAAAGACATCTCCTAGATTTTTCGGGGTATTCTGCGGAGCAGCACTTAAGAGTCATCAAAACTAGTGAGTCCATCTGAAAAGATGGAAGATTTAGCAGCTGAACATGGTGAAGTGTTGCATATTCCAGTGTGCTTTTTGAAAGAAATTCATGCTGCTTTGGGACAGGAGATTTGATATTCAGAAAGAATTTATATCCTTTATTAGAACTCTGACTCAGCAAAGTATTTAAGCATGTTCTGTTATGTCCCTATTAGCTTTTCATTTTGCTGCTTCTTAAGAGCTGTAGTGAGTCAGAAGCAGCAAGCCAAATGGAAAGGGAGAGATGTTTTCATGGATTTGCTCACATAAAACCTATTTCATGATGAATTAAATGAGTATGAATAATAAGAATTTTTGCTTCTAGCAAATTATTGTCATGAGACTCCAACAGGGCTAAGAGATAAATACAGGTCATCTGTTTTTTGCAGGTTTTGTTTTCAACTCTAATAGTTTGAAAATTTTTAAAAATAAAATATATATTTAAAAAAAAAAAAAAAGCTGAGTTTTTGTCTGAAAATAAGAGGTCAGAAAAGGAATCCAAGATTTCCAGCCTACTTGAAACTATTCAGATCTGATCCCTGGCTGGAATTTCCCTTTTGGGCTACTGCTTTGCCTCCTATGACTCCAAATAGTAACTGCCAGCTCATCAAGTATATCTTAACCTTCAAATGCTGAACTTACTCTAGGTGATCTCAGACTCCTTGAATGTAGGAATTGCATTATCCTATTTCTGTAGCTCTAGATCCTCTCCTACTGCTAGCAATTCCTAAGAAGTGCTTGAATTGTGGAGGCTTATTTTATGAATTTTTTTGAGCAATTATTTTGTGTATTATTTGAACAGATGGTCTTTTTCAGCTATTTGCATGTTAAGAATTATTTGACCTGCCCACAAGCAGGGAAATAAGAGCAGTGACAAGTTAGGATTTCACTAGTACAGTTAAATCTAGGGGGATGGGCACTGTATGGGGTCTGTTGATACCGCTCACTTTATTCATCATTTTATTAACAAGGAACTAAATAATTTTATTCTCAGCCACTCTGTTCATCTTATTGTTTGTGTTAAATTTTTCTCAGTCTAGAGAAAATGAACATCGTGTATAGCTGAGTGAGGTAGGAGGTGAATTGAAAAATTGAGAGCTTCTCGATATTTCTGTAGTCATGTCCTTGGTTCCAGTCAAATGAAAGAAGATTTACATCTGGTATTTGGCTTGAGTGAGAGCTACAATTTCTCCACTGGCAGTGCTGCCAGCAGTATAGCAATTGTCCATGGGTTCAAGCACCTTCCACCATATTTTGTCATCATGAAAATGAATGCAATCATCAGTAATTTATTATTCTTGTCAGATGGTATAAGTTAAGCAAAGTATTCTCTTTTAAATGCAACAGAAGGGCTTGTTTCAGGCTATTGAAGGCATCTGTTATTCTTTCATTTTTATTACAACTTTTTTGTCCAATTTTTAGGGAAGCAACGTGATGGAGGACCAGGATCTCTTGGAAATAGGAATCCTTAACTCTGGGCACAGACAGAGAATACTCCAAGCAATCCAGCTTCTCCCAAAGGTATAGTTTCTGTTATTATCCAAGTGATAGAACTAACTTAGCATTATTTAAAACATTTTTTTGAATGGAGATAAACATAAACTCTTTACTGGTTTTATAGACATCTTTTTTGCATATGAAACATGGCACGAAATAATGTCGTTACATTGGACTTCCTTTGTATAGATATATTTGACAAAACAAAGTAAAATCTGTAATTTGAAGTGAAGCAGTTTCAGCTTTATTTTAATTATTTTTGGTTTTATAGCCTGTTGATAGACTGTCATTACATATGTGTAAATAAGGCTGTTCATGAACCCTTGACTGTTTGTCTCTTACATAGCAGTTGCCCTGGAAATATTTCGCCCTTTATATAAGTATTCTAAAGAACATTGGATGAAAAATTGTTTTCCTAATACCTGCCTTTCATGTCAGATGCAGAGATTTCCTTCAGGTTTCATATTTGATTTGTTGCAGTGTATATGAATTTTGCTTCTCAGCTGCAGACAGAATAACTTGCAGTCATTTTTCCCATCATTTTTTATGCTAGCCAATTTAAACTGTAGATTTTAAAATCAACAATAGAAAGAGATTGCTCTTATATTCTGCATACCAGAATATATCAGTGGAGGCTTCTACTACCATTCCAAAAAAGAGAGATAGTGGACCTGGCATAAAATACCACCAATTTAATTAGGAAAGCTGTATAAGGAGAACAAATGAAGAGTAGCAGTCACCAGTAAGGCTCAGAAAGCTACCACATGTGATGCAGATACTTCATGCAAAATACTAGGACTGGAATAAAAACAACTCTAAAGTGCATTGAGTGTTCTGGTAGCAGCACGTGTAAAGTAATTGAGATAAATGAAGATTAGTCCACTTGCAGCTTCATATGGCTGGAGAATGAGAAGAGATATTTAAAGGACTTTTGAGTCTAGAGCATGAAACTGATGTTGCTGGAAGAGGCTTTTTGATGCATCAAGGCTTACTGGATGGATGACTTGTAAAAGAAAACAAGGCTTTCTTTTGTATGGTAAAATCAGAAGTTGCTACACGATTTTTGTATCAGAAGGTGCTAGTTAATCCATGTACAGTACCAGATGAGTCTATGCACTGAAACACCAAAGATCATTAAAGATAATAATTTTCCACACACCATATTAGACAAATGAGATAAAGGGTGCAAGTAGTAGGGTATATAAAATTAGCGTTGGATGAATTACAATAGATGTTCAAGGTTTAACTATGAATTTTTTAATTTTTCAGCAATGCTGTCATTCAAACAAAATTTTTGTAATCTTAATCCAAGCCCATGGCAGACGATATATTTATTCTGGTTTTCATACTTCTTAGAGAGATCAACTGTCATATATTCTTGTTTACATTTTTCAAAATTAACGAATAGATTATTAATATATCATCACCTTAGTGCTATCTGCACTCAGTGGCTGCTGTTTATGAAAGTATTGTTAATATTGTTTGCTTTTGGAGATTTCACTAATGCTGAGATCAGATTTTGTTACAAAACTACAACCGAGGTATTTTTAAAATTTTCTTAGTGTGAGAAATGACATAATCAAGATCTAGAGGTACTCTTAAAACCAGTTTAGAACGAGATGGTTATGCAGTTACTTATCCATTCTGGATGGCTTGAAGCATGGGCTGAATAACGGTGAGGTAGTTTTCGCCATCTTCCCTGTTGAGCTAAAAATCCCCAGTCCTTAAGTCCTTAAGGACCATGTTTTAAACATGTCTCTGATGCAAGAATGTTACACCAAAACAAAGGCAGTCAAAAGCTGAAGCTGTGCGTCACATAAATGACTCACTTCACTTAAATGACTCAGCAATGTAAAAGAGCTTACATAGTAAGAATACATCATTTCTTATACAAAAGTGAGTTCTTTTGAAGGCACAACTGTCAGAATAGTTATTGTAAAGTATTGTATTCAAAATAGTATATACCATCTAAATACTTTAAGACCTCAAACGATAATTGAAGTCTCACTGATTTGAATCTCATTAGATAAAAATTCTTGTTTTTTTGTTTTGAACATTTACCTCTTTTCTGTTCCTCATTTAATTTAAAACTTGATGACTCCTTGTTTCTTACTACTTAATAACTATGCTGATGATTTTAATTTTAGTTTAACTATTAATGTTTCTTGTTTTCAGATACTTTGTAGCTCAGATTTTGATATGGAACTTAAATGCTTTAAAAAACATCTATGGAACAACACTTCCTTAAAGTCGTATACTCAGGAAGCATTGAATAAACTTAGAGGATAAAAATCAAGCAACAAATGTATTTTTAAAGATCTTTTTGTTAGACTGATCAATATTCAACTCTGCAGCCTGGAAATGCAACAGGCATTTAGTAGCTGGAAGGAAAGGCTGTCTTTTTTACTCATAATTGCTGCCTTCCTAAAGAGTAATGAATTTCTATATGTCAAATACCAGTATCCTGATTAGGAACCATGCTCCAGAGCTTGAGGTAGTTTCAAATAGGGAAGAAACACCCACATATTTGTCTGAATATAGATAGTTAATAATTGTAGTTTCTTATGCACCATTTAACTGGTATAAAAAGGAATGTTTACCTGGATTTCTCAAAATATTTTCCCATGATGATTCTGTATTTGGGGAGAACATTTCATAAGAGGGTAAACTGATATGTTCACCAATAGGTAGATAGAGTTGAAATCTTTCAGTTAGAATTATTCTTTTCAAAATACCCTTTATTTTTGTTGGATTATAGCTTGTAGCCCAAATTCTTATCTGGTACCAATATAATTTCGATTATTCAAGTTTCACATTAATATTAACTAGAGCACTTTATGGCTTATTATTATTAGATAAGGTTAAGACAGTCCATTAGAAATGTAATTTGTAAAGTTAAGTATTGAACTGGAAATATTTTATACATGACATCAGTCTTAGAGCAAATTTCATAGCAGAGTTTAATATTGCATTTAAGATTTTTTGTGTGAAAAAATGAAATCAATAAATGTTTGGAGAAGGATTTTATATGTTTTATTAAAATGAGAAAAAGAGTTGTATGCAATGTGTGCTTAATTGATTAAGAAAATAATAGCAGTCATGACATAAAATTTTAGTCACACTTAAGTTCCATAGGAAATTTATGGAGCATTGTCAAGTTATTTCAGCATCCCAAAATTATATGCAAGTGACTTCTCAGTTGGTTCCTCAAAAACTAATATTTTTTTTTTAAATAACAATTATCCTTGCTTATCTCAGAACTTTTCAAAGAAAAAGGATTGGTTTCGTGTGGGATGCTCAGCGTATGGCTCCTTCTCCCAGCACATAATGGGAACACATTCTCTCATTTGACAGATGGAAAAAAGATGTTAGTTGAGAGCAGCTTTCTTCTGGCTTCAGAGCTATTCTTACAGCAGCTTGTTCCTTCCTGCACAGAGAGGTCTCAGTACAAAGCAAGTTTGGGAATAGCAGTGATGTGCAGACAGCCTCTTTCTTGGGTGCTTTGCAGAATTAGACGACAAGTAGGATTTGATCAGGCTATGAGTACGTGCTGTCTGTGAGTGGTGTTATATGAATGGTAAAGCTGTGCTTCCAAAAAGTGCTGGACTTATTACTCATATTTAACACTCTTCTGTGCAAGCACAGTAAGTCTGGCATTTAGGAAAACAGAACTTCTGTGCATATGCTCATTAACTATGCTGTGTATGTAACAGAGAAAGACCACATCATGTGTTTGCTGTTGCTATAGTGCTATTCACTTAGACACCCAAGAGCTCAGTAAGCTGATTTTAATCCTGGAGTTCAATTATCTCCTATTTAGCACTTCCATTCCTAAAGACAGTTTCCGAACTAGGAGATGCTGCAAAATGATGTCATAATGTTTATGACCCTTTCTGACTGTGACTCCTTGCTTCTGGTCTGCTGGAAGTGAAGATGAAAAACAGGGGTCAAAGGAAGTGCTTTTTACCCTGCTGTTTTCCCTCCTTCTTGTGCCTCTGGGAATAACTTCACTGGTTTGAAAGGAGGCCACTCACATGCTTATTACACTACTTGCAAGACCTTTAACCATAAGGACAGAAAAAAAGTGTTAAAATCCAGCATAACACATGAATTTTTCAACTCTGAAATACAAATGTGTAGTCTAAATTATTTAAGTAATGCAGCACAATAGGAGTGGATCAATTAACACAAAGCAGTTAGATGTTTGCATGCTATAGTTCAAGGTGTTTACTTCAGATTAGCTTTAGACTGGTCCCATAGATCAAATATCTCCTCTAGGCATGTGCTTCAAAACTGCCTGCTGAAAGCACTGTCACACATTTTCCTTCTTAACTGAACCTATCAGTCAGCCACTCTAGACATGACATGCTGTCATTTATCTGTATCATGTAGATAACAGTAGCATGCTGCTGGTCCTGCCACCATTGCCCATACATACATCTTACTTGTCTTCCTGCTTCTTTTGTACTTTCTTATTTGTGATTGACTCCGCAACACCTGCTGATTGCACTGAGAATAGTCAGCAGGCAAGGAAATACACTATTTGAGAGAAAGCACTATTCCCTTTCTTTGGTAACCATACTAGGATGACAACCTGAAGGAGCTGACTTAAACTTTTTTATGAGATCAAAGGCCATAGATTCCACTTAGTCCACAAATTCCAGACTTAGATCTTCTTAAGATAACATTATATGCAATGGATATGTCCTGAACTGATGCATACGTTGTCCTCGGTACCACTGACTGAGAACTGTTCTTCCCTTGTCCCACACATTGTATCTGATGAAGAATTGGGAAGTCTCTTCACTATACTTGATGTGGAACTGTTTATACTTCTCCAGAAAAAAAATAAAAAGAAAAAAAAATGAAAAAAAAAGAAGATGTGCATCTATTTTCCTTTAAATTTGGAACACAGATTCCAACTGCATAAACCATAGAAATTATAGTTCTGACAATCTTAGGCAGGAAACTCTGATCCAAACCAAGTCTGGATCTACCACTAGGGCAAGATCCTGAATCAAGTAGAGCTGCGAAGTGAATGTGTCTGTTACCATCTTTTTCTAGGAAGCTCCACAAGAAGACAGAAGGCTTTTGATTAGCAGAAAGAAAAAAATATTAATAGAACACAAACTTAAATAGTTAACTTTTAAAATATGTGACAGGGTAGACAGAACAGAAAACCAAAAGGTTTATATAGAGTTCTTCTTCACCCACTGTGTCTCTACAGTCAGGTCCCTGTTTTCACTCAGTGCCTTTTTCAACAGCAGCAAATGCAATGTCTTCTCAGGTCCTTAGGGTTTTGTACCTGTCCTCTGTTAAAGCTGTTCCTCTGCCCTTGACTGCAGGCTCAATTTCTGCCCAGGCACTGCAGGCACCAGCTCCACATGGTCCCACTGTGCCAGCCAGGCCTTCTGGTCTTCAAGTGTCACTCCTTTCAATGCTCCAGAGGAGGAATGATCTCCTCTTCCAACAACATAACTCCAACCGATCATGTTTTTAAAAAACGTAATATGTAACAAACAATTCACAAATACGGGGAAAAAGAAAAGAACTGATACAACTGATACAACATTACAATACTCCAAAATTACTTAACTTGTTAGCTGATAGTTTCATTTAAGTTCTAAAAAACACTGCTTAAATCTCTTGAGTGGGCCAGCAGTGTAAAAGAAAGCACTATATGCTTGCTAAAAAGATCCTTCTTCCAAACCAACAAAAGCATAAATTCACTGTAATCATAGCCACCATTTACAAAGCTGTGCAAGTCAAGTAATCTTATCCTTCTTTTACAGTGGATAAAAAGTTTGATTTTAATACACACAGTGTTAAGATCCACCAGATAGTGATATTACCTGTGGAGAACATAGTATTAATTCCTCATCTGTCTGAGAAGATCAGAGAAAACTGGCAATAGTCCGTGTTACTGAATTCATCTTGATGCTTCTGGTGCATATGTGATTACTTTGAAGCTCTATTTGTGTTTATTTGACTACCTTTTAGAGACAAATACTCAAGTACCTTTTGTCCTAATGTAAAATACTGTATAGATACAGCAGTGATGCACCTTTAAAAAGTCTGTTGTAGAGACAGTCTCTCGTGAAGGATTTCTCAACCCATTAAGATGCTACTTGACATTACTATTTTATTATGAGAAACAGCTCTTTCTGACTTCTGCTTTTTATTAATTTCAAAGGAAGTGATACTAGTAAAGATCAATAGGACCTAGGAAAGAAATCTCATATGGTTTGTGTTTTCTTCCATGCTCCTTTTTATGATATTTTCCTAAACATTTCTTTTTCTCTAAACCCTATGGGCTTCAATTCCTAGCCTTGTCTACAGTCAGCATTGCAAAAGTCTTCTGCAGAGAAAGAGCTAACATTGGTATTTTTCTCTAAAGAACCAAATTAATTAGTAGTAGTGTCCGTGGAAGAACAATACTGCTCCTATTTATGAGCAGTTAATATTTGAAACACTGTCATGACTTGAAGCTCAGAGATTTTACACTGGTCTGAGGCAAACAGTATGCACATTGCTTAGATGTTTGACACCACTGATGCGTGTGTTGTAGCTGATGCAAAATGATTGAGATATTATACATGGAAATACACTCAGTAGATAGGATGGAGTTCTTTCAGAAAAAAAATCACAGCAAATAGCATCAGGAAGGAAGCCTGCAGGGTCTAAATGATCAGAGAGGAGTCTAAGATAATCTCAGAATCACAGAATATAGTGCAGTGTAGAAGAAAAAATAGTCAAAGAGCCATGACCTGTTAATGAGGACTGGGATAAGATGCAACTAAACTGGAACTCTCATAAAGTAAAGGGGCAGCACTTCCAGAGAGATATTTCAGAGTTTTATTTCAAAGCTCAGTAACATCTTATATGAAAAGCAGATCTATTAATGATACTGTCGCATCTAGATAACCAATACATCTGTCAATAAGTGTTTAAAAGGAAAACATTCAGCCATCTATGAATGACAGTTAATAAGCTAGTTGATGTTATTAACAGACAGAAGAAAGCCTTCCCATACAAGAGGACAGATACTGGAAGTTTATTAATTTTCATAAACTAGACACATTTTAGAAAGTCTCTTTTAGATAAGAGAGTGTTCTTAGTTCATGACAAAACAAAATACCGCTTTTGTGATGAAACTAATAGCATATATTCTAGTTCTGAGATTAATTTTCTGTGATAGGAGGAACAACTGTCCTGCCATGGTAGGTAGGCTCAGGGAGGGGAGTCGAAGGGAGCTCAGGGGGACAGTGGGCAGGGAGCACTGGGACAAGGCAAGTAGGGCGGGGACAGTGGCAGTGACTCTGAGCAGCTACATCCCAGAGCAAATCCACAGGACATCCACAGGGATGAGAATGGGACAAAGTCACTCTGGAGGGTGAGTCAGTGGTTCAGGATCAGCAAGGTGCATGACCAGACACAGACATACCTACAGCATAGCTCAGGTAAGTGTCAGGACATGGACCTGAGATCACAGGCAGCTCTTGCAGAAGGTGGCGTGGCCCTGACCAGTCTTCTCACTGCTCTTCCTCACACTGATCCAAGGCCATGCAGCTGCAGTACCTGCAACAAAGGCAACCAAATCTCTGGGACAGAAAGAGGGAAAATACTTGCAGAGTCTTCTGCTGCCCAACAACAGGCCAGTGTTTCACATAGGCTATTGAGTGACCAAATCCAAACAGTGCACTTGTCAAATCCATTTCAGTTGTTCTCAGCCTCTTGCTTATTGGATTATTCACCTGTGTTTACTTGCCTGCAGCCATAGTAGAGGAATATCTATTTTAACAACCCTTTTGGTGGAGATCTCCAGTGGGAGTTGAGAATTTAGAAACTTACCATGCTGTATGTACTTCTCAAGAGAATATTGGGTTACCAGAATTACAGACTGGACTGCAAGGGTTTTCTCAATCAGCAGGTCAAAAAAAAAAAAAATCATATTAAAATCAGAATTTATTAAATGTAAAGATCAAATAGTTATAAACAAAAGAAATAATTTGCATAATGTACCCCATCTGGATATATGAAAAATTGTTTTGATGGTGCTTTGCTTTGTTAGACAAAGGAAACAAAAATACCTCATATTTTCCGAACTCATTTGTTCCCTGTTGGCCCTGTATGTCTTCATGTCTTCTCTATATAAGATTTTTCTTCTTCCATTTGTCAGCTTCCTGCTTTTCAAGGTTCACCTGTTTAAGCATACCTTGTTTAAAATCAGCTCTTGAAATAAGCTTCCTAGGAGTCAGAGCTCCCAGGATCCTCAATGTTTTAGCAGTCTGCTAGACAGACTACTATCAGTCTAATATTAAAGTCTGAATGGCGATGAAAGAAGAATTTGCCATGATTTTGATGTAGAATAATTCCATTTTTAATTAGGATGAAAGTAAATTCCAAAATGTCAGGTTTAACAACAAAACTGAGCTCTTACTTTTCAGTAAGACTCCTTTGTTACAGGAATGACCTGAAAGGCTGTAATTCCTTTTGTTAATTATCTTATTTCTCTGTCTTTCTTTTATGATTTAAGATAATGGTTCCACTACACCATTTAAATATTGCCATTAATATTTTATACCCAACATCTGCAGCAAAAGAGTAAACTGTCATATTCATGATGCAATGTGCCTGCATCACTGCTCTCTGATACTGCAGGAAACCAAGATAAAGATCATGGCATGCTGGCTTTCTGCAGTTGAATGGGCAGATCGTTGAGCACTACTGCAGTTTCAAATGCAGACTTTAATTTTCTTTTCTCTGCTTTGAGTTCAAATTGTATTTCAGATAAACCGTGAGAAACAAATTGGTTCAGGCAAGATATTAAGATCGGAATTCTCTCCTTTTTAAATTACTTTGTCACTCACTTCAAATTTAAGCTCAAAGCATTAGGTTTCTGTCAAACTTCCTTTGTTTCTCCTAAAGTAGGAATGTTAATAAGCAGGCAGAAATGGGAGACTGACCTTCACTATTCGCCACGTCACACTTGCACAGTCAGGAGATCCTATGCAAAACACAAGGTTTTAAAACCTCTAAAACTTCTTAACATTTTACCAGTTCAGTGTATTATCAAGTTAGCAATAGTTACACTTCTGTAGAAAGATGATATGTTTGTAATACTGTTGAAAATTGAGGCTATTGGATAATTTTTTCTACTTCATTCCACTTCTATTTCTGCCACTATTGTAGATTGCTTTAAAATTCATAAAAACAATATAGCGTAACAAACTGCCCAGGTAGAGGCTTTATACATTTTTATCTTTAATGGCTAGCTTGAAAATCTTCACTTTTGTCACCGAGAGGCAATTGCAAAAGAGAAATTGCAGCTTTTTACTTCTTAGTAGCTTAACAAAATTCAGAAAAATAAGATACCGGTGGTATTTCTTAGTTTTTTATGAAAACAAGATTCATGAGATTAGGTGACTGTTGCTATATAAATGCACATGGTGCACTTCTGTGCACATCATTGTGTCAATTCCATTCCAGTAATATCTGATTCGGTTGTCCAATCTCAAACAACTTTACAGACAGTGAGCAATCTAAAATATGATAAATTCCCAGGAGTTTCATGAAAAATGTGAGCAGGTAGAGGAAAGAGACTTTTTTTAAACCTTCCCTGGGGGCAGAAAATACACTGCGGCTTCAACCACTATAAAATAACAGATAGCCTGGTAGAAAAGATAAATTAGGAATAATATAACCAAGGCAATATGCTTCATTTGTAATGATACCAAAAGAACCATTTCTCAGTCTAATTTCTTCCCCTTCTATGAAATTTTAGGTGTAAATCTGACATTTTTGTGCAGTCAGGATATCTCTTCCACCCTTTTGCCTTCGCCCACTTGTGGATTCTCTCTCTAGTAAAAATTGAACTCCAGCTACAGTCTTAGTACAGTCTAGTGTAAAAGGCAAGCAACCATAAGAAAAATACCCATTGAAAACTAAGTTTTATTACTGCTTTTGCACACAAAATTGTTTCATGCTGTGCTAAAACAATGTTGATCAGAGAATAACTGACCCAAAGAAAATAATACCCATAACTCCTTTTCTAAAAGATGTTTAATGAGTATAATCAATAATCTTTGCTCATTCTTGTTTTTCAGATGAAGCAGATTGGTCACGATGGCTACAACCCCACCTCTGTAGCTGAATGGCTGGATTCCATTGAACTGGGTGACTATACCAAATCCTTTCTAATTAATGGCTATACATCGATGGACCTTGTGAAAAAAATCTGGGAGATTGAATTAATTAATGTAAGTTGGTCAATTTATAGCAGTAGTTCCTCCTAAATACATAACATAGTACGTGTCCTTATATATCAAGGAGAAAGCAGGAAAGCAATTTGCACTGCAAATACTGTCAAGTACTGCTAATGAATACAGCTTTTATGTCTGTACCTAGGTTGACTGTACTTTTGCTTCCATTTACTTTGCCATTGTCTTTAGCATGGTATTTAATCAACATGACTGTGTTTGCCTTCAGGATGCTGAACGACATTTAAAAATATATTTTGGGAGTTTATAGCTACGAAGCGTGAGTTTTAAAGTACTTCTTATAAAGATACTTACAGTTTACTTTTTATACATGTTCCGTCTCAAGTGAACATAAAACAAGAAAACCTAAAGTATCGTTATTAGGTAATGCTAAAGGAACACAACATTTTCTTTAATTATCACTTTTGCTTGAAACTTTATTTACATGAGTCAATTAAATTCAATGCCCAAATATTTCCACCCTGGCTGATTCTAGGATGATTCTATGTTTGGGCAACCATAAACTTTAATGTGGACTGCACTGCAGGGTACTTTGGAATGAGATGAAGTTTGTGCTGTTACAGTGAAGACGTTGGCTGTACAGCTTTGCCAGTGGAATTTTCATGTAAGTTATGTGTCTGAAACTGAGTTGTTTTCTCTTATAAAAGATAGGTGATTGTAGCTTTGGATCTGCTGTGACTTTTGAAATCAGCTGTACTGTCAGTTTATCTGAACTTTAGCGCAACCTCTACATGAAGAAAAGCCCAATATCATATTTTTATTGACTCTTCACAGACAAAAGGCTCTGCTCTTCCTTCCATTGAAGGAGATACTACATATCTGCTGTGATTAGTTCCTGAGTCCCAGACAGTCAAAGGGCTACCAGTAATCACAGGCGATCAAACATAAGATAAAGCAGCTGGTGTAGTTTTATACTATGGAACAGTTCCCACTGTGTCCCAGGCTAGAGAAATGAAGAACATAACCATGGTGCAAACCCGTAACTGGTGCATGAGGCACGAGTAGGTATAGCCTGAGACCAGCATCTACAGAAAAGAAAAGAAAAAAAAGATATAAATGGAGTTATCTCGTATTACTTGAAAGACAAAACCATTGCATGTTAGAATTTCTTGCTGTAACACTACAGTCAATGTTAACTAGCACAAAAATGTAGGGTAAGGACCAAACTCTGCCTTATGTGTTATGTCTGTGGCATTCAGTGTATGTTGTAGTTGTATAATTGAAGTCAGGATATGATTGATGCTACTATGGGTGTCTGCTGCTAAGCTATTTATAACTGTGACTCTTTTTTCTGTAAGTGGCTGGAATTTTAATAAGAACTGGGGACCCCTTGCCTGAGAAGCTCATACAGATTAACAACTAGCACTGAGTGGAAAAAAAGTGGAAGACTCTGCTTGTATTCTGTAACTTAATTTTGCGTCCCAAACTTTTTATCATAATCAATTTGGAAACAAATTACTCTTTAGCTCCCCCAAGTGGATCATTAAAACTTCATTAGAGGTTTTTGGTTTGATTCCAAACTTGCTTAAGCTGATGGAAAGGGGAGTACCTGCACTGAAGTTAACAGCAATACTCTTCTGTAAAACTAGTATAAACCACACCTCTGTATATCCCTCTAATTTTAAAGCTTAACATTGTGTTCTGATTACAAGTTAGTACTTCTTAGAAAAACACTCCCTTTTGCCATGAGTTGCAAGTAGAAGCTGTTTAATAGTTGTCTAAGTACTTATATAGATATAGAAATCTAGAAATGTTTTTCCCACCCGATATGTTTGGACTATGTTGTTCAAGAGCAGAGTAAATCACAGAATATGCTGAGTTGGAAGGTACCAACAAGGATCATCAAGTATAACCCTTAGCCCTGCACAGGATCATTCCCAAAAGTCACTCCTACCAGTTCTACCTTCTATGCATTTCTGTTTTAGTCCAACCAGTATATATTTGATTCCCCCCAGTCAGTAGGAGCTAAGCTAACTGTAAGGTATTATGTTCACTGAGAAAATCTGTAGCTTAGAGAATTATTTACTGTTACTTTTCTCTTTCAATTGAGGGGAATCTTCCAGAAAATGACAAGAAATTGTTTTGAAGCATTGCGCAGTCTGATAAAACAAGATACTTAGCTCTGACCAGCAGGTCTGAAATTGATTTCAAAGGTCTCACTTCCCATTCAGGTGATGGCAAAGAAAAGCTTATTACAGAAAGTTTTTCATAAAAGAATGCATAAAGGTCAAAGCCACTAAGTCTGGAACAGGACTCTTCACTTGAGTAAGTCAAAATACAGGTATTTGAAAAATAAGAGAAAAAACAGACTCAGCATCCTGAAAAGAATTCAAAGTACCCTTGATTGGTGGCTCTTGGTGCTTAAGTTGTAGATTGAACAAGATGTTTAGTTTAAACCTATGTCAAATATGCAATAAAAATATATTAAAGGCTACAGAAATGATAACTTCTTCATTTTAGCTATAAATTTAAATAGTTTCAGCCACCGAACTTGACATAAAAGCCATACCTGATTTTGTGCAAGGAATCCTTTTGTTCATATTTGGTACTTCTTTCCATTTAACCATTGGGAAATAATCCATGGGTCCCCGTAGGGAGGAGATATTATCTCTATCTTCAAATCTGTTTCTACTCCTTACTACAAGAAAAACATTGAGGCACTGAAGCATATCCAGAGAAGGGCAATGAATCTGGTGAAGGGTCTGAAGCACAAGTCCTGTGTAGAGCGGCTGAGGGAGCTGGGGTTGTTTAGCCTGGAGAAAAGGAGGCTTATCACTCTCTGCGTTTACCTTAAAGGAGGTTGTAGCCAGGTGGAGGTCAGTCTCTTCTCCCAAGTAACAAACGATAGGATGAAAGAAATGGCCTCAAGGTTCAGACTGGATATTAGGAAGAATTTCTACACCGAAAGGGTTGTCAAGCATTGGAACAGGCTGCCCAGGGAAGTGGTTGAGTCACCATCCCTGGAGCTATTTCAGAGACATGTAGGTGTGGCACTTAGGGATATGGTTTAGTGGGACTTGACAGGGTTAGGTTTATGGTTGAACTCGATGAACTTAAAGGTCTTTTCCAACTTAGATGATTTTATGATTAAAGTTACCCTTCATGAGTTACCCCTTACTCCCATTAGACACTGGAATGATGAGAACTTTTAGTCTTCTTGTCTTCCTAAGAAGAACAGTTGTTACTCTATTTCCAACACAGTTTTATCATTCTTGTAAGTTCCCATCTAGGCAAACACATTTTACAAACACTGCGAAGAGAACACCAAGTGTATGAGAGAGAAGGAAGATCTGAGACATTGATGGTAAAGGCCATCTTCCCTCAGCTTTTCTGGTCCTCCAGCTGGCTCATTGGCATTAAGAAACAAATTTAATCTGCAGCTTCCTGAAATTTATTGTATTCCAGCAAGATAATGTCTGATCTGACTTACATACTAGTTTCTTTCAGACTTTTATGTGTGTGTGTGTATATATATATGTATGTTGTGTGTGTTTCTTCAAAAGCAATCAAGCAGCAATTTCTAAAAGCATTTGAATAAGAAAAGTAATTTTTAAAGTTATTTATTTGTGTTTCTTGTGAGCTCCCACCAGCGTTCTCAGCCTGTTTTCAACAAGTCAGACTTTCAGACTTTAAAATTTAGATTTTGTTTCACTAATTAATTTTCCCTGTAGATAATTTAGAATTTTTTCCAGATCCATTTCCTTCTGGGATGTGCTTTCTGGGAAGCATTGTTCTAGTTTTCTTATCCTGGGATTGCAAGCATTCAGAATGCCTTCTCCCAGCATCAGCTTTCCCAACACTTCTGCTTTTGTCTCCCAGATTTCTGGGCTCATTAGAGAAATCAAATTCTGTATCCTGATTCAGATATCATTTACTCAATGCTGTAGCTATGAGGAACTTTTCTGAAATACATATCATCTGCTGAAAAAAAGTCCAGTAGTTTCTGTAATCCCCTAACCCATCTAAAGCGTGAACCCATGCTTTAAAGTATAAATGCTCTTCTACATGACTAATCATATTATTTTTGTCTGTTATTCTGGATTACTTACATAACCTTCCCCCTTGGGGACTCCCTCTCTTCAGGGAACTTTTACCATAGAGATTCTTCAGGCAAGATATAAACAGCTTAAAAGCACAAAGCAAGTTATTTATCCTCTAACACACGATACATTGTGGGACTAATGAGCTAGGCATTAAATCAACCTCCACCAAATGAGTCACTCAATCAAATGGGCCAGTAGTCATCACTCAGGTAGGAGAGGCCTGGCTTCTGGGGCTCACAAGAACAGGCTGATCTGTGATGTTGCTGAATTGCTGCATTCTGATTTCCTTTTCTTTGTTAGGATTTTATACCTCTTCATGTGAGTGTTTTTATCCTCAAATCCTTGAGGTGCCAGTTTTCCCTGTCTCAACAATCTTATGTCTGCAACTTTACCTTTCTTATCTCAAATGCTTCCAGCCTGTGCACTCTCTCACAGCTCCCTCTCACGCCCTAGCAATTTTCTCAGAAGGAAACTGAGAACAGTTGCACAGCTGCGCTGTACTGAAAGTAGGTCTGGAATCACAGATAACTGAACTCCTGGGAGGAGGGTTACATGGAAGTGACCTGGTTTACATTTCTTCTCAATTAGTTCATCCTGTACTGTGAGCTTCTTTTGTCATCCATACTTCTTTCATATGGATGATTTGGGCTTTGTCTTCTGTAAAATTAATCTTTACCAAATGGTTCAATTACTGTCCAGATTTCAAGCTTTTGGAGAAGTGTTCTTGATACTCTCTCCGAAATTGCATTCCTGGCTTTCCTTAGGGTATAATGATTGCCATTCAGGGTCAGACCAAAGATACTAGAGAGAGAAATTAGCTGCCAATGGGCTGCCTTCCTTTAGTTTATAGATGAATACTTTGGACCCTGCACAACATCACTGTCAAGTTCCACAATATGTTATATGTGATATAGTGTATGTTCTTTAGTTTTATTTAAAGCTGCTGTGTGATTACTGCACCACAACCCACTAGATTTTATACTGTAGGAATGAAAAAGTCCAAAAATGGCCATAGTGAGGCAGATCAGTCCATCTCCCTAACCCTCCGTGCTGTCTATGAAAATCACCATGAACAAATGACCAGGGAAGGTTACGTGGATAGGACAAGCATATTATCTGCATAGCGTTCTTTAAATAACAATTTTCAGCTCAGGGACTTTTGGAATTGGGCCAGTTCTTCCCAACTGGTCCTTCACTTTTCAACCTTGAATAAGTTCTTGTCATCATCAAGTTTTGTGATCTTACTGCTAGTGTGCTTTCCTACAGAAAGTATAAATACCTTCAGCTGTAGAGGTCCATTCACAGATCTCTTTAGGAGTTCACTAGGAACCTTCTTCCACTTTGAAAACTGCATTTTCTCCTGCAGTTTCCTGGTTTAACCAGCTATTTCTCCATGACACAACCTCTTCTTATGGCTTAATGTCGTAACTGCTGTTTTGGGGGGTTTTTTTCTTAAAAACCTTTTAAGAGTGGCTTCATCAGAAGACTTTAGAAATTCAGGCAAACAAGCAGATCATTAACCTTCTTTACATAATTTTAACTGTTTTAAAGAACACCAATAGGTTCTTGAGATATGAAGCAACCTTACCTGCAGTCACTTTAACTCTTTCTTATTGTATTTATCCATGTGTGCATTCTCACATTCCTACTGTTTTGCCTGGGACAGGCATATAGACCAGTATTTCCGTGAATCTTCCATGAAACTGGTTGCAAAAATCGGCATCAATTTTGTCACTCTCCAGTCCTCAGATAACGAGTTTTTAAGGGAAAAGTTATACATCATTGCTAGCAGTTCAGCAAATTCATCCTTGAATTCCTTCTCTGTTTATTTTTTCTGTGCTGTGTTTCATTTTACGCACTTCTATAATTTCTTCTTTCAGCCATTTCATTTGCAAACTGAAGAGTCTTACTCCATTTAGCAATTTCATACTTCCAGAACTCCTTGTTCTGTATCTCTCTGGTCCTTCTCTTTACACCTCCAATACAGTTGCAGAGTGCCAGTGACACATGTCTAATTTCAGAGTTCCTTTGTATATACATATGTAGCTTGAGCCTATAGGTCTAAGTAATAGAAACCACTGTGTCCAGCTTAGTTTCCAAAGCTCTCATGAGGCCTTAGCTGACTAATACACCTACTACATCCATACAACTTACAGTCTCTGCTTAAAGAACTTAAATATGAACCACATACTGCATTCAGATTCCTTGATCGGGTTAGTCTCTCACTTTGCAGCCCTCTCATCTATCCCAGGAAAGTGGATAGTAACTCCACAATTTTTTTGGGTAATACACACCAATTGCATGGATTTTGTACAGTGCTCACTCGACAACTTAATTTCCCATGCTATATAGCATGAAAAGATGCCTTTTTCTTAGGAGGGCTGTCCTTCAGGTTCTGTTTGAAAAGTTACTCTGTGACTCTTCTTCTCTTGTTTTTACTTTCCCAAGCATGCCACTCTGCAGTTTTTGGAAAGGAATGAAACGTTACATCTCGATAACATATTCTCAGACATTGTAACTGCAGAATTACAATTCCTGTTCCTTTTCCTCTCTACCTCAGAGCCTCTTGCTAAATGTCATATCACTGAAAAGAACTAAGAGTGCTTGGAGTTACAGTCCTTTCTGGTCTCCCAGAGATACTCCTGACTGATAAAGATGCCCATAGCTCTTCCTGTAGTTGCTTTCTAAATGACTCCAACAGTTTTGATAATCAGAAGAGCTTTCAAGACCATGAGGTTGCATTAGCAATAGGCTGTAGGTTGTTAGGTATTTTGTTACTAAAAATACCTTGTATAGTTGTTGAGTGTCATTGTCTGTATGACTTTTTTTTTGTTCACTCTTTCCAAACGTTCATATTCCTAGAGTACTCGATTAAGTACTGGAAGATAATTTATGTGAACCAATACTTCTTTCAAGACAACCACGTTGATGTGCTGGTGCAAAACCAGAAGTCTTGCATTTCAAAGTTTCTAGGTAGCATAAAATGCTTGAGAATGCCTTTGACATCCTGTAAAAACAAATGTGCCTGTCTTACTGAGGATAAAAAGTTTCTAGCCTTTGAAAGTGTTACGGGAATCGTTAAAATTCTCTGCCAGGCAGACTGAATTTTGGGTGTTCTCACTCATTACTAAAGTAGTAGTCGATTTGTAAGATGAGCTTAGAAATTTAAGAAAAAGTTTTTTGCTACATTTGTGGTGATTTCTTTATGAAATAAGTACAATTTTGAAATGGTTAATTACAGCCTTGATTGATTTGAGAAATATGAAGGAAACTTTCAGTATCCATTCAAATTCTTTGGCTCATCTGTTTGCAAAACTATCCTAACTATATGAATATAGGACTAAATATTAAGTATTCTTTTGACAACAGGATAGTTGTTCATATGTTTCACATCAAAAACTCTGAAGATCAGTATGGAACTGAATAGCTTTCATCATGATGCATTATTTTTTCATGAGGTAAGACATGTATATGGATTTGTTCAGTTGCTCCTGCATTAGTAGAACAATGCGACAATGCGACACATATATTAATATGTGTTAGCTACTACGGTTGCAAATACAGAGGATAACTGTCCAAAATACTCTATTTCCCTTGGAAACTGGATCAGTAGTTTCATTGCATGTACAAAAAAAAGTTATTAGGTGTTATACAAACGGCATTTTTTTGCCCATACACAATAGTTGTGTAGATTTCTTTCACCCAGGGCACTCACAGAGGTCTCAAAAGGGTTTAAATAATGCGTATCTTTGTTTATTTTGCAATAATTACTTATAAATTGTAATCTTATCGTGAATTTGTTCCTTTGAATCTTGCATTTGAAAATTATTCTGCAGTCAGATTCTTTCTGCTTTGAATACTGGTAGCAGCTCCATTAGTCACTCAGTTCCTAAAGTACTATGGATATTACTTATAATTCAGAAACTGTTGTTATGTTGTAGTATTGCAGTGGCTGTTTCTAGAAATCTCGTTGAAAGCTTGTATCCTCAACAAATCCATGTGCCAATATTTTAACTTCATAACATGTTTAACATTTTCCATAGGTAGTGATCTTATAGCCTTTGAGTGATTTGATGTATAAACTTCCATCTGTTCATTATGCTAATGAAAATACTTCTTAAATATATCATTCCCTTTCCTCTATACTGTTACTTTCAGGAGATGACATAAACCATGGCAATTTTTTTAACCACCTACTGTTTACCTCTTCCCACTCCCACCTTGAATCATGGCAGTGCTCAGACTCGGGAGAAGTGGGAGGAAAAACAAATCTTTTAGTTCAAATACAGTGTTTTACTCAGTTTACAATGCAACCTGGTAAAGAAAGAAGAAAGAAAGAGGAAACATTTGCTCTGTGAACAATGTAGTGACATTTATTTTTTTGGTAGTATAATGATTCTTTTGTAATCCATATAGTGTCATTTTGCACTAGAGGTTATTTAAATAGAAGACATGATAAAAGTACTTCAAAGTGATTTCCCTAATTCTGTTATTTCTTTATGCTATGGCAATAACAAAATAATACTGTTTCCTGATTTAAAAGTGATAGTAAAATAACCATGTTTGATCTGTATACCTAGCCATTGAAATTTGCAGATTTTTTAATGTTTCTGATATCCTGCATTTATTTTTAAATACAAGAATTTTAGTCCTATCAAAATGGTATTTTTTTTAGCAATCACTTTTCCCTCTTTTCAGAGGCAAACATTTGCTTTAGAATTCTTAAAACCAGAGTGATCCTCCTCTCCTTCTCTCTTTTATTTCTTTCTTTCTCTCCCCTCCACAATCTCTTCAAACAAATTATAATCAGATAGTGATTGGCAGCCATTTTTAGTTCTAATAATCAAAGCTGAGCAATTTTAGCACCTATTGTATTCCACCTGCAGGATCATTTTCTTGTCCTGTAACACACAAAGTAGCACAAATGATTGATTTAATAAAAAAATTATCTTGCATTATAAAGCAACCTGCCCTGCCAATTGCCAGAGAAGGTACTGACTCAAGTATCCTAACAAAATCTCCCTCCATTTAGAGAGCAAATAAATTGCCTTATCATTTGATTTTCTGTCTAAAATCTCAGTGTTCTATCAGAAGGTTAATATTTCAAGTTTTAGAATGCGATCTCCTTTCCAGGGAATACAATAGACTTCTTATTTCCTTTACAATCACTGGAAAATAACCTCTTCTGCCAGCCCACAAATTCTCTACAAAAACAGATAAAATAGTCACTAAATATTTTGTTGTCCTAGGCAACAACTTGTTCTGCCTTCAGTAGCTGAGAAGAGCCTTGAATAAAGAGTTATATTTTACCAGTTTAACCTTTTCAGTGTTGATGAGCCAGCAAAAATGGATTTCTATTTTATTTTTTTAAAGCTGATATTAATTTATAAGTTTTATTTTGAATTTGGCCTCTGAAATGTGCAGTCCTAGGATTGTAGTAAAAGATAGTTGCTCTAAAATGATTTCATTATGAGAATTTTAGTTTTATTTCCTAGACAATATTTGTGATACTTGTGCTGGAATAAATTGCTTGTTTCAAATGTTTGCATTTTCTGCCCACAAAACCTACCCTCATAGTTTTAGCCTATGGCATTTAAAAGCAGATTATATTGATTGAAGGTCAATTTAAAGTAATTCAAGTGGATGATAGATAAAAGCAAACAAGAACATAATTGTGTTAACGTTGTAAAGCAATACTTCTGTCCTTACTTTGAAGAAATTTGAAGTGATATAAAATCATAAAGAAGTATCCCTTTTTTGTAAAGAAATAATGCTGCAGAATTTATTACATAATGTTTTCAAGGACTGCAGTACTATTTCATGCTTTTAAAAGAATACTGTGTTTTTCAAGTAACTCTCCTGCTCAGCAGTGTGCAAAGGAGAAATCCTTTTTTAATATTTTAAATGTTTTAAAACCTTTTTTTTTCTGCTTCTACATTGCTCTATAGGATAGTATGAGGAGTTGATATTTCCAATTAAAATTCCCAAGAGTGTATCAGATCTTGTCTAGCATGATTTGTCTTCTGTGCACAACTGATTTTAATAGTTAGAGGTAAAGGGGACTGAGTGGCAGTCATTTTAGCTATAAAGATATTGAAGATCAAAAACATTTTAGAAATATTTTCCCTATACAGCAGATCTTGTTAACATTCTCAGGTATAAGAGCCAATGCAATGCTGGGCCATATAGACCCGTCAGTGTGATTAATGTGCCAGAAATAGGACAGCAGCATTGTCCTGGGTCTTTTTCTTGATTCTCCCATCTCACACTGTTCAGAGCTAGCTTGGATATCTCTGCAGTCCACTGCATTTGTATCATACAGATATGGTCCTGGATTTAAAAAAAGACTGAAAAGTATTATACCAAGATTATAAATAGAAGTAAGGTCAACATTTTTCAACACAACGAAGATGAGAGAAGGGAAGTATTTACTTAACTATAAAAAGTTCTATTGCAGCCTGCAGCCGACAGGGCTGGAGTCCTTAAAGTCATCTTCAGGATTTTTGTCCTTCACTGTTTTTAACTTTCAAAGGATTAAGATTTTGGTCACTTTTCATAAAAGAAAATTCAAAATTCAAGTAGCTGATGGTGCTGAGAAACCTGTCATATTCAGTATGTATTATTTCAAAATTACATACTATTATCTACAGTTATAATGGCAGCCCCAATGTTTACATCCTACGTATTGGCAGTTGTTTGTGATCCCTTTCATAATGATCAAGACACTGCAAGGTAATGTACATTTAACTCCTGATTTATATTCCTACCTGAGTTTGTACTTTCTTATTCATTGCTTATTTTAAAGAATGCAGTGTTCATCCAAAAGTAGTATGTGTACAGATTTGAATTCACTATTATAATTTGAAAAAGAAGTTGATAAAATGCAGTTAAACTCATTTCTTTGAGCAACGATAATCAAAACATTATTCAGATAATTAATTACAACATAACTGTTGCAAATGTCTTTGTTAATAGAAAATGAGATCTCTTTTTAATTTTACAGGGTTCAAAACAGAAAGTCAGTTTCAAAATCTATAAAATGTTTTATCTGTGTTTTTTTTCGTTGATGAACTAGGCACCTGATTCAGATGCACTAATGACAGAAGCTACTGGAAAAAATCTTAGTTATTCTTTTGTTTGTGTGTTGAAAACTGGATTAGAACCTGCCTAAGCCAGAGTCAGGTTATATGAACACACTGATCAGTAAAGCACATATATCGGTTTTCCAAATAGCATTTTTTATCACTCTGGAGGCATCAGCCCAAGCACCTGGCCATCGTGATTTTCTCAGGTTTGGACTTCATGCTACCATCTAAAGCAGTAAATTCTTGGGAAGTTGCAGGTGAGCCGCTAATGGCTGTCTTTCAGTCTCTATCGTGAAAAGGATTTTTTCATCACCTCTTTACATGCATGATCTACTTTGAAAAGACATATCGTCTTTCTTTAAAATACTTTTCCCTTCAGTAAGCCACAAAGAAATGCATATGCAGTCACATGCACACATAAAGCACAAGAGGAAGAATTATGCAGAGCTAAGTATTTAAAACATTTGTGTTCCCACTTGCAATATGGTTCCACTGTGTTTTCAGTGAACATAACCAAATGCAGGGTAGATCGTGCTTCCTGTCTTACGAGTTAAATTTATGTAAGATTTATGTAAGCAATAGATAAGTATCAAAGCTATAGCTGAGGAGGATGGATGGCAAAACACCAGGCTAGTTCATAAATTTACATTATTAAAGAGAAGTGATAGATCTATGCTGCTTCTTTAATTGAAGCTGAGCAACTATTTGCAAGGAGATATAATTCTTTTTACCTGCTTTTAATAGCAAAGTATACAGGAGCAATGGTACCTGACATCCACCAGAAAGAGTTCATTATCTTGGGTTATCTGCTCTGATCTGTGAACTTTTTTTTTCTTAATTTCTGGCTCCCTGGGAGTCAGAAGTATAAGATGTGACAATGTGACAGGAAAAAAAAATCACAGAAGTTTAATATGCCTCTAAGCATATGGACTGGTTGGCTTTGGAAATTTGCTAGAACTGAAGCATGGGAAAGAGGAAACTGGGAACTGAGGTGAGTTTGTAGTAAATGAGGGAGTTATATGCAAGGATGAGATGTCAAGAGTGGGAAACAAGTGTCACTAGATGCCAGTGGGCTTAGCAAGAACAGTTAGAAGAAACAAACATAGAGTATCTAAGTATCATATAAAACAGAAAAAATATTAAAGTCCTTATTTTATGTCTATCTAAAATGACTACACAGATAAATAGTTTCAAATATTCAAAATTATTTTCACAATTCGTTTTTTTTTCATTTTCCTTTATTCAAATCAGCTTTCTGACCCTGTGCACCAGAGAATCATCCTCAAAGTTTGATAGCGAGCACCTTATAAAAAAATACAGTTTCTCTCAGTATTTTATGGTGTTATTAATAAACAATATAGTATTACAGATATCAAAATGATTACTTACAGAAAATGGGAAAGATAATGCATGTCATGTATTATAGAAGAAATAAAACATTTGATAGTTGTTTCAGGTAAGATTTGTGTCAAGAATACCTTGATGGGAGAAAGAGTTTAAGAGTTTAAAAAACATTCTTTGGAAATGTTTCATTTAAACTGAGGTTCTCGGCAAAATATTTTTCTGTGGATTTTGATAAAATGTGCTTCAGCTTTTCACCACAAGATTTCTAATGGTCACTGGAATTCAGATAAGGAAGAGAAGCAATCTGGCTGCTATCTCCTCTGCATTTCCCCAGGGATTTAACACAGATTATTCCAGTGTGTCCAGGATAAAACCCCCTCACTGTTTTGCAGGACATGCTGTTAAGCACAATGTCTGAGATTTTGTGTTTATTGCTGACAATTTGTTCTATTTCCATAAGCAGCAGCATTTTAGCATCCCATTTGTTTGTGTTAACCTAATAATTTTTTTCTGTGTAAGTATGGAATGAACTACAGGATGTTTTCTAAAGAAATTAAGGAAGATATTGCTCATAATTAAGCACAGACCCCTTAATAGGACAATGAAAAATTTTATTGGGTCCTGAAAACTCACTTATTTTGTTTGATTCTGCATGTAGCAGTAATAAAGACACTAAATATACTTAGAAGGTCTGAAATATAGATCTTCCGATGTGAAAATGTCAAGGTAAATTGAAATGAATAAGAGAGTCAGAAATGTGTTTACTGATACTGCGGAAATCTGTGGTCAGAATCACAGCCAACATAATTCCGAATATCTGAAATCTTATATTCGGATTCAATCTTTGTCATGTCCTCCTGATGTCTTGAAAGTAAAAAAAAAGGGGAAAAAAAAAAAAAAGAAAAGAAAAAGAAAAAAAAACAAGCAAATAAACAAAAACACAAAACAAAACAAAAACCAAACAAAAAACCTTTCCAGGTATCTGCCAAAAGATCTATCTCTGTATAACAAATCATTTTATTGAATTGTAAGAGAGATGTCAGTTTTTACATGCAAATAGTAAAATAATAAGTAGTAGCGTGCTTTATTTATTTCAGAAGCTAGCTGACACTTGGCTTTGAAAAATACTGTGTAAAATCAATTATTTTCAGCGTTCATTTTGTTTTCTGCTTTATCATTTTTATCTCAAGGGCAGTTTCCATTAAAACATTTTGGAGCTTTGTTTGCTCTCACTGTGAGTTTCCCACCTGAACTCCAAACCTGTTTAGCTGACATGCTGAAAGTAAGTTGTCATGATAAATAAAGAATAAACACTGGTCAGTACAATGTACACTCTGGGATGTATCTGGAGGCCTTATACACTCAGTACTTTCACCAAAACTGTCTTGCCAGCAGCTGAAAACTTGGCTTGGTGGTACGTGGGTCATGTGTATGTGTCTGTAAAGTTTTGGAGTTCTTCTATATCCCTCATAAAACTTACTGATATTTTAGTAACCCAGCATGCTTGTTCAGTGCATTACTTGCCATGAGGCTTTTGAGAGTGTTTTAAATGCATGTGCTCAAGTAGCAGTAGTGTGAGGTGTTCAGTTGATACGTGAAGCTGTATACAAAGCAATATGAAAAACCAAGCATTACACAATCATTTAATAGGATTATGTCATTTAGTATGTACTTATCCTGATCTGCTTCTTGTGTTACGTTTAATTTGCTTATGTCCTCCCTCCCCTGGCTTTTATTTTTCAAGACTTTTCTTTTGCCAGTCTTCATATGGTATTACAGCAAGAGCAAGACTAATGATATTCTCACAGAGCTTTAACTCAACCGGTTTCTCTCCTCATGGATTAACAGAAGGAACCTCACTTACATGGTCAGTATTTTAGAGTGCATCATCTAACCAGCTATTCCCAAAATGTTTCAAGTTTCTGAAAAGAGTTTAAAGCATTTCTTTACAAAATTTTACCAAATAAAGGACAATATTGGGCAAAATTCATAACTTTATCTTTCATCTGTGCATTATATTAATTAGTCATTTTACATATTCTACTAATTAAGTGGGTGGAAGGGAGCAAGACATTGCACTGTTGGAAAAGCTTATGCTTTTTGTATACATGTGTTAATTTTTAAGTTCTTTGCAATGATTGGTCCTACAATGGTATGCAATCATGGATATACTGGAAACTTTCCAGTATTATTTTATTTCTGCTAAAATGAGTTGGCTCAAGAAAGAGACACTGTTTTTCATAACAGTATCCCAGTTCTGAAAAGAAAAGTTTGAAATTCTGAAAATCTTGACAGTTTATTTCATTTATGTAGATGATCACTTGAAATTGCAGACAACTGGAAAGAAATAATTAGTGGGTTTTTTGACCTGTAATGAACATGTTATATTCTACTTTAGCAAAAGAGGGAATTGTGAAGGGAAAAAATTTCAGTTGCTGGCTATATCAGTGAAATTCATATTTACAATTCAGTCATAGGAGATACATGTCAAGTTTCTTGCTGCAATCACTGAAGATATGCAGTCATTTCTCTGATTCATCTCATCCTAAAGCAAATGCTTCAATTGCATCAAATGAGTCATGCCTTAAAGGTGCCTGTTTTTCTCTGTTAATTAAAGGAACCTTTATGTGAGTACTGAGGTCTCTGTTGTGGACATTTTATATGCTGCAAGACAAATATCATTCTAGATCTGAACATGGCTTTGTATGTGAGAAAACGCAATAGAAATTATTGACTTAAAAATGTGATATCCAGGAAAAGATAATAATTGAAAGTAATAGTAGTCCCACTATCAAAAGTTCTGAGATGAAACCTGTTTCCTCTAGAAACCGGTTCTCAGTTGTAGAAAAATACTGGAAAGTCATAGTATGTTCTGAGAAAGTTATTGTAGCACACCATTGTATACCAACACGTTTTATCATTAACAGCCACTGGGTGTACCAGAGTGCTGAATGCTGCCTACTCCTTAGGAACAACATGTATCATACGTCTGGGTTCTTTTCAGTCCTGCAACTGTATGTCTCTTACTTTTATGTCATTTCTGTCACAAAAGAGAACAACTTCTACCATGTATTTTTCAATCCATACTCTTAGTTATTTATAGAAAGAATAGCTAAAGGAAATGACCTCATTTTTCTCACATGCCATTTTCCTAAAAAAGTCTAGAATAATCCCATAAGAAACAAATTTTCCTATTCCCTTTTTAAATTCCTGTGTTCTATCCAGGACCTATGTTTCTTATTCAGGAAAGATAAATCCCATTCAAATAGCACATAAGAAACAAATTTTCCTATTCCCTTTTTAAATTCCTGTGTTCTATCCAGGACCTATGTTTCTTATTCAGGAAAGATAAATCCCATTCAAATAGCACAAACTCAATTTGATTATGCTTTCCTATATGCTGAAAACAGAGGAGCCATATATACAGAATCACCAACTCCTGCCCATATTCCTGAGATTAGTTTAAAATACTAATTAGTTTGAATAGGTTCTTACAGTTCTAAAGGGCATGTTACAAAAATGTATTTTAGAGTGCTCTTGATATTTCTGTGCATCATTTTAGTGCAGTTTTGCACATATCACCAGAAAGATACTAATATGTGCTTCTGGGAATTGAGAGAAGAAAGAAAAGGTTCACCAGCTAGTTGACAAAGTCCAATTAAAAGGTATCAGTAAAAGAATTCAATACTGTTGCCAATACCACTATCAACTACAGAAGGGATGTGACAGAACTTTATAGGTTTGAAGTTCAAAACTAGAAATTTGTCCGAGTAGTGTATTCAATTTCTTAAAAAGTAAGATTACATTAAAAAGACACATTTAAATTAATTCCAGGAAAAAATATTCACAACATACGAAAAGTTAGAAGAAAAGGTCTCTTTAAATGAGCAGTGTAAACATCATCTTTTGATACATTTAAGTAGGTGAAAACCAGTGTACAATAAAGTAACAGCCCTGCGTGACAGGAGTACAGGGCAGGAACCTAATTGGAATCTCACCAGCCCTAACTTGTGTGACTCAGTGACCATAACACATACTAACTCTCCCACCAAGCAGCATATATTGCGACACTGCTTACAAGATGGCATTTTAGAGTCATTGCAATGAAGGAAAATTCCACTAGGTGGGTCTGGTGCTCTTCTAACAGGGACCTAGAATGTTAGTGCACGGCAATTCTGTGCTCTTTTTTTTTTTTTTCTGTCTGTTTTCCTAACTATTCTGAGAATGTCACAATCCAAACATGTAGTTATATTTTGAATAGTGACGTTAATACCCTATTTCTTGATTAAGGATAAAATGGCCTTGGTCAAATAAGACCAAGGTATGAGACTTTAATAACTTGAAATTCCATTGGTAAGTAATTAGCATTTATCTAACTGCTAGTATTTATCTAAACTTCTAGAGCTGTGTTTTACTGTAGCCTTCAAAATTACCTTCATGAACTTGTAATCTTGTACTGTAATCAGAGTGGACTTTTAATTACATTTTTTATGAGGTATCATCAATCTAAGTCAAATTTTAAATGAGTACATTCATTGTATTTAAAACATTTTCTCATCTGAGGTGGAATGTGACAATGGAACATGAGCAACTATGCAACCAGGGGAACTTTCTTTTTGTATGGGCCATTGCTTAAGTAGGATATTTGTTTTAAACACTTCTCTAGAGCTCTGCTATGGCCCAGTTCAGCCATTCGTATTTTTATTAAAATCAGCTTAGAGTAATCACCTTTTCCCTTTGCAATTCCTCTGTTTCACAAATAGCAACTACTTTTTTTCTCAGATGGCCTGAGATATGCAACTTGAGAAATGCAGTCTGCATATTCTCAGCTGTTGCCCCAACACCTGTATCTCCCAGATGTATCAATCTGGTCTAGGAAAAAGTGTTATTCATTACTACAAGTCCTGGCCTTTTGAGAAGGTCTAGAATGGTTTGCTGTTCTACAAAAGGTGTAGGGATTTCTATATTAAAGAAAAAAAAAGAGTCTGAAAAGTTTTTCTGTCTTTTTTTTTTATATTTCTAGTGTTACACAGTTGATTATTATTGCTAACATAGTACATGTAATTAGTGCTAGGTAACTACTCCAAATATTTCCATAAACAGACTACAGAGCTCAGTTTCTTTCAGCTGTGTTTGCATTTTCCTAATATGCTAATGAATGAATTTCAGAATATTATGGAGAATAATAATATTATGGAGAAAATTCAACAGAACAGATACGATAAATTCCCAGTCTGCACACCATAAAACCAGTTCCGGTAATTAATGTTTTTTAAACTAATTCAGTATATGTGGTCTTATATTTATTTCTGGTGGACATATAGGCTCGTATACAGCAAATATAAGCCTATTGACAATAGCTCTGCTGGGACATTAGAAATTATTGTCAGACCCACAATCCAACACAGACTGCCATCGGGCCTGAAATGACAGCTCATATCATGTACTAGTGACAATTACAATTAATCTAACATTAGTTTTCCAGTTTAAATATTGAGTAGTCACAAATCAGTCTTTCAAAAAGCCCCTGGATCGAATGTCATAAAAAGTAGGAAGTAAAAGGCAAGGACATTTCATAAATTCTTCCATTTCTTCTGCCCTTTCAAGTTCTTAAATCTATGTGTTGGATGAGATTGTCCGTTTTACAGAAAGTGTGTATAACATAATCAGTGCTCATGTGTGCTTGGACACACTTTTCTGAGCTTATGTTTATGCTGGTTTGTATCTAGGGTTTAACAGCACTCCCACAATTAACATGATCATCATCTCCAGAACTTGTGGATACTTTCTGCAGATGATGGGGGATTTTTTAACCCTCTTAAGAAAGCTTGTAAAAACAGGCCATGCATTTGTTATTAAATATAAAGGTGCAGAACATCTGCTCATCAGCTATTTTCATCTAATGCTATGCCCTACAACCTTTGCAGGGAATTTTAACTGGATTGGTGCCCCACTTTACCAGAATGATCTTCTTACTTCTTTTCATGGTGTGTGTAGAATGGAGATCTACTTCAGTCATTGCACAAAACAAGAAGTAGAGGTATTTCCCTGTATACAAAGATCTCAAAAGATTGCAACAACCAAAAGACATTCATCAAGAAGAGGAAACCAGTCTGAAAAGGGCTATGTCATGTTTTAAAAACCACTGGTTTGGCTTGCAGACATAGGAAGTTCCATCTTTTTCTGATACACTTTTTCTAAAGCTCTTACTCATTCTTTCATCTTGCCACAGCCAATCATCCATATCAGAAGTATTGTAGAGGTGTGATGTAAATGCTTTCTAAGCTCTAGAAAGCTTGCCAAAAAGTGCCAGGTAAACAGATGATCAAATGTGCAATGGATTGTGATTCATGTGTGACTCCTGTCATTCTAGAAAGACAGAAGACCAATTAGAACAAGATATAACAATACAGCATATTGCTGTATTGTGAACACATAGATAGAAATGTATCTATGGAGACAAATTAATTCTCCTTGTAGTCAAATTTAATTAAGCACCCAGTAGCTAGTACAGTAATGTGGGGATTTGCAATATTTATTTTTGCCAGAGTGAAGTTGGAGCAGACATGCCTTTGAAATACTACTCAGTCTTTGTGATTAAAACCCAGAAACTCATGAGTTAAGAATTAATGGAAGTTTGCTTTTCATTTATTTTAACTAATGTTGCTTGAAATAACCAGGAAATCATTGTAACAAATACCAAGGCAATGTGGGTGTGAAGATCTAGCAAGGAGCATTAATTTTTTTGTCTTTTCTAAGCAGTACAATGGCAACACTACTAGCACTATTACAAGACTACTGAGGTTCAGTTCTGACCACAAGCCCTACTTTAAACAAAGCACATTCTTAGAGAATGCCATTATTCATGATCTACAAAATTTATGTTTTATGTGAAAACAAAATAATCTTCTGCCAACATTTAGACATTTCAAGCTTGTCTTAACTCCTCAAGATAAAGAACACAGAGGTCAGTCATTCTGGCATGAAAAACTTTTGATATGGTTCATAACTGGCATTGCCAGAATTTTTGAACTCAGGAGCCTGAAAGTATTTATTTTCTCCTGGTATTTCAAAAGAAAATTTCTATTGTATCTTAAATACTGTTTATCATTGGGAGCTTTATTTCACGAGTAACCTCTTATGGTATGTTGTTTCTCAGGAGAACATATGAAATGTCACAGATCAGCTTGGCAGATTTTAAGTTGTCTTGGTGGTTCTTAAGACAAAGAAAATTTAGGACAGAAAGAGACAGAAAACTTTGCAGATTGGTTTTGATTAGAATCTGATTTCATGTGTGGTTTGCAAAGCCATTATTACATGCATTTCCATCAGGACTGCCCAGGATACTATCTCTTAAATTCAGTGTAAGTGTCCATTATTCCTGGTGGATTTGTACTAGCTGCAGTAACAAGCAAGCAACAGACATAACCTCTCTGGCTTATGGTACATTACCAAATTAGTTGTGACCTTAGAACAATGAATTTCATAGCTACATGTATCTAATAAATTAAACAGTGTTCAGAAAGTGTCTCTAAGCACTAGAGCACACAGAAGTTTCCAAGTACCCATTTGGCATATACCTACTAGCATTGAAGAGCTGCTTGAAAAAATAAAGATTCTTTTTTTGCTTCTTCCTCTACTTTTCTGCTCATTGCATGGTATTCTAGTATTCCAGAAAAGGTGGGAGCATATATGACCTCAGCATGATTTTTTTCCTGGTATCAGAAGATAAATACATGCATTAGACCACCTTAAAAATCTCCCACGCTATCTGCAATGAAAAATGTGTATATTTAACTCCCAGTTCTTTTTGTCTCAGTTATTCCAAAACTCATCTTGATTACTGTCTTGCTGTAACAACACTTATATGAAATTCTAAGGTCTTGGATCTCAATGAGGAGTTCTAATTAGTGACAAAAGTTTTCCATTTCTGTCATACAAGCAGCAGAAGAAAGGTTTAAATTTTAATGTGTACTACAGCATACCCCTTTGATTTGTGTTGTAAATATTATTTGGCAGCCTGCCCTTATTACTGTGTTTTACTTTATTACTATACGTAATTTTGAAAAATTACTTTAAGAGTTGATAAAAAGTATGTGTGAGAATAATCTAGGTATTTGCTGTTATATATCTTCCATTATTATCTTGTTTCCACCAATTTTGCTCTGCTTTTCAGTGATTTCACATTCTATGATATCCAGGGTTTTTGATTGCTTTCTAATTTTGACATCGACTGTAAATTAAAGTCTGCTACTTCTTCCATTGCTTATTCTGTAGACATTACTACATTAACATTGTAAACTCCTCAGAACAGGGACTAACTTTCTGACTCATAATCAGTGTTTCTGTCCACTCTAGAAGAAAAATTACCTGTATCCATATTTTGTTATGAGAGATTTTATTTCCATTTGATCAGTAAAAAGCAAGCAAAGCAGACTCTTCCTGCTGTCCTGCACCAACAGGGTGGCTCTATTTGCCTGCACTGCAGTGCAAAGGTGTAATTTCAGAGGTCTCATATATCCTGGCTTACCCCACAGAAGCTGGTTTATCCTTTACAAACTAATTGTTACATCCCAAATTTTACCCAAGGGGATATCTGTTGACACTCCTGGTACCACAGATGTGGTGCTTTCAGTAGCTGTGCTACCTGGGCACGTCAGCACAGGCTGAGGTCACACATCTGGGCAGCTGTTCAGTTGGTGCTTAAGTACATCTCAGCCTGTGACTTGCTTCCACTGGGAATTTTTGCCTGTCTCATGGTAGGGCAGGAATACACAGCGGGAACCTGATACCACGCTGACTGTGCTGCAGAACTTCAGCAGTCAGCAGTGCCTGGCAGGTGGTATGGTGTGGGTGCAGGCAGCACCCTCCGTTGCGGCTACAGCCTCTTTCCCTGTGACTGGCAGTGCCTCAGCCAGAAATGACTCAACTTCCCTGTTAAAGTACTGATGGAAGTCTCGAGCACTGTTATTTAAAACTGTAGTATTTCAAAGCTGAGCTAAGCTGACGTGTAATGCATGCCTCAGAACTCCATCCTCTGTTTTGTGGAGTCACTTTGCAGAACATTTAAAACAATGTTTTACCAGTGGTCCTGGAACGGAATGGATTTTGAGAATAGATGAAGGTACAATAAGAATTAGCAACAGTCTAGAAATGAAAAGGTCCCACAAAACCGGAGGCTCCTGTGGGCAGCAGGTCAGGGCCTGGCAGCCTAGCCCCATCCCACTACCCCAGCCAGGAGCAGGGCAGCCAGGTGGAATAAATGAGGAATAAATTCATGCTAATATGCAGATTCCATGTTTCTGAGATCTTTACTGTTGAAAAATTTCCTCTTTACCTCTGGATAGTGATCTCTTCTGCAGTGGTTGGGGGTGAGAGCAATGTTTGCATCATAGCAGTGACTGAGTGTTGAGTAATATGCCAGAAATCTTCTGAGCTTCATGAATCACCAAGTCTCAGTGGTGTGGCGATTCTTTGGGCTCATTTGAAAGCCGGGGCAGGAAGCATTCCAGAATGGTTCTGATCATTCTTTTAATCATCTTGAAGCCATCCAGTAGCTTCTTGTAGTCAAGTTTCTACTATATCAAACACATCATATATGTTGAGCAAAGAAATGTTCTCACCCACTGACAGAAGCAAGCAACAACCAGAGGAGTCAGAATCTCTATGCTTTTTGACATGGAGTTTGGATTTGGGGAGGGGCTGTAATTCAGAGGTCAGGAAGTTTCATCCAGAAATATTTGAAAGCAACGTATCTTTTTTTTGAAGCAAAATACTTCCACTCAGGAAAAAGTCATACATCCTGTAGTTGTGGAGATATTTCTGAATGTTTAAATTGATAAGGACTCCAAAAAATGTAGTACTGTTTGGTATTTCTGCAACTTTCATGATGGTGGTTTATGGAAATCCGCTGGTTGACACTTTTTGTTATCAAGTAGTATTTACAACTTTGAAGCTTGAATTTTCTTTCTTTCTATTGAAGCTTGAATTTTCTTTCTTTCTATTTTCATCTACCGTGTGAACACTGACAAACTAGCAGAGCGTAGGAGCTTTTTAAGTATTTAGGAGAAGCAGCTAAGTCCTGTGTATTGTGAAACAATGTATAGGTTTTAGAAAGCCATCAAGGCCATTCTTGGCTGATGGCCTTAGATAGGATAAGGTAGGTATGGGTAGAGTTAGAGATTATTTAAAGGAAGATTTTTTGAGAGAACTAGTGATAAAGAGACTGAGTTAGATTGCTAACTGAACATGGTTAGGGACTGTTTGTGGGCTCTGAAATTAAGTGGCATGACCTGACTTTTATCTGTTCAGCAAAAATCTCCTTCTTACTTCCAAAAGAACCAGTGATCATGTCTGAACTAACTACTGAGAATGGTCCCTTGAGCAGGCTGCCATGTGAACTATCCCACAGAGAGTGCTAATTGGCCATCCCAGGGTGAAGGCTATCAGTTAATCAACATGTATGATCAGCAGTGTGGTGTCTGGGCTCACTCCCTGGCTCCATTCCACTGAGCAGTTTAGCCATAAACAGAGCTATCCTTGCTGGTGTGAGCAGCTTTTCTCTGCAGGCTTCAGGCTCGTTAATGGGCACTGCTGATTGATTTAAAGGCAAGTTGTGACTTAGTCTTGTTCAGTGGGTTGCTGTTTTCTTCTCATGCCTCGCTTTATAAATTGGTGCAAGCTCTTCTGTTGGAGCACTGACAGAACTTGGTGACTGAGATGGCAGGTAAAAGACCAGCTTATACCTCATTCTGTTTCACGCAGCCTTTACTGCATTTATATTATGAGATAAAGGCAACTTTTGAGCAACCTAGCCAAGTAATCTGTGTGTATCATGAAAAAATGCCCTGGAACACAGTCACAAGTCCCATTCTACAGGAATTAAAAAAGAATTTCGAATATATATACAGCATCTAATCCAATCCAGATCACTGATCTTTTACTCTTGGGTGCAATGGGCAAATTAGATTTGCAGCAGTCTGTATTTGTTTTTATGAGAACTATAATTCTTTCCCTACTGCACAAAAAGGACTATTTTCCCAGAAGAGCTTAGAGAAAAACACTAGGAAAATATGAAGCTGTAGTCCCAGACTTTAGCTTTTGTTCATATTCTGCCCCAGTTCACTCTCCTTTGTCATAGTAGTAGTTCCAGGATGTGATGATTCTTCTTGCATCTGGATGGTTCACAGCAACAGGTCCTTCCCGAGCCAAGAGGAGACAAATTCTTGCCTCTTGAGTCTTAATAAATTTATTCCAATTAGTTAGCTGGGTTCTGCAACCTGTATTATAAGTATTTCTAAGTGAGGTTGATTCCTTTTGACCTAGAGACCTATTTACACGTCAGTAATTACTGCATAAACTGATTTTAATAAAATCCGCAAGCAACCAGAAGGTGCACTGGCTCTTGCATCATGGGGGAACATTAAGAAACACTTGCAACTTCTCATTTTGATTACTCCAAGCATTCCAGGTATCATTCAGAAGTTGGTCACAGCAACAAGGAGTGATGGGACCGAATACTAAACCCTATCTTCCTGAGATTGGAAAACAAATGAATCTTTGCAGTAGGGTGATACATCTGCTTCTTCCTAAATGATTTGGAATAGATTGTGAAGTTTTTTGCATTTGCAGAGCCTACCATGTTATTGAACAGCACCAAAGAACAATCTCCTGTATAATGAGGGGAGGGCAGGTATTACAGAAAGCATTCAAAATGGTGATCAAGAGAAAGAGCACCCCTGGAAGGAAAAGCGCCTGTCTGGATCTGCAGGAGAGCTTACTATGAGTGAAACAGAGAGCTATCAAAAAAAATGAAGACACCAGACAAGGTATTTTGCTTTTTGAAGCTTTTATGGGTTTGGGTTTTTTGTGGGAATAGATACCATATTTTATCATTTTAGCAGACAGCATCCAGGGCATGATGTATTTTTTCATTAATGTCTCTACCAACCACATGCGTAAGTCAATCACAATATCCTTTATAGACCATTTCTTAGTTTTACATTTCACTTTAGGAAGCTGCTGGTTTTTAATATTCACTTCTGGTGTAAGGGTTATGCTAGCCCCCAGAGTGAAAATGGAATCTCATTGTTATTGTAAAAGATATGTGAGTATTCCAAAGAAGAAATAGAGAACATTGAATCAATTTACTAGAAAGCAACTAAATTCTGTATGTGTAGCCTATCTACTATTATTGAATTGATCAACATGTTAAGGTCATAGTACTGGAATAGCTGCCTTATAGTTTTTCAATCTGTAATTGCTTAGGTGGCCACTTCACATTATCAAGATTTTCTCCCTGTGCTGGTTTGACTTTTGTTTGCTGAATTTATTAATAGTGATAGCTAAAGCTTGAAAGGCCAAGAGGTCTTCCATATCTTCTGTAACTGATGCTAGCCAGTGCAAATAGGACTTTTTAGATTAGGACTGAGCATGAAGATTTGCATTATCTACTGCTGTACTCTGATTTGGTCCTCCAAGTAGGAGCATTTCCGCAGAGGTGATTTATCAATACTAAGGTTGAAGTCCTCAGAGGATCTGAATTAGTGTTGCTTCACTGCCAGTTTAGCTTTTACATTACATATCTAAAACTTGACAAGAAATGGAGTACAAAATATCACTGCTAACCTCCTCATACCTTTCATTTTTTTTCAAGATGTTACAGCTGAGAGTGAGAAGACATTACATATGGTCATAAACAACAGAAAGAGGCCAGGAGAGAGGTCAGCTGAATAGCAACTGAACTTTTGGAAGAACAGAAGACTGAGATGTTTTCCTCCTTTTATGCAAGGAATCATGAAGATAGCCTGAATTGCAGAAGTCCAGGAGAATAAGAAAGGGGAAGAGAGTAAGCAAAAATAGGATGTGAACACCTTTGACTTTTCATAGAGTTTGCATGTTCAGCATATCAAAACAGTACTGAAAAAAAAAGAGGATCAATAACAGCCAAAACAAATACTGCAGAAGAAAGTAAGACAGAAAGAGAAAATAATCTCCTAGGATTGGGTTTTTTTTTGAAGAATAAAGACAATTAGCAAAACACTTAGCCAAGTTGTCAGTGTCCCTGGCCAAGTGCATTGTATATCAAATCTGAATTAGCACAGAAGCAGAATGTTTTGTCCCCTGTAAAAGTAGTAAGAAAAAGAAAAAAAGCAATGGTGTAAAAGGATTTTCTTTAAACATGAATAACAGTCCTTTCTTCTGCAACAGATGATTTTCCATGAGTATCCTGGTTCTGCTTTTTGAGACTAAAAAGCTCTGAGAACCTTCTGGAGGAATCTGTGCCCTCCAGAGGGCAAATTCCTCCAAACTCCTATAACACTTCCTGATTGGCTTGTCTCATTAGAAACAAAAATACAAGCAACAATATTCTTTTCCTTCCTGCCATCATCCAGAGATAGGTATCTGTATTTTAAGACATTAAAGTTGCTGTAATGTACTCATCTTTTTGCTCCTTAGAGAATGATACCCAGATTTGTGACCAGACTGTGCTTTTCTGCCAACATGCCAGTCTGAAGTGGTGTATGTCTGCCTACCATGCATCCAGCATAGTGTGGCTGGACTTTATTCAAGGAATAAAAGTAAGATTTCTTTCAAGGTACCCTGTATCTTCAGTTCTTGGTAACCTCATTCACCTATGACTATAGGAAAGGTAAGCACAGGCTCACTCTTTTTGTCTGAGTTATGTCAGGATTGTAAGAAAACACCAAGAGGGAATCACAGTTTTTGCTGGTAGTGAGCAAAGACCAGTTTTTCTCTGAAACCATTTCTTTATTTCCACAGACTCATTGCCCTTCATATTATCTTTCTGTCTTCTCTTGGAGAAGCAAGGGTGAATGAAGAGAAGTAACCTGTTGGCAGCTTTTCATATTATTGTTCATGCCCATTGCTGAACCTTGAGAATGAATTACAGAACAACCCTGAATTTATAGAAATAATTGTTTTCCACATTTCACAACAGCTAATATTAATTTTAATTATTTAGTCCATTAATACGTGCCATCTTTGCAGTGCATTGCACTGCCCTCTATGTTTCTCTTTACCTTTTAATGCAAAAAGGTTCCACCTGTATGAGATACCTGATACCATGTCTCCTGTTCTTCCTGCATTGCTGTGTCTCTCAGGCCATCCTCAGAGCCATCTATTTGAAATACGAATTTTAAAATTGCAAGCAATGAAGTAAAAATTGCTCATACAGATTGGTTTTAACTACTACTAATCCAGCTGTTCCACCTTGTGTTTTGTAGACTTGAGGGAGAGTAGTCTCCTCACAGTTTCACAATTTCACAAAGAAAACACACGAAAGTTCTACTGTGGGCCGTCATCCCTAAAATTCAAACTGAGGTCCTGGCTTTCCAAATAACTTTTCTCCTTCCTGTGGAGCACATCTTAAATAGATTTCTTCTGGGGAATTCACAGCTCCTTCTCAAAGCATTATCATGTTATTCATTTGTTATTAATTAGGAAAATATTAGCACATCTCCAATTTTGAAGGTTGCTTTTCTCACTCAGGTTTCTTCCTGTTTCTAGCAACTACCCAGCCATAGGAAGTGGTTTCAGTGGAGGTTAAGTGATCTCTGCAGAGACCACTTTACTGACTGCAGGTCTAATGCCATACTGTTGGGTTGATGGAGCATATCCACTTGGGCTTATGTTATGATTTAAGGCTTCATGTTAAATTAGCAGTTTTAAAGCTTGCAAGTATTTTTTATTCGCAGTATCAAATTCAACAAATGAAGTTTTTCTTCACAAAGTCTGCTTCATGATCTGTTTGCATAGAAATCTGTGGTCCTCTGTTTATCCAAATATATAATACGTATTGATTATGTGCAAATAACCAATTTGTTTGGGGTTTTTATAAGAAATTACCAGAAAGCTACAGTAAAAACATTCTTACAATAAACTCATTGGCATAAAGGTAATTTTCTTCTGTTTGTACTGGAAATGATCTAGCATACTTCCAGCAGTTGTAACAATGCTGAGCTCTTTCAAAAACAATTTTAATAAAAATGATAAACTATGTAAAAATGACTGATTGTATTTTGTCATAGCTAAAAACTTATGTAAATAATATAATAATGAGAAAGGGTGTGAATGTTGGCTACTATGAATAAAACTGTTCTTGCTTTAAAACATTTTTACTCTTATTTCACAAGCTTGATATCTGATATCGGTGATGACTAGAAGTTTCAAATAATTCATGGCAAATAATTGATTTAATTAGTTTTACCTCTGTTTCTGCCTGTGATTTTGTCATGAACATCTTATAATTTTCTCAAATGTATTCATGAGATTATTGCTCTGAGTAAGTTTTAGTGTATATACTGTTCACAAATATTTGAAATTCAACATCTAAGCTGTTTTAAAGAGCTTTGATTGGATGTATGAGTCATACAGTATTTTTGTGTCCCAGGACTGGTTAAAAGAAACTTACAATTTTTTATGACTAGTCACATTTCTAAGTTCCAAATTTGCTGTGTTCTTACTCTTTTTTCTCTGAACTGTTCTGTTACTTGACTCCTTTGCCTGAATAGCCACACAAAACTAGCCTTAAAATGAGTCTGAACACAGCCACAGTAGAGTCAGCATTTTTCTGAGTAAATGTTTCTGAAAATTCTACTCAGGTAGATACACATCTCTCATCAACTGACCATTTCAAATATGCTTTGACATACTTTGTTGAAGTGACTTTGTGATGGGAGTATCTAGTTCTTGCAAACTGTGGGAGGAGGAAGGGTAGAAAAGGTCATTCGCAAATCTTAGGTATTTTGTGCTGTGGTTAAGGAAAGGCATTTAGTATTCCTTAGTGTCTGAGTTCATATAATCGACACTGAATACTAGCCCAAAAATATCTGGATGCAATTATGTACTCATTTTTGCATTCACAGTTTGCCTACTCTGATACCACTTAAATGAACTAGCCCTTAAACTAATATTGATTCTAGGACGGGGTTAAGAGGTATATATATTTCTCTTACTGTGTTCTGTAACTAAATCAAAAGTGTATGTCTGACATGTGATTATTTACATGTAGTGATTAAAAATTAAAGCACTGAGCCACTCATACCCCAAGGCAGCTGTTCTGTTTTGCTGATATATCATGCTGAATTAAGCTGGTCACTTTTGGCCTGATCATCTGATTCACAGCCTCCATAATGGAATAAAATACTTTGTTACATTTTAATTGACCTGCCCTTTACCTCAAATAGTTTATTCTAGAGATAGAAAACCCAAAATCTATTGATTACATACTCCACAGTTTTGTAGTGGTTAGTTTAATTTGAAAAGAAAGTCATGCATGCGAATTAGTATAGATTCATACCCAAGGTGTTGCTAGGGTCCCATCTATAACGGCATTTAATATCATGTACTTTAGCCATAACTAACTAAATTTATAAAAAATACTTCAGTGGGACTAATTCAAAATTCAGAATATGCTTAAATTCTTTGTAAACTTGAAACATATAAGAATTGCAAATTTTCTGTCATTTCCACTATGGCTCTTCTTGCTCTGTGGTAACTAAACCCAAGCATATGCTACTCTAAACAGGGGAAATTTCATGTATTTTACGGCAAGCCCTAAGTGTACCACAGAGTTCCTTCAGCCCAATCCAAGATTCTGTAGGTTTGCTCATCAGAAACATTCATTCATACATCTTAACTGCCAATAATCTTAGACTCTTTTCAACTAGCATTTCTAGGACTGCCATTACAAGCAAGAGAATTAGTTACGTGAAGTCTTAAACAGTATCAGTCAGGTTTATTGAAGTTGGTATATTTCAACCTTCATTTGCATTCACTTCTATTGTCTCAGGTAGAAGTTAACACTGTGTTTCCAAACATATAGCAACTACTGCTTTTAGCTTTATGTTCTCATTTCAGAGTAGCTATTACTTACCTGAAGACTTATTCTGAAACTATGGAAAGGGATCTGAGGGCAGAGCATGGCCAGAGTCTCCACAAACTACTGTTTCTCTCCTAACTGTGTATCTTAATTGCCCTGGGTTTTATTTCAATAGTTATCAGGTGCTCCTTCTGACAACCTGACACAAAACTGTGAAGCTGTTCCCAGTAGATAAATTATTATCTTGAATATCTAATAGACACAATTAAATGCATGTTATTTTTCCGGAGCTATTCCACCACTTAAAGCAGGTAATGCTCTGACAACAAACACTATCTTTAGAACAAGATGAACTTTCATATTTTGCCCTTTATAGAGGTGTGCTTAAAAAAACACTATCTAGCAGCCAAAAAGGGTAATTATAGCTTTCTCCTTCTCTAACTATGTAAATTCATTTAGCAAAATAAACACAAGGATATCCCTTATGTTTTATGATGGCTTGTTCTTCTGCCTTTTTTTCACGCAGAGGGACAACCATACCTTACATAGGATCCCAGCAGGAAAAACTCTAGAAATTCCTGGAAGCCCTGCCATCTGTTGGAGCATAGCAGAATGGGAGCTCTCAGATATATAGGAAGTTTTGGTCCATCACCTCTTCTACACTTTCTGTAAAGAACAGAAGATAACATACAGCCCTCCATTTGAATTTTGGGTAAGCCCCTTTAACATAATTCTTATACAAAGATGTTGCTGGCTTACCTGAGGCCCTCTGAGATCACCAGTTTGGGATCATCATTATTTTATTATATTAAGTAAAAATGAAGTAGTAAAGATGTAGAAACTAGCTAGCACCAAATGAATGCAGATTTTGCAGTTTTTTATTTATGTATGAGCTTCATATCCTCAGACAATAGCTAAAGATCATTGTTATTTATTAGTATACAAATTTGGTTGCACAAAAGGAATATAAAGGTTATTTCTGCAGCAAATGGCTTTGCAGTGATAGTATCCCATTGACAGTCCTTTAGAGAGTAGAGCAGCTTTATTCAATATTCCTGGCCTTCCGTAAAAGCATCCTGTCTGCTTCTTTTCTCCTTTTTTAAAAGCAAAGGTAGAGCGGATAGAAGAAGCAGAATTAAATGACATAAAAATATTTCCTGTGCAGTTGCTTTCTAGCATACTATTTTAAACAGATTATCATAGATACTGAGATAACCACTCTTTTTCACTCTATATAAAGACAGCGATAAGGCCTATTTGTTATGAAGGACCGCGGGGATCAAAAATAGTCTTCTGGCAAACAGCATGATGAAATAAGAGCAGAAAGGTCACAGTAGACAGCATCTGGGTGGATTGTGACAAGGAAGAAATGGAGATGAATGACTAGTCTTAGATTAAAAATTCTCAGAAGTGTCTTACGGTAATCATCATTGCAAAGGTGATTAAAATAGCACACTTAGTCATGTTGTATCCACTAATCTGGAGATGGAACATTATTATACTGCACTTATTCACATATGTATTACATGGAGGCAGAATTTTAAAATGGTACATCCCAATTGGCTTGTGAGTCAAGCTAAAATTATGGAACACCCATTTAATTGCCTCTGTAATGCCACAGCTGCAGTATATGTATTTCTGTATTCAAATACTAGAAGCTACTTTCCTAGCTATTTTAGCTCATTTTACCTTCATTCTCTTCGTTTCCCTGCTAAATCAGCTGCCCAAGGCCTACAGTGAAAAATGGCTTTTCTGCAGTCTTCTCGTCTCCTGCACACAGCTGATCTTCAGTAAATCAGAAACCTCCAACATTTCTTTTCAGAAAGAAAAAAGCTTCTGTACTCTGCCTGAAGGAAATATTGCTGACATTCTTAACAGACCATCACACACCAATCTGCTCATGAAATCTTCCTGAATTATTTTCATCAAATTTTATGTAACAGTTATGCTCTGTTATTAACAGTTATGCTTTAATCTATCCAACCCTCTTACAATTCATGGAACTAATTCCTCTGATTCATAATCAGATACATGATCTGAAAATTCCTGCATGCAGCCTGCGTGCTGGAAACTTTAGAGTACCACACTGTTGCATTAGTTGTGGCTTATCTTTTTTTCACATCAGTTTTAGAATAAGATTCTTCATCTTTGTTAGTTCCTGACCTGAAGGGATTCTAGTCTGCTTGTTCTCCTTGTAAAGGCAAGTGACCCTGAATATCCTGCAGCCTCAGAGAAATCGAAGAAAATAATTAAATATTAAAAGAGATCTTGTCCAAATGTCTCCAAGGTGAATAAACTATCCCACATGCGCCTTTTTTATCCACTCTATGCTCGTATTGTGTACATAGAAACTGATTAAGAAAGGCAAGATATTAATTTAACTAAAAATATTACCATTGTAAGTAATATTAGAATTTAGAATATGAGGATGAGAATGTAGAACATAGAGAGACTACCTTATCTTTGATAATTTTTTAATTTGTGAATTGAGAATGATCTCAAGACTAAAAGAAAATGATTGGCATTATTATTGCAAAAACATACAAAAAATAGAAAAATTAGACAGAGAAATGTTTATCTTCCAAAGTTCAATACAGTACATTGTTTCTTGATTAATCAGGGTAATAGCTAAACAAAGAACATAACCTTAGAGGGAGCTGCAGTCCCTGATGTAGACAGCTCTGTGAAGCCCTAACCTCTCAGGTATTTGCAGGAGACAGTGGCAACTTTCCTAGTAAGAAGCAATATAGCTGCGTTATTGCATTCTGTTTGCTTTAATTTGTTCTGCCAAGAAGTTGTGTATGTTGGACAAGGCACGTCCCCTCTCTGGTGTGACTATGATGCTACAAGGCACTGATCTACCCTGTGCTGAATTGTGTTGTATAGCCATAGCTGGAAAGGGGTTTTTTTCTGACAGAAATGTAAAAAAGAAACAATTATAAAATATTTTCTTTTGTCACGTGTTATTCTGAGAGATATTGCCTGGTTTTAATTTTAGTCTCCTTTTGAACTCACATAGAGGAAATTCTGGTGTAGTGCCTGACAAAATGATTTGTCAGGTGTCATCACTCTCAAATCCCCTGTGATACGAAGAAGATTTTTCAAGATTATCTTGCATAATTTCACTAGTAAGGGACAGCTGCCGACAGAAGGCAACTATAAAAATTAGTTCTAAATGTATGTATTTTTTAATTCATTTCAAGACATCTTTTCATTGCTCCGGTTTTGACTATAGATATTGATAAACTGAAAATTCAAATAATTAATTACACGGTCTCAGATATTTGCATCTTTTCAACCAAAGAAATAAAACTATTACTGATACTTGCTAGCCCACTGTAGGGAGCTGTGCCAAACTGCTTTCCCGAACTGATAGCTTCCAGGGTAAATAGGCAAGAGCTTTTTCTTCTTATTCGTCCTCTTCATCTGTGAAATGTATTCAACTCAACCAAGAGATTGGCCTCTTCCCAGGGGATCCAGAACTTCATATCCCTAGAAGCTAATATTCCCTGCTCTGCAGCAGTACCACGATTATTCAAGAATCAAGATACTGGCTGTTCTGCCAGAGAAAAGAAGAATTTTGCCAGATTTTAATCATGAACCGTATAACCTAATAGCCTATGTTTAGAAACTTCTCTTCCAGATGGTGCACATTTCCTTTTCTCATCTTAGGAATTATTCTACTCAGTTGAACTGTTAATGTTGTTCCTTCCTGTTTTCCCTCCGTTTCTCTTCAAATAAGACTCGGAATTAGTCAATTCAGTAACTGTAAAAATTCAAAATCATTCTCAAAGTGAAAGTTTCACATTTGCAATAGGTAGTCTGCCTCAGGGTAAAATTTGTTATTTTTAGATACTATAGTGCTATTTTTTACAGATGACTCCAAAAATATATCTGAAATTATTTTATAAGTACTCTGAATGTTCTGTCATTTCCTTTAATTTGAGGTAGCAATAATTTTGATGGACTCACATTGCAAGGTTACATTTTAGGCATCCTTACACTAACAGAAAACAGTAAGGTTTTGAAAATGAGTTTGAAAGGCATCATTCCTTAGAGATTGGACCAGCAAGAAAAGAAAACATAAATCCTATTCCCTAATTGTAAGAGCATACAAGAAAAGAAACAAAATTCAATAAAACTCCAAGCTTACTAAAAAATGTTCATTAGAAAGGAAGGCATGACCATGAGAGCATTTTTTGGTTATTGTTTTTATGGGAGAAATCTTTCTTTCAAGGGTGTAGAATTTCACCCAGAAAAAAAACAACCAAGAAGCAGGGAAATGAGCATAAATACTGCTAAATATACAGTGGGGCAAATGTTTTTTTCACTTGGATGAGATAAGCCATCTCAGATTTTTAAAGGTGCACTTGATCGTGTGGTAACATTGTGACATGGATTAGAGCCTTCCTTTATTCCTATCTGCCAAAGGGAAAGTGCTGTTGAACAGCACAGCCCAGATAGCTTTTCTTTTGCTGCTGCTCTAGAAGCTGTAAGACTGGTGATATGCTGAATATCTAAAAAAAAGAGTGGAAGGTAAAAATAGGTATAAAGATAAGCAAAAAAAAAGATTTATAGAGAGAGGGAAGAAGTGGCAGTAGGAATTAACATGAAGTCCAACAAAACATTCTTAGTAAAACCTCCATCTGTTCCATTGTGTGGACATTGACTCTGCTCTTGTTCATTAAAGAATGTTGCTCAATCTTAAGGGTGCTATTCCTGTTTCCATTCCCTTTTTAATGCTTAGGACTTGTAGCAAGATATTCTGATAAGATATATAATTGTGGAAAATGCTTCATGGAGCACAGCACAGTAGATAAGCATTAGTATCTTAGAAGAACATCATTGGATTAGTAATGAACTATATAATTTGATGCTGTCTTGATAGAGATGGTAACAAAAATGAATCACAGCAGCCTTAAGTTATCACAGTTCTGTTTAATCTTTGGAGAGAGAATCACCAAGGCTTCAGAGGCCACAGGTGGGATTTTTCACTCTCTCCCACTCCTAACTGTCCAGCCAGTCTGACCTCAGTGCACTAAGATCACGGGGAAGTTATGATCTGCTGCAGCATTTGTGAGGGAGAGGGAGGAACACTGCAGGCTGTGGGGAACAATATGTTTCAGGCATTGTACATCCCCTCTGTAGGATAACTATCAGGTAGTATGTCCCCAGCTTTCAGGAAAACTTGAATTGAAAGGTCAAGGGAGCAAAAGCAGATGAACAGTATTGGACCAGGAAGTACTGTGCAGAAAATGGACAAGGTTCATTTTGTGGTAAGCATCATGCCCAATACATGCCTAATAATTCTGGTACAGTTTAGTATTGCATACTTTTTAAATCTCAGCATTGTTAGTTGCGTAGTGTGGTAATATATAATGATAATGTGTCTACACTGATGCAGATACTGTGTTTTTGAATAGCGAGAAAGAGTGAACTCCTTTCAGGTCATGCATACGCATTCACATTTTCTTGCAGTTAGATAAGCTGAGGAATTAGGAACATCATACAGGGCCTGTCCTTTCTTTTTGGATCTGAAATCCTTCAGAGCTGACACCACCTGTTAATACTGAGTTGTTAATATTGCTCTTTGATGACTCTGGAATAGACTATGTGAAATGTATTTCATGGCTGCCATTCTAGCTTCTGTATTTGTTATAAATTGTCAGTGTTGTTGGTTAAAGACTATGTGTACTCAAAAGCAAAATTATTCGAGTGTCTGTGGAGCTGATGCTTGCAAAATGGTTTGAAGAGTGCTGGCAGGACTGTGGGGAAGTTTGCAATGTGCACTGATATACTTCTCCAGTGGGAGAATGTGAATTTGAAAGAACAAACAAAATGACCATAAAAGGTTTAAGTAAATACATAGACAGTTGGAAGCAGTTAAGAGAAAGCTGAGTTAAATGTGAACTGAACAAAAAAAGAAAATATAATAATAAACTGAATAATAATTACTACTGGGAAAGTTAGAAAGAACAATTCACGGGACAGTGAATAATAAAATAGTATCAAGAGGGGGAAAATCTCAAAATTGCTATGTAATTAATTGCTATTTACAACCTGGAGAGACGATTATTTCAAAATTGTTTTTTTTTTCTCTAAGCTAGTAACTGGCAGATACTGTATACCTAGATAGCTGAATCATCTTTTTTTGCATTTTTTTAGGATATCAGGCAAAATACACTTTGAGTTATTTAAACTATTAAAGGTAGTTTTTTTAACTTTCCACTTATTATGTGACAACCAAAAATTATTAAGAAAATGGTATCTTTTCTGGTCACAAAAGCCGGATTAAATAACCTATTAATAAGGTGATAGTCATAAATTGATAGCTGGTGATGAGATTCCGGTATGGGACATTACTTTTTCCATTATTAAAGATAGATCGTTTCATGTTATTAAAAACAATTTCACATGTACCTAAACTCATACTTAAGATCAGCAATAGCTTATTACCAAGATTACTTTTTTTTATGATTTTACCAGGTTTCAACTTTTGCAGGCATTTCTCCTCCTTTCAGGATGTTAGGAAGCTGTTGTCTCTGGAGGAGTACCTTTAGGAACAATTACATAATAGTCTGGACAGATAGTGACACATCAAGGAATCTTTTCATGGTGACTGTTGAGATATCTACTGGATGAAATTCCTGAAATGACAATCAGACTCCACTGATTCCTTCATTTTTTTGCCCCTAGCTAACAATATTTTCAAATTATTTCAAAACAGATTTCAAAACATTATTGCAAAATTATGTTAAACAGCAGGTGGGAACAGTGATGATTAACGTGCAATTCATATGAATAGGTTGCTCAGAAAGATGTTTACACAGAGGTGATGAATTGGGACCAGATCTAGAGAGTCTTTCAGAATGCTCTCAGTAGGCTACAATGCTGGTTCTTCAGATGTGTTCTTGGGCTTTGGGTTCATGAGCAATTAAACACTATGCTTGATTTGTAAAGTCAACTAGGCTTGATTTGTAAATTCAACTATGCTTGATTTATGTTGGGAATGGTTAATGTTGTGTTGGAAATTATTACATACTATAGTACCTGCTTTGATTTTGTTAGTAAAATACATGATTATGGGGATATGCATCTGAATGGCGGTTTTTTCAGTGAAATGCAATTCTAGAGTAATAAAACCCTAGCTTTGATGTATAACAGCATAGTAGACTGGAAAACTAACATACAAATAGGCAATGTGCAGGGTGAATGCATATTTGTACAACTGTGGACCACAGCAATTGATAGAGGGGGACCATAGCTGTTCTTGTTGTGATTCTTAACATGTAGAGGGTCTGTCTGTCCCATATAACCAGAAGAATAAAAAGGCTTTAAGTAGTCTGTGTTCTCAGTAGGCTTCAGGACAGGGTTAGTTAGATAGGCCAATACACTTACGCATTGTCAATCACTGTCCTTCAGTGAGCTCACCTCTACTGTTTCATATCCAGCATCTGTTCCTGAATACACCTTTTTCTGTCCAGTCTTCCTTTTCTTGACTTTTTCTGGCATTTTTCTAGTTCTTCTGCCTTGCTCTTCTCTTCTAATGTAAGTCTTCCTTTATGCTATGGTTCAGCTGCCAACTTGGAGGCATAGCTGGATTTTGGTAAAGCAACACAATTCTTCTTTTTTTTTCCGTTTCTCATCCCTTAGACATACAGCAAGGTATTAAGTACTGACACCATTTTTTTCACCTTGTGTTAGGCTGTGCTTGGTGCATTTGATTCCCTTTCTGTAATGTATTTTTCCAGTGTGTTTTCCCTACAATACAGTCTAACGATAGCCTTTCAAAGACTACATATCTTCTTAAGCAGAGGCAAAGGATTTAAAAGTAGTAAGACTAGTAACTTCATTTTAACCCATCCAAGACAGTCAGACCTTAATTTGAAGATAGTAACTGCCAGCGTATCTCCAGAATTGAAGTATGCTTTTAATTTAAAAAAGGCAAAAAATTGTTAAGATGCACTTTAAATTTCTTCAGTGTCCTGAGACCAAGGATTCAGCAAATGCCATAAAAATTGAGAGTGACCAGTGAGTGTTAAACATCATTTCCCTGTTTTTTTGTAGGCAAGGATAGTGCCATAGAGGATCCAATCATCAGGGAACAACACGTACGCATGAATAGGCTCAAAGAGATCTAGTTCAATGAGATATATTTAACCTTTTTTTTCAGCTGAAAACTGCTAATGATAAGCTGCCATTATCAGATTCATTTGAACTGGGAGAAAAATACATTACTCTGGAGAAATGCTCTTTCCTTTTAAACAACACATAATTAAGATACGTATAAGTATTACTAATTGATTCTCTATGAACAAGATAAGAGATACATATAGTTTCTTCATTTCTCCAGCACTGTTCTGCCAGTGATACCAGATGCAGTTCATAAACAGGATAAGAAAATTTATCACCCAGGCTCTCTTATTATATGGGGGATAAAGGATGTAAGTGGTCCTTGAAAAACCTTTCTCTTTGAGATGTAGAATAATTAATTCCAGGACGTTATCATGGGAGCAAAATGTTTGAACTAGACCCTGACTAGCATCTTGATCCTGTGTGGGTACCAGTACAATGTGTTTCTTCATATTTACTCTATCTAAAGGGTCTAGATAGATTTCTGAGTATCACTGAGCAGCTGCTCATTATATCCCTGCAGACAATAAATTTGCATTTGCACATGATACAGTTTAAAATTGTATGAAAGGTATTGGTAATTTGTACTCACCAGTAAAAGATGAAGTTCTGTCATGGGAACTTAATTTGGCAAGGATATAGCCTGGATCCATTTGAAAATACTCTTTTTTTTTATTATTTATCTATTTTTCAACATCTTTGGTAAGTCTTATGACATCTGCAAGGTCAGAGGAATTTGCTAGCTATAGCGGCAGTTGCTCTTTTTCAAAAAGTTAACCTTCCCTAGAACCTTTTTTAAAAAGGTAGGCTCTATAATGTTCATCTTATTGATTTATTTATAGTTTATATTTTTAAGATTGCCAGTTCATAAAGGTGAATATAAATACACATTTCAGGTTAGTCACCAGTTTATTTGGAATATGAACAAGAAATCTTTAAACTTAGATTTCTATTTCTTATAATTATGTTTTATCTCCTATTTTTATGGCAACTGTAGATAGATATTAGTTCTCAGTCATTATATAGATTAATTATTCAGGATATAGAACAGAGGTATAGGGCAGTATCACTTCTTCCTTCTCTAAGAATTTGGACTAAATTAATGACAGCAGCAGCGGACATATAGTTAGCATGTCTCTGACATATTTCTGTTCTTGAAGGATCTCTGTACAAAATAGTATTAATGAGATTTGGTTTCTAGGTCAACGCTTAATTTGGTAGGACAATATTTCGATACCCGTTAAACAATGATTGAAATCTACTCTGACTGGCATTGTATGGACAGGACACTGAAGAAGGAGTGGATGTTACGTATTCATATACTTTCAGATTCCACTCACCTTATCTTTTTTGGGTGAGAGCAAAAGAGATCCTGACCAGAATGTTAATAAGGTCAAAATAGGTGCACAAGTTGGCAGAGAAAAAAAAGCTGAGACACTGGAAAAACCATCTTTCCTTCAGTAGCCTGTGTTTCAAGATGTGCAGGAATGATTCAGAGGGGAGGACTAATAGGGGCACAAAAGGCTGTTGAGAGGAAGTCCTGAAGTATAAAACGTTGTCCTGCTTCTTAACTCTAATTTAACACTGCAGAAGCAACCTCCATTTTCACAAGATGGTGATGAAGTAGGGGAAAGACTGCCTGTGTAACATTCAGCCAAGCCTCGAGATCTCTTTGCTTGAACTTTTATAACCCCAATTCCAAAGCAAAGTGAAGTAGTAATATCTGTAGCAATTACTTATCATGATGTATATATTCTGGCACAAATTTAAGTGTTATTAACAAGTGAAAGTTTATTGAAAATACAGTTATAATCCTTACTATAACAATATCTTATAGCATTTATATGGTATTTAAAAGAAAGCTTAAAATAATTTAACCACGACTGTGCAGTTTTAATTTCATTTTGTGTGTAAGACAGTCTTAATATCTCTAAAAGTTCAGGATGGCACCAAATTTGTGACCTTATGTTAATTTTCTACTGGTATATTTCTTGGACATTTTTTCTTTTGTTCTAATATATGGCTATGGTAAGTTCAAGGGCATTAATATTTATATCTGGATGTGTTACCTTGCCAAACAGAAAAATGAGCATTAGAAGCAGTTGTAAGATATGAAATGGTCAAGCAAATCAAAAAAAGGCGGGAGTGGTAAATTTGATTTACAGATACGGGATTAAAATGTGAAGTGGGGAAAAATGTCACCATTTTTACTGCTCTGTTTTCGTGCTTGAGTAATACTCTGAAAGTGCTATAGTATTCGAAAAACACCTAAGCAACTGGAGGGCTGAAGGACATTGAAATCTTACCCTGTCATTACTTACTAAACATAGAATTTTTCGAATCCTATACAACAAGCACAAATAGGAGACTTAATTATTTTAAAGTACTTTGTACCTCCTGCATTAGAGACTTTCTACAGTATTGTTACTCATCTTTCTTACGGGCTTATCTGATGGTGGGACTCTCACTGGATAGAAAACAGGCTGAAGACAGCTGAAAGCAGATATTTCTCTTGGATGCATTCTGATGGCATCTGTGGTCTGAGAAATGTGTGATGTATGGCGGGTCAGACACAAAGTATTGAACACACATCATGGTTCTGCCATGGTGAGTACGAGGTAAAAACCTGGTCCAGTTTCTCATGCAGCACATATGGATATATACTGATGCACTGAGAAAGGTTATTTTGTCTTTGGTGTTTGGTTATTTACCCCGAGCACTTTGACAAAGAATCTGTTCCCTGAAAACAGGATTTCTGTGTTTGCTTCAATTACTGTAATGTGCTAGGATGTAAATGAAACAGAGTTAAAGACACGCCTCTTCTCAAAGGCATGAAGCACCGGGATCTTGTATTGTGGCTGTTTAGAAGCACAGGATTTCTGCATGCATTTGATTCACTGTAAGAGACCTTGTCATGTGCTGGAATTACTGACTGCCAATTTTGGAATATGTCTACACTTAAATAAATGAGGTGGGACATAGGTTGAAGGGGATCAAAGAAGGGGAGAGAACACATAGTTCCCTAAGCAAAACAGACGTGGAACAATGCTGTTTGTGATAATTGTGGCAAGGACTGCTTGAAGAGGTGATTGAAATAGTCGTAACAACCTTATTCAGGATGAAATAGACCAATGCAGAGCATAATTTTACATTAGGTGAAAATGATCACTTTTTTTAATTTAAAATCTTCAATGTATAGAAAAGTTCTGCATTTTGATAGAAAAGACTCTATTTCCTGGAAGACTTACTTTTAACTTTCGAGAAAAAATACCAAAACCTTTATAAATTTCATGAAATCAAATCTGTACATTTTATTTCTGTGCATGTGCTGGTTTGGGCCAGATTAGAGTTAATTCCAAGTGTGTTTAAACCACGATGGTGCATAACAGACTCAGTTTTGGTTAAAACTTCACAATTCAGTATAATCTTTCAAGAGAAGCCATCAAAAGCACTTCCACAACAACTTCAAAAGCCTCTTTTAAATCTGGAGGAACTGGCTATCAAAGACTGTCGGCACTAACATAATACCGTCAATTCAAATCATGGTCTAAATAGAAAATAAGGTTTCACTTCAGAGCACTTTAAAATAGTTCCTTCTTCCTCAGGCTGTACTACCTGATTAGCAGAAAGCTGTTAACAGTACAGTTCTCTATTCCAGTAGTTAATCAAATAATATTAAAATTTTCTGCAATAAGTGTCACTCAGGTTTTTTTATGATTCAGCATGGGCATAATCCAAAGCTTATGGCAACAGGAAGGAAAAGCAGTGATATCTTCCTGAAACCCATCAGCTTGTTATGGAATTTGTCTCCCTGGAGATGACATCTGAACCCCTTTCTACTGAATTTTCTACTGCAAGCATGAAATGAGGCTGATAATAAATACAGCTGTTAAAGAAATTGGTCTGCATTATGAAATGCAAGTTTGTTTACTTTTAATTAGAAAAGGTGTTCTGAAGAAAAATGGTCTGTTTATTTTTTGTACCTCATCCATTTTTTTGTAAATTAGTCTCTGTTAGGGTGCTCTGTATAGTTTCTTAAATAACTCTTCCCATGCTAGCAGCTGAATGTTTCTTTTTGAAGACATTCATTAATGCTGAAATTTCTGCAGGAAGGCATGGTACTGTGTATTTTATTATGAAAGGCTGCCATGCCAGAGCCAAAATTACTGAAGTCCTTTCTGGTGACATTCTGCCCAGTACATGCCCTGGAACTCTTTTTGGAATAAGAAGAGGATCCACTAAAATATTACTGTTATTCTAAATCCGTAAAAAACCCAGTTCTTAAAAATCAGCATTAAATAGGAAAAAAAAAATCTGATTATGACCTGAACTAACAGTCAAATAAAGAAGAATTCTTCTGACTGCTTTAATAACTTTTCTTTTTATTTTTTAGGTTATTGTTTTCCTGCTTCAGGACAGTCCTCCCCTCCCCTTAATGTGCCAGAATTGCAGGGTTTAGTCATCTCTTTCCCTTCCTCTCCTCCCCCAGTGACAGAACTTTTCATTTACGCTCTCATTCTTAGCAAAAGCTAGAGCAACATTTGTGTTCTCCTCATGATTTATCAGTAATCCCCTGAAGTTTGAGGAAAGCCTGAGCAGAGAATTTTTCAGCATATATTTGTAATAAAATATGCCTCAGAAGAGCTTCTCTGGTTCCTAATATAAAATTCTTGATTTTTTTTCCTTTCTGCTGTTGTGGACAAGACCATATGTAACATTTTAATGTTGATCACTGACTCCTGATCTATGAAAACAGGATTCTCTTGAGAACCCATTTAACACCATGTAGCTACCTAGAAGAATCACTGCGGGCAATACAGACTCCTCCTCACCTGTAGGGATTAAGGATTTGGCATCTGCAGGCCCATTCATCTTTAATTGAGAAACTTGGGCATAAGGGTGGTGCTAAATCTTCATCAGGCAAGGAAAGTAATTATCAGTGGGCCATGGGAGCAACCGAAAACTTTTTTTTCCTTTTTTTTTTTTTTTTTTAATGGCTTGTATATAGTTTCAGGGAGAAGAAAATAGTAGCTTGGAGATTTTAATTTGTTTGAAAATGTTACCAATCTAAAGCCATTGATCTTATACTTTATAATGCTGCTGCTCAATTTAGGCTATGTTAGAGGAGCCTTGCTCTTGAGATGTTAAATCCAAGTATGAAAATGTGTCATTAAAAACCAGTGAATTACAACTCACTGTCCATCCTTTTAAAAGCACTAAATGGATTAAACGAAATTGATGAGAGGAATTCAGGGTCACAGTCTTCTCTATGGCCATTGATGGGAGGTGGATTCCTTAGGCATTTATCTGTTTTCCCACAAAGAAATTGCTCTTTTTCTTTGACAGGTATGTAAGAATAGATAATTACTAAAGTAAAGAGAGAGTATGTAGCAGAAATTTAAAACCCAGATACAACACAAACCAAGCGATCAAACCAGACTGATTTCAATGAAGTGTGCCATGTAGCACTGTTGGCAGCACAGAGTTAGTCTGTAGGGATGGTGACCCATACTTGTCACTGTCAGACTGCTTGCCTGGGAACTCTTTAATGATTCCAGTTCTGTAAAGTGCTAAGCACTTTCCCAAGTACTTGTGGCTCGCACTGGCTTGCTGTGGGTCACCACATTCAGAGGCACGAACTCAGAGAGAGATGCTGTGCCCCTGCTAAACCTTATGAACTGACAGTTCATAAGAAAAGGTGACTGCTAAATAGGGTGTGGAGAGGAACTGATAATGCTTTCCACTGTAGGAAGTTATGTGGTTTACTTGGTATGTTTTATGTTTATTGTGTGTCCTGGTGTTTTGACTGCTTCCCTGTTAGGGAATGTATTTGGTTCCTAGAGGGCATTTGTTAGTACCAGGTGTTTCCAATTTTACACAGGTTGTTACTGATTAAATATCAAATAATAATACTTTACATGTAGTAGTTCACAAAATACAATTGTCGCATGCCACTGGATGCATCTAGCATTCTTTAAATTTGTATTTCACATAACTTGTCAATTTGTGCCACTGGATGCATTGATTATTTTCAGATTGATTTTTAGGGTTTTTATGGTCATTGGCGAAATTGGTGTTTCTTCTGAATGGCTATTCTTTCCTACAATTTGAATTTTATTTCAAAAAACCTAAAAGATATGTGGAAAATAAATATGGGAAGTAGAAGTAAAAAAGTGCAGCAAGTCTACCTGTGTTTTTAGAGAGTACTTAAAATCAGATCTTAATTTTAAGGTTTGAGAGTTCTGAATGAGAGGTTAACTCAGTATTTAACTCAGCCAGCTGAAGAAAAAGGGAAGTGAAGGATTACAATCTGAAGATACAGATCTTATCCTGAACAATAGCTCATTGTTGGTATGAGTGTTTGCACTTAGGAATTACTTCTGCTTCTTACTGTCACTCAAAAGGAATTAACTAAAGCCCAGCAAACCATCTGAGCCTTATGGGGAAAACGTAGAACAGTGCTAATTGGCTGATGACAGAGAAAACTGCTGAAAGCATCATATTACGTTGTTTCCTCATGGAAAGAGACTGCAAAAGCAAGGTATTTTCCTCGAATTTCTTTACTGCCATAAAAAGCATTTTGAATTACATACACTGGTAGAATTATCACAGTAAATTTTATTTTAATTCTATACATTACAGAAATAAGAAAAAAATTAGAGAGAGTTATCTGTTCAGATAGGAGTGTTTGCCTTTCATAATTTATTCTGACATATCCAGGACTTGGCTAAAGGTCACTGGCAAAGACAAATCCCTTGGATTTGTGGGGTTTGTTGTGTGGAATGCAGGGAGTTTTCATTCTGTGACAGATTTGGACATGGACCCTGCTTAGATCCAAATACCCTGCCTGCCATTTGGACATGAGTCCTTGAGGCATACATGCCTTAATGCCTCAGGCCAAATACTATATTCAGAAAGATTTTCACAAGATAAGGTGCACTGATTAGAAATGTGCTGTAGCCATTCTCAGAATGATTTATAGTGAAAGAATAACATCTTAATTGAGTTACATTAATTTCTGGTAATTATCATGCAGTAACAATTCAATGTGGGAAATATTTTGTCATTTAAGGAGTGCAGCTGTTATTGCATATTACAGTTTGCTTGAGATTTTGCATAATTTACTGATAGGCAAACCTTCACATTTTCATATAGAAATTATAATATAATAAACATAAACATATTGTATAATGCTCACATCTAATTGCAAATATTCCTGTATCAGGAATAGCATGGCCAGCAGGACCAGAGAAGTGATTCTGCCCCTGTACTCAGTGCTGGTGAGGCCACACCTGGAGTGCTGTGTCCAGTTCTGGACCCCTCAGTTCAGGAAGGATATTGAGGTGTTGAGGAGTGTCCAAGGAAGGGCAAGAAGGCTGGTGAAGGGACTGGAGAACAAGTCCTGTGAGGAGAGGCTGAGGGAGCTGGGCTTGTTTAGCCTGGAGAAGAGGAGGCTCAGGGGAGACCTCATCACTCTCTACAACCACCTGAAAGGAGGTTGTAGCCAGGTGGGAGGCGGTCTCTTTTCCCAGGCAACCAGCAGTAGGACAAGAGGGCATGGCCTTAGGCTGTGCCAGACAAGTTTAGGTTAGATATTAGAAAGAAATTCTTTTGCAGAGGGAGTGATTAGGTATTGGAATGGGCTGCCCAGGGTGGTGGTGGAGTCACCACCTGGAGGTGTTTAAGAGAGTGGGTGTCACGAGGTGATGTTCGGTCAAGGGTTGGACTTGATGATCTCGGAGATCTTTTCCAGCCGAGTTGATTCTGTGATTACAAGGAATAGCAATTTGACAATAATATGATTGCTAATTGTCAAATCAGATTTTTCCATGAAATTAAAAGGATTATTTTTTTGAACTGTATTTTTTTCTATTTTGAAAAGCTTTTTGAAGTTACCTTCTGCCTTTCTTGGTTATTGTGTGCTCAGTTTCTCTTTAAGTAAATGTATCAGTTTCTGACCCCAAATAATTTATTTATAAAAAACTCTATATAAATGCTCCAGAATGGATTGGCTTGGTGGCACTCCATGTTTACTGAACCAATTTATGTCCTGTTTGAACAAGTTCCAGTGTCTGAGGGAGTCAGTGGGAAGGTACCTGGGTAGTTGAGGGAAGAATTTGTCTTGTATAAATTCATCATTCAAATAGAGGCATTTTTCTAAATACTAGCTGTGAACACTGAAGCTAGAGTTTATTTTTTAAAGTATAATTAACACAAAAATATCTGAAGGTCTTAGTTACTTTTACTTCCATGCTGTCCTGTTTCTTTCATAGGATCACAAGTAATGTAAGTTGGAAGGGACCTCTGGAAGACATCTGGGCCAAATGAGAGGACTGGAAGTAAACAGGACCAGAGAAATATGTTTGCAAATGCTAAAGTCTTCAGATACTACTGGGAATATACATTAGAACCTGACATTTTATGTGTCACTGCACTGTTTATATTCAATGGTATACTCCTTTTACCATAAACCAACCATTTCACATTACAAGATACTACTTCTTTCAAAAAGACCAAAAAATCCTTTTTTTAATCTGGTATACAGTTTCATAAATAGGTCCGATTTTTTCCTAAGCATTGAGAAAGCACTGCATCACTATGCTGTCCATGCACTTGCATAAAGAGATCCAATCTAATTTTAAAGTTTAAGTTGAGCAGTTTGCGTGCTTGGATAGTAAAACTCTTCTCAGCAATGTCTTCTGCATCGGAACAGCTCAGCTGTTTGCTCAGAAGTGTACAGGTTTTTCCTACTCAACTTTCTTTGATTAGTTTTGGGGTACCTTAGAAGTCTATGCTCATGGGTGGATTTTGTAGCTGTCTGTCTGACCCCACTACAGCAGCAACACATATAATACATCAAGTGTGGTATTGCAAGCAGTTCTGCTCCAAACACAACTCTTTTTTAATTTAGTCTTTCCAATTACTTGAACAAAGGCTCAAGCAAAATGTCCTTGTGCTTTTATTTTGCCTAGTATCATAATAAGTCACTCAAGAAAGGAATTAAGTTTTCAGTCAAGATTTGTCCTAAAAAAAAACTAGGCTGTTTTCTCTTACAATTCCCTCACAAGTCTAGATTATGACTTTTTTGGTAACTCCTTCCAGCACTTTGTCTTTCAGTGTCATCTTCAATTTGGGGAAAATCCCTAGTGTTTTCTTCAGTATGACAGACAGGCAAATATTCCTTCCCTTCTGTAGAAAGCATAGGGAGTGAAGAGACTTACTTTGATTATGCAAAGATAAGGCAGAAGTAGAAAAATTTCTCAGAAAAAAGTTACAAGACTTGTCAAAAGTGGCCCCTTCATTTGGTTTTGTCAAACAACAGCCTCTACCAGGAGTTGTAGAAGGATTCCTCCCTGTTCTGTCAGGAAATAAACCGGTGGCACTAATTAGGCACCACAAAGTTGCGAATTGCTGGGTCTGCACTTCTATCCTCATTTGCTTTTTCTCAACTGTCCACTACATGTCAAAAATAACTGTTAATTTTTAATAGTCTATTAAACTTTATTATTATTATTATTATCATCATCATCATCATCATCACCCAAGCTAGCTAATTTGTGCCAATCCTCTTCTTTCCCATTAATTTTTCATAACAATGAAAACACCCCATTTCACAATGACATAAATTTTCTGGTTTGCCCTTGGTGCAGCCAGAGTTTACTCCAGGCAAACAGAATCTCTGTGCTCACAAGGAGAATGTTTGTGGGGAAGGAAAACAGGGAAGAGTCAACAGCAATAGGGTGGTAAAGGGGACACATAAATGAATATGGGACTTTGAGTGGAACAGCCATGACAAGATTCAGCCTTTTGTATCCAGAAAACCCTCAACAAACAGTAAGCATGCAATGTGATTTTATTTAAATGTCTGCTCTCCCTACTGCAGCAAGGAATATCAGCAATCGATACAATCCTAGTGTATACAGCATAATTATTACAGATTGTCTTCACATGCCTGCCTTCCTTCCTTCCTTCTTTTCTTCCTTCCTTCCTTTCTTCCTTCCTTCCTTCCTTACTTCCTTCCAGTTGGCTAGGTGTTATGTTTTTCTTTTGTTTCTTACATTGTTGTATTTATTGGACAATCTGATAAAACAGTGGTTTCACTAAGCCTTAGCAATGCTTTATTTAAATCAATTTTATTAGACTCAGGAAGGCTGCTGTCTTACTTTGAACCATCTCTGTAGAAAAGGGCTGCAAAAATAGTATCTAGGTTTGTTATGAGAGACACATTGTCAGGGAAATCCCAGAAAATATAGGGAGCAAATAAACCTTGGGCTTGAGAGACTAAGTACCAACATTATAAAGCATTCAGTTGATTTGGTTTGACTAAGGAAGGGGACAGATTTTTTTAGTATCTGCATAACTTTTCATACATGAGCAGTAACATAATAGTGTGCAAAATGGCTGAAATACCAAAGAAGAATAATTTTATTCACAAAGGAATAAATGGTGGCAAAGGCCATTAGTAAAAGAAAAGAAAAGAAAATGAACCTGAGAGTTCAGTATCAGTGACATAAAGTATCACTGAGGTACAGTGTAAAAGACTATTGGAAATAGCCAAAATTTTCTCATTTGGGAAATGAGGCTCAAGAAAATCTAGAAAATATAGGGCATATCCTTATATTTGCAGAGATTTATTGGGACATTAGTAAAGATTTTCTCCAACTCTAACTTCTATGAATTAATGTACTGCAAGAAAGCCAGAAATGTTGATGTCAAATACAGGAGTTGATGTTTAATAGAAACTTAAAGTCATTTATGCAATGTCTTATCGTTGTTACGGAAAGTAGACAAATTACAGGGATGTGTCAGCAAAGCACAAGAGCAAACTAGGAGATACCAATACACAGAGATCCAGTAAGGCAACTCTAAAATACTTTTGTTTGGCCGGTGTCACTACACTACGCACAGAAATTAGGTTTGTAAACACGAGCAAACCTATGATGACATCATTATGCTGATTTTCCTTAGGGGAAAAAAAACCAACATGGGATTCCCTGTTATAAAATTTTTATACTAAAAATGTAAGCATGTTCAATTCCGGTTTACAATATTTTTCTCTTATATGTCTTAATTTAAAAGTCTAGCCTCCATTTGGTACATTCATTTATGGGCCTCAAATGTTTGCTGTTTGGGCTTCCATGACTATCACCTTTTTAGGGTTTCTACCATGAAATTTAGGACAGAAAATGACTTTATTTTGGATGTAGAAGCACCTTGGATGCCAGATGTTCTCACTGTTAACAAACTTCTTTTGACATTTTCGATTTATACCAAATCTTGAGAGACTGTTCCAAAGGTGATCTTACTTGTAACTCTTGGTCATATTTACTATGATTGCTCTTTTTTTCCCAGACCCCCTTTTTAGTCCTTTAATATGATTTGTCTTGCTTATTTCAGATGTTAAAAGGGTAATAGTTTTTTACGGTATTCTATCATACTATTACAACCATCCAGAAACTCTAGGATTTATCAGGGGTGTTCTCATTTGGCAGTTAAATTATTTTTTTCATGGAGTGGATATTATCAGAGTCTTTGAGAGGAAGCACGAGACTGAAATAATGGGACAAAGATCAAAGCTAGCAGCTACACAGAATTTCTTGAGTGGAATCCCTGACTGGAAAAGAGAAGCTGGCTGATGGCATTTTTTGTACAACTAATGAAAATTTCTCAAGAGGTTAAACCTTCTAATAGTTTGGAAGATGTAATAAAAACTCAGTTCAGACTAATACAGAGTTCCCAGCAATATGTCAGATGTTTAAAATTTGTCCTCTATTGCTGGTAATTTTTCACCACCTTAAGCTTCTGTCCACAGAAGCAACCACACACAGGAGCAGTCCTGTTTATTTCAGTGCTTATTTCCAAAAAAACTCTGAAGGAGGGTCTCATTGCTGCTGATCTTTCTCTAACTTGTTTTATTCAGATGCTCTGTTCTTTTTAGCAGAACTTTTGTATTTTATCAGTACTGAAACTGAATCTAAAAGCCTTTGATTAACATGATAGAATCATGTTAATGTGAGTGTCTGTGAGTGTCCATATTCCCTTACCAAAATGCTTCTTGATAAATGTAATAAATAAAATCCTAGTAAATTAGTAGGACTGGTAAATCATCAGTACATTTTCATCAAATTCCTTGATGTCTCATTAGGAACTTTCATAAATTCTGACTTGTAAAGAAGATCCTGTTTCATTCAATTATCTGGAATACACTCATTTTATATGTACAGTATATATGCAAACTTATTCTACTTTATTAAAATAAACTTTTCTTAGGAGTTTTAAGTGCAGATCAGATAATGCAAGATACAGAACATAAGTGTGGAGAATAGGCAGGAAAAAAGGAGAAATAACAGGAAAAATTTAGAATGAAAAAAAGTATGAGAATTATACAATTTAGGTAATTTCTTGAATAAAGTGAAGTAAATTATCCAAAATAAGAGTCAGCCAGCAAGATTTATCTATTTTCTAACAAACTATGTAAAAGTATTTTTCCCATTACAACTGCAAGTAGTTAGGTATCATGTTTATATAATATGGCTTGTGGCTTGTGCACTACTTTATTATTTACTCACAAAGAAGAGCACCATTCATTAAACCCCCAGGAGCATTTTGTGCAGTGTTACAGGCTTTCTTTACAGGAGATCCATCACAATAAAGAGGACTGCAATTATTAAGATCTGACAACTACACAATCTGAGTGATAAATATAAAAGCTGTTTAACTGTGATTCCAGTGGACTATAACCTGCAATAATCTCCAAAAGTATAAAGCACTTCAACATTTTCATCCTGTATGGTCAGTTCTAAACGCCTGTGAATTTTCAGAAATTTTTAGATACCTATCAGGAAGGTAAATATTCCCCAGAAAACATCAATAGAAATCTCAGTTTCTCATTTTTGTCAGAGTACAGCAAGAGATATCTGCTCTGTGAGGGAGAGGACCCAAAGGGGTAAAATAATATGAAAAAAAAAGGAAATTTTTGTTCTGAACTGTGAAATCTCCTTAATCATGCTGCAGTAGGGTGTAGGCTCTCAGCTTGGACAGTCTCAGCTCCCTTTTCCGTGAAGTTCTGTAGAAAAGATCCTGTGAAAACAGACACAAAGTCTGTTGTTTATGAAGTTGGCATTAGCTGTTTTCTAACTACTTCAATGCTCATGGGTTTGGTGGGATTTCTGTGTCATTAAATCAATGCTTTCTAGTCCTAAGAAATATGTGACTGTGGCCTTGGATTGACTCACCCTTTCCAGGACCAGCCATGTTCAGATACTTGCAAGCCAAGTGATATTTTCAGCACAGACAGGCAGAAGTGTTAAACAGCTGACTGGACTGTAAGAAAATGATGCTCAGTTAACAGTCATTTAGATGTGCTGGGGAGTTCCTTGTTGTTTAACACATGTGAAATGTCTTACACTAGTATTTAAGATGTCTTACTGATCCAGTCTTTACATAAGAATCAGGAACTTCTTTTTCAGGGAAACGTCTTACTGGCAGTTCATTCTCAGTGGAAGATTGTCTTTCTTTCTTATCTCAAAACTGTCCTTCCTTGGAGAACCATAACAGCAATTACTTAACTGATCTGAAGAATTTTTTTCTCAGCAGCCTTGCCTGGAGAATAAGAACATCAAATATTTCCTGTGATTGCCTTTGTTTATCCAAACCTGATAAACCAAAGTATTTCCATGAAAATGTATCATCCAGTTTCTCTTTCTAACTGAATTACTTCCTTCCTGCAAAGGTAATCTTCTGCTTCATGAAGACCACCCCAGCCCCAGCCTGGGCTTCTTGCCCTTGGCAACTCTTTGCTCAGAGCTTAGAGTCAGCATTGTTATCAGCCTTTGGTGCTGCTCTTACTGCTTAAGACCCTAAAGTATTCCTTGCTGAGCACCCATTTTTCATTAAGATAGAATCTTATCCTGATGCTGTCATCTTTTTCTTTATTTCTTTTTTACTCAATGCAATAGATATGAAACTGTAAATATACCTGTATGTCACTGAAATCCAAAAGGCTATTTTATTTGGTTATAGATTTGGGGCTTTTTTTCCACGTTTGGAAACAGGCTTATCTAGAGAAATGTGTGAAGTGTGCCATTAGACAGTACTGTAATGCAGGTACAGAAGAATACAGGGAAAGGTGGAGAAGGAACTTTATTTTATCCCGGAATATGAAAAATAGGGAGTAGCAAATCAGTTTTTCAAGTTTGAAAGATTACTGGGCTTCCATTTGTCTCAAAGAGGTAAGGAAATATACTTTATTTTATACTTTTAAAACATCTGCAAAAATTAGTTTTTCCTGTGAGAACTCTAATTCTGGAAACCAGCTGTTATAGTTAGGTCTGAACATATCAGTGGCAGAAGTTAACCTAAGTTTTCACCTAATAATATATATGATACTTCATTCCCATAAGCAGCTGCTGCTAACACAGGGAAGAGAAAATTTAGAGATGTTGATTTATCTACTGTTGATTATGCAACATTGGATAACAAAAATTAATTACAGATAATGCAACAGTTTTTGTTTTTATAAAATGGTATACAAAAATAGTAAAGCTGAATTAATTTCTACAATATCCCAAGAGAGCAGTAACTTCTAAAGAAAAGCTAAAAGGAAAATAAGCAGTTTTGCAGGAACAAGTTATTTTCACCTTAATTGTCTACCAAAAACAGATTGAGCATCTTTACAGAGCCATTAGCATATTTTCCACTCTATTTTTATCCAGGAAGACTCTGTTCCTCTCCAGCTCAGACTTTAGTGTTTTGCTTTTGAATAATTTTATGGTTGTGGTAGGTTGCTCCAGTGGCATGGCCCACTTGCTTTAATCACTATGCTACATTCCAGTGTGGTAAGGAGTAATTTTATTCTGTTCTGTAATTCCATCATTCTTCATTTGCTGAGATCTGCAGTGGTATGCATGTGGAAAAAGTGCGAGGTATCATGAGAAAGAAAGATAAAAAAATAGTTCCAAATTTAAAAGTATTAAAAAATATTAAAAATTAATAATTTTATTTGAACTCAATATGTTTATTGAAGATTGTCTTTTTTAAGTTATTTTAGCAGAAGAAAATATATTAATAAAATTAATCTCATATCATAATTGCCTTTAGTAAGTTGGCCCCTAAAATATGTCATTTCTTTGATAGAATGTGGTGCTTTACTTGAGCAAATACCTGTTGTTAAATCCATTATTTAAATGTTGCAAAAGGTTATACACATTATGTTTATTTATCAACAACAAAACTGCCTGTATCAATAGTAAACAGCTTGATTTCATGCGCCAGATTGGAAAACAACTTGAAAATGCTGATTATCCTAGAGCTACCTTTTCTGACACCCTGAAAGCTCTCATCTGTTTATCACCACCTGCCATTGCTATTATAGATTCATAGATGAAGATGAAAATTGTAACCAGTGAATCTTCCCATATTCTAATGAAAAAGTAACTATCAAAATTATGCACTACCAAAGGAAAAAGAAAATAATCAGGGTTTCTTTCTGATATGCCCAGGTTCTGCCAACTACAAAAAAAAAGAAAAAAAGTATCCATTCAGGAACAGGCTCAAACTTGCTGGTATTTTGCCCCTTTCTGCCTGACACAACATGAAAGCAACAGAAGGGATGAGAAAAACTTGTACAAAAAGGAACTCAAAGCCCTTTGACTGCTGAAGGTGAGGCTGTATTGAATCCCAAAGGTGAGGGTAGACTTCATGCTGTTGGACCAAAAATCTTTCAGGCTAAGCATTCCAGAAAGATGGATTGCCAAAGAGTTACATTTTTCTGTGCTTATACTTGGAGTTTGCAGTCTCTTATGTATTCATGTCATTTATATAGATACTGTTACCATTAAAAACTGGCATAAAACAGGTTAGTCAAGCTAAGTCATGCAGCCAGCTAAACTCTGATACTTTATCATCTGGCAGAATTTTGGTAACAAAAATCTGAATGGACCTGGCTGGGCTGCCTTGCTTATGGCTCCTTACAGACCACTGATGAATTTTCTAAGAACTCCACTCTCCAATATATCCATTTTCCTCACCACAGATGGATGGAGAATTATGTCACATCTTCATTTACTAACAGATTTTTGTCATTGAGACCCTTTCTACATTCCTACTGCCACATGCACCATGGAGTGCTGATGTAATGCTGGAATTCATAAAAACTATCAGACATTCAGATTAATTAACAGCTAATTAACAGCCCTTCTGGCCTTTGCAGTTAATACTATGTGAAATTTAAGAAATAATTTGAATAGGTAATTATGGGTGCTATTTAAAAACAATGAATTGAAGCATCTACAAGATTTTACCTTGACAAAAATGTGATTGCTAAAATTGCCACTGACTAATACATAGTTGGAAGGAAAAGCAGCATTTAAAAGGAAGTGTATTCCCATTGTCCACAAAAGTTCATTAGAAATAAGAAAGAAATTTGGAGCGTCTCCAAAGAAAGGAATATGAATTGGAGGAGAGAAAAAAGTAATTTCTTAGGAATCTTTTTTAATGGATGAAAATATGCAACATCCAATGTCAGTTGCCAGGAACAGGGCTTTGCAGCGTGCTGGGGGTGATTGTCTCACCACGATGCATATTATGAGACTGGAGACTAAGTAGTCACTGTCATGCACAATTCAATATTATAATACTTTAGATTTGATTTCTACAGCCTTGAAAAAGTTGTTATTTACAAATCGAAATGTATTCTGTCATAGTCTGGCTTTCCAGTCTGCTCTTTATTCACTCATGCCCATAAATCACCATTTTCTGTTAATATTATATAAGGTTACACTAACATCCTTAATGTAACAGTATTTGAAGCAAACCATTTAGGAAAATGAATGGTTTGCATAGGTAGTGGTAAATGTCTGAAGTACCTAGAGGGTGGTTAAAATACAGTGTAATTGTATATAATACCAAGGTGTAAATCAGTTTCATATTTTTTTGCCTTTTAACAAAAACCATAGGTTATTGCAGATGCAGAGTTGTTTGGTCTTGGGATGACCTCAAGGGGTCACCTGATACTTTGTCTTATAAAGCATAGGGTTTATGTCATTATTTCTAAATCACCGCAAGAAATTAAAGCCTTCTTGAATGGTTTTTCACTTTAAGCTAATGATGTTACGCTCTGGTTTGTATATGAACTCTTATTTGTTCAAGTCTTATACAGTCTTTCCTAATGTGTAACCTAAATTTTCCCGTCTGCATATTAAATGAGCTCCTCGGTCTTCTTTGATTAATCCAAAAAATGGCCTACTTCTTAACATGCCTTTAATTATTTGTAGACAGTTCCTGTTATGTCATTTTCCTCCGGATGGCAGGATTGCTTAACTCTATAAGCGCCCTCTATAATAGATGGTGTTTGGAAAACTACAGTCTACCCAGCTTGCTTGGCCAGCACATCGTTTTAAATACTGTGTCCCCAGACAATTCTCTGATCTTTAATCAGTGTCGAGTACTGCATAGCCATCTTGCTCAGTATTTGGGTTGTGCTTTTCCAGAGCGAATGAAAAGTAACATCTAAGCCTAAAGGGAACCCTACAAACCAGGAGAAGGAAAAGGCCAATTTAAGGGGAAAATTAAGAGTGATGTTAAGAGGGGCAGCAGCCATGAGAGTCCTGAAATTCTCTCCCCAGTGTCAGTCAGGTGTGACTACAGAACAGCAAGAGCTGATGTTGTTCTAATGAGCCCAGGAGGAGTGTGTATGTTATCGCCCTTCTTGCAGACAAGTGTTACCGTGATGGGAGGTAGGTTTCTTAGATTCTCCTTGCCATAAATTGTCATATGCATTACATTCCAGTATCTTCATACAGAAAAATAACACATTTCTCTCTGCTGCAGTAATGTGAAATATTAACATAGGATGAATTTATATTTGATCCTGGGGAGAGAATTAAAGGTCATTTTACCTTTGCTTGGCATTTGCTATGTAGCAATCCCTTCTGCCCCTAAAAGATAGGAATTTTCTGAATCCTTAATGTGGTTTGGTATTTATACAATGTATTTTTTGTCTTTGATTACTTCCTAAAATTTTATGGATTTTTTTCCTGAAAATGATAAAAATAGTTTTCATTCAGTGAGTATTCTATAACTTTAGAAGGTCTTTTAACTGATTCATGTCAAGAAAAGGAAATCAGAAAATATTTAATGGAGACAATATTCTGAAAAAGTTATTTCTGGAGATAGACAGACATTTCTTTTGAATTTTCAGTCAAAACAAAATAGTAGCATTACAGTTTAAATGCCTGTTCCATTCATTTTCATGTGGGATCAGTATTCATACACATATTTCATAATAGTCTATAGTCTACCTATTCCTCTGATTTACCATGGTACTTATTCAGAAGGAATGTTGTCCTATAGTGAAAGACTTTGGGGGATTCTGCCCCTCTGGGAAAACACAGAAACCTTAATTATAGATCTTGTGAGAAAGTCACTGATTTGGAAAGATAGTAAATTTTTTTTTTTAGTTGGAATAAAAAAAGTTATTAATGCAGAATATTCCATTTCGTTTTACTTATTCAAAACATACCATTCAAGAAAGAAATGCTTTGACTAGATTTCCAAATGAAAATTCAGTAGTTTTAATGGAACATGTTAATTATGAAGAAACTACATCTATCAATAAAGTAAGCAGCATAGTTAAGATACTGTGTATCCTTTGATTCTCTTCTGATTTTTTTTCTGATCACTCTACTTTATAATCTATCTGTCAATCTGCTACTAATGTAGTGAGAAATTTTACACTGAAGAGTCTCAGAATGTTTCTGTCTAATACTTGAATAGTGCAAATATATTATGGCCACCATTACAACATGGTAACTATTTGCAGCATGGCCTTTGACAGCAATGGCAATATTCAGTATTTAGTGTTTTTTACAACATGTATATGCATCTTACAGTGCTACTAAATATGCATTTGAAGCTATATATTTAGTGTTTGATTACATTCTGCATGCATATGCATGCATTTCTAAATTCAAGGAAAGTTTCCTTTCTGTTGGAAGCTGATCATCTCCTGGTGGTTTTGGACTAACTATACCATCCAGCTCAAAATGAATTTTCTCAACTAGCCTTCTCTCTCTAGCTCTCTGGGAAGCATTTATTCCTTCCTCTCTGACTTACAAGTTTTAAAAATAGTACATTTTCAGGAAAAGTAATAGAACAGAACAGCTTCTATGATTTTATGCTTTCCTTTTCTACATGAAGACCAAGCAGCTGAGCCAGGTGTCTCCTTACTGCAATACTTCATTATTGCTTCCTTTCTGCCAGTAAAAACATGCACACTGACATTAACATACATCCCCTTTGTGGGTCCATGGTTGATTTTCTAAGTACTAGGAAACAAATATTCTGTTCTACAATTCTGAAATAATATCCCACTTTATACATTTCTTAGTCAAGATAAAGAGCAGATTCTCTCTCCTTTTCATTGCTTTGCTTTCTGATCGTACATTAGATTTTATCTGTTCACTCATCTCTCTATTTTGTTTTCTAGTTAGTCAAAGGTAGAATAACCATTGTGGTCACAAGAATAAAATGGATCTATGTATTTTTCCTAAATTTGTTTCTTTTCATCAATGTACTTGAAACCAGATTACACTTCATATGAGTATTTGATATGGAAAATGAAAGATGCTTCAAACTAGATTCTATAGTCTTCTTGAAACTTCTTTTTTTTTTTTTTTTAATCAGTTCAAGTTGCAGTGGGATTCTTTTAGGGAAATTAAAAAAAAAACCAACCTGAAAGCCTCAAACCTGTACTACCTCAAGAACTCCTTTTTGCTGTCTTTTGCTCTCAGAGAAACTGCCTTTACGAATATTCCGTGTTTATAAGCACCAACACCATTAGTAATTGATCAGATAATTTTTGACACCTTTTTCAAAGACAGGTTAAGATGATTTGGAGTTACTCCATTAATTTGGCACTCGGGTACCAGCTAGTTCTCAGAAAGCAAGACCAGATGTTGTGAGCCTGTATGGACAAGACCTCTCTATTTGTACATTCAGTTGATCTTCAGATATTAAATTTCTTCTTTGATTGATGCCTAATTTCTTTATAGACCCATGAGATTGTGCGGGGGTGGGGGGGAAGCATAATCCATGTTTGCCAATGAGAATTCTCCCTAAACCCCAGCACACCACAGCAGAGACTCCAGTGGTTTCAGAAGATAGCTCCAGTTATCTCTTTGGCTATGGGTCCTACAATAACTGCACGCCCACACAACTTTATTTGGTCTTGCTCTTTCCAAAGAGACTGTACAGTCCAAATTTATCATTTTCTTTGAACTACTCTCCAACATAGAACAATTTTAAGAATAAAAATAAAAAAAATTCTGAATTTTTCTGAAAAAATGGCCATTTCAGCTTTTAATTATGAGATTGGAATTAAAAGAAATGTGTAAAGACAAATCTGGTTGTAGTACGATAGCCAGATTTCTTTCTAGTCCTAAACTTTTCTCCTCTAGGATATTTAGGCTATCAGAAGTGTTTTTCCTATACAGCAAGATCCCATCCTCTGAGTGCTGACCCTGAGCTGAAAATAAAGCCAGCTTGCAGGACTGGCATAAATTCCCCATGAGATTTCCCAGCTTAAAACAGCCTTCTGTGTTCAAAAAATGACAGCTTTCTTTCTCTTCCTCACTTTAAACTAAAGTCCCTGCTTCTCACCCAAGCCAACACAACTGCTTCATCTATCTTCAGTTAGTGTATTCCCTTTCTCCTGATTTGCTGCAGCACTGGTGGAAGTGTTACACTCTCTGTTGAGTTATATATTGTCAGAATTACATAAATAGATTTTACCAAGTGCGTAGTCTTTCACTGTGTGCTTGATTTTAAGGACTGTGCATAGTACATAATTCCAGTAACAGACTTCTGTGATTCTTGTTTGCAGCTCTCCCTCTCCCAATATCCTTTCTCACCTCTATATTCCCCCTTAACCAGTTATAGGGACATTTTGGCAAGTATAATTTACTAGTAGAATTTTCTATTATGGTTTTTTTGTTTATCTGTTGGATTCACATTATGATTTTGCTTGCTCAGCAAACATACATAAACAATTATTTTACCTTAATATCTGAATATTATTATGTTAATGTGTACTTCTAATAACCTATGGTATAAAGTCAATCTGCTCACTCTCTATTCAGGAAATTCAAAATCAACATATTTGGCTCTGAGAAGACATTGTAAAAGCAGTATTTTAAGTCATTTTATCTTGCTTTTTAATGAATCACTTTTTTAGTAAAAACACAAATTAATTTTATCTTGCTTAGACTTTTTAGATCCCTTAATAGACTATAATCCGGTAAGGGTATGGATATCAGGAAAGCAGTTCAAATTAGGAAATACTTATCTCTAACAAAAAGGAGTCAAGTTATTATAACATAGACCTTTACAGCACTATTGAAATTAAAGGAAGACAGCATACAAGTGCAGACATGTCTCACCACTGATGCAGCCATGACACCTACTCAGCTGTAGGTGGTCAGACCTAAGAGAAAGTGCTGGAAAGGAATCCAGGCAAGAAGGTCAGAGTGACTGAATGGGAGATGTACCTCGTGCTGAAATCATGCAGGTCTTCCCTGTCAAAACAGTACAACAACCTGGGTTCGTTTGCCCCCTCACCGAGCTTCTAAATTTCTAAAACTGCGCTTTCTTTCACCATCTTGCTAGAAACTTTCTTCCTTTCCTAGGACTTGATACTTGTTACACACTTGCTTCCTTCGTGGAGAGCTGCTATAGTCTGCAATATGTTGCAATCAATGGAAGTAATGAAGTTTATGGCAGGTATAGGAAACGGCTGGCACATCTACAGTGCTCTGCCATCATCACATCGGCCTCATGCTGACAGCCTTAACTTGTTCCTCCTCTGGCTTAGCAATTCCATTAAATTATTGCTCCTAACTCAGAAAGTTGTTAATGGATCACATCCCACCTATATTAAAGATCTGATTTCAGTTTACAAATGCAGATCACAAAATCGAGGACAAAGGGAGTTGGAATTATGCTAGAAGTCTTGTTAGTTGCAAGGATAGAGATGTGGAGATCGAAGGTATTGGAAAAATTTAGACAAATCCATAAACATCATTCAACATTTTAAAGAAATACCGCCAAAGCATCTGCTTTAAAAAGACCTGTTCATGACAGAAGAAAAGTGACACTGACAATTTAGATACAAAATTTTAAACTGCATTGACATGTTTTGAAAAGATGAAAAAGAGATGTTTTGAAACGGTCATTTTCATATTTACAGCCTCAGTCTTTGGAATTCTATTCAGGAAATGTTGCTAAATATTTATGTTTTCTTCTGATTCAGGATGAAACTGAACTTTTCCATTCTGTTCAGTCCTTTTCCATATGGGCTACATCAAATCTATATAAACACCAGACTGTGTCTATAAGATTTTATTGAAAAAATGGAGCTCTGCAAAGAACCAGAGAGTATTCAGTTAAAATCAAAGTAACTTTCAAGACCACATTCGAAGATGTGCTTTTGAACTGATGCTTAGCGTTCCCCAACATTATTTTGGCAGGACTAATTAGCTAAAATCAGTTATGATATAGAGAACTGATCTCTAGGAGTTTGCATTGCTACTTTAATCATTCCTTTCAACTCTCAACTCAACAGTTGATTTAAGTGATTCATAGGAAAACGTTACTGCCTTTACTCACACACGTACTAGTGTATTCCAAGTCAGCACTGTTGTGTGGTTGGGTCAGTCCAGCTGAGCCGTTGCACGTCGCTGAGCTTGGTGGCTATGTGCATGTTATCAACACTGTTTATAACCAAGAGAACCATTTATATATATGATAGTTTACACCTTGAAAGATTTGCTTTTGAAAAAAATGCAGTTTAGCATTAGGTTGAGACCTAATTAATGCCCTGAGGGACATCCACTCAGAGCCTCAAACAGGATTTATTTTGGTGCTCAAATCCATCTATGCTTAAAGTTCTGTATAAGCACATGCAGTTGGACATGCCAAACAAAAGGGCTAGTGCATTAGGTTTCTACATTTAATCAGTGTGAGGTCTCTGAGAAGCTTGAGTATATGAACTTGTGTGTGTGCCTGCAAAGTTTGCCTTGCTGGTGTGCTGGGTCTGTAGCTACTACATCATTCATCTGTGTTCTTCCTCTTGCAGAGGCTGAAAATGACAATGAATTTTAGCACTGTGACTTGTCCGTGTAAAACCGTGCCTAGAGAGAAAGCCTGAGTTTTTTCTTTCACTTGTTTATTACAGATTTTATTTCACAGAAGACAGAAAGCCTCCATAGGCAGGATCAGGGCCTGAGGCACCTGCCTGGCTGGTGTCTTGGATAGGTCTGCTGGGAATGGGCTGGAGAAATGCAGTCGGTGTCAGTAACCACATCCTCCCCATCACTTCACCTGCTGTTACTGAGTAAAATTTTTTGACTTGGTAAAATGTTTCTTCCAGCCTCCGCTGGCTGAGCTTGTCAGATAATGTGCTCAGACATCAAGTGTGTAACTTCCTCAGGGAAGCCGAGATAAGAGCCGCCATGGGGGACTGAAAGTGCAACTGTCCTCTGACATTTTGTAAAGTTAAATTATAGGGGCGTTATCTTTTGTATTTTATTTCACTTATTAGACAGCGCGGATACTGCTTAATGGGATGCAGTTACCGAAGTAAACAATCCCGTGGGATGCTTATTTGTTCGTATTAACGCAGGAATTGGAGATCGGATGNAAAAAAAAAAAGAAGTGGTTCTGCGGAGGGAGCAAAGGAAGGCGTTCGCCAGCCGGCCGCGGGGACAGAGTTTCGCCGGCGGTTCCCACGGCCCTCGAGCCGGCCGGCTCTGCGCCCCAGCCCCTGCCAGGCCCGGGGCAGCGGCGCCCTGCGGAGTGCCCCGCCCGCGCGGGTGGGCGCGGGGGAGAGGCAGGGCCCGCATCCATATATCCATAGTAACGGCGGGGGC
>VXAY01000345.1:782628-916044 GCA_013399855.1 Oxyruncus cristatus | reverse complement strand
GGTGAGTTCTCACCGGGCCGGCGTGGCCGGGGGAGCGGGGCGCCCCGGGCAGCCCCGCCCGCCCCGGTGTGCTCCCTCCGAGCCGTGCGGAGCAGTGATTAGTGCGGGGGGCGGTGGGCACGCACCTCGTGTGCTGCGCGGGAGAGCGGCAGCGCGGCGCGCACAGCCCGCAGCTGTCTGGGGGTGCTGTGTCCGTGTGCGCGCTGCACACCTCTGTTTGCTTGGGTCTGGGAACTTGGCCGTGGTGTGCCGTGGTCCGAAACTTGCCGAGCGAGGTCTCGGCTTCACGGCACCGCTGGTTGTCCGCTCGGTTATTTTAGGAATGCTAGTTGGGCGAAGTGCTACGGTTGTTAAAAAAAAAAAAAAAAAGAAAGAAAAAAAGGGATGAAAAGCAGAAGTGTGGAGAGATCAGAATGATGGTTAGTGCTTCAGTATCTCAGAAAAGGCTCATGTTTGAAAAATACATCGTACAATAACGAAGTTATTGTACCTTATGGCGAGAAGGCAGCATTGGTATTGGGAGGGAAACAAGCGATAACTGAGAATTTAATCTGGAACTCAGTTTGCTGCACACGTGCAGTAACAGTTTTCCTGAGCATTTTTAGCATGTGGACTGATGCATGTTGCCATGTGCCTCGCGAAATTCCTTTAGCTCTGTGAGCTGTGGCAGTGTATGCCCACATGCACAAAATCAAGGTGTGCTCCCTACCGTTCTTAACAGCAGCGGTATGAGTGAGGGATGCTACAGTGTGTCCATCTGTGACAGGATTACCGATAGAACGCATCTTAATGGTTCCTTAAAGAACGTTTTAATTTGTTCCGTTAATGAGACACAGAATAGTGTTAGAGTAGACCCTGGCATGATGATAGTAACTTTTCATTTGAGTGTACTTTAAGAACCACTTTGTGTTTCTTCTGTATATGCCAAAATAGTCATCTCCTGAAAAAAAAACCCTCAGTGGAAGGTTGCCACGTGACATTTTTTTTCCCCCCTGAATAAATATGATTACAAGTTGTAAGGACTCATGTAGAGTTGATACTTGTTTGCTGAGTACAAAACCTTGATCTGTGGTGTGTAATTACAATAATGAATTAAACCTTCATTCTGATGGCATTTTAAATTTCAGTGATGCTCTGAAAAAAAATGGAGAGTAAGTGATTTCAGCAGATGAATTTTGGTCTGTTGACACTTACTAAGAGATCTGTTCTTTTCGATATGTGTGTGTAACTTACACAAGCTGCAGTTGTGCTGTCACTCCCATACTCTCTTCACCTTACACACCTGAGAAGTTCCATTTCAAGAAATTGTGCAAATGGTTGACAGATGAGAATTGGAAGAACTCACTGATATATTCAGAGTAAGCTCTGCTTTCTGTACTATTGGTGAGCGCCTTTATGATTTTTTTTCCAGAGAAAGGAGAATGTGATAGTCAGGAAGAGATAAATTTATCCAGTAAGAAGGCAAATTAAAATGTACTATACATATTCATTCTACTTGGAAGGCATTTAAATGCAGTACCCCAAAATTAATTCAGAACGCTGAGGGCCTGATGCGTTTTCTCTTAGCATTTTTCTTGGGTGGGGGAGAGGGGAGAATGACACCTCTAATTGGAAGTGGGCACATGGAGTTAAAAAGGGAGGGTAGAGGATGTGGAAATTTGGAACAGAACTGTCAATGAAGCCGCCGTCAAAGACAGCTGCACTGAAGTAAGAACCTAAAGCAAATTGGATCTAGGTAAGGGTTTTGCTACTGAGAAACTTAGAGAGGGAGCAGTGACCCAGGTCAATCATGATTTGATTTACATTCCAGGAGGAAGGCATTTTAGTGTTGGAGGAATCAGAATTCTGTGTTGGAAATGCTCATTTTAATTTATTTCCATCACCTGGAAGGGTGCAAGTTTTACTTTGTTTTAACTGGCATTTTGGTAAGGATCTCTGTATTTATTTGTTACATGTTAGTAATAGGCATAATGAATAATATTCTTCACAAATAGTAAACTCCCACCTTGCTTTGGGCGGACTGAGAAACTGTCAAGCCTTGGACTTAAGCTCTCTTGGCTCTTGATCCTGAGACCTGCTCTGCATGCAGACTGCAAGTTAGAGCAGAGATGAGAGTGAATGGCATCGTTCTGGGTCCAAGCTTATTCACTTGCCAAATACCAATCATGACTAGATTTTTTCCTGATGATCCTATTATCACAATGCTTTGCTTATTAAATGTTGAAAATTTATACTAGTAATCCAAATCAACAGTCATCATGATGAACTGACTAGTTTTTACACTGAGAGATGTGATTTGGTACTGTTTTTTATTTGGGAAATGTTGGCTTATACTATTTCACATTTTCAATGTTGTCTTCACAGTTATATGAGCTACAAGCTTATTTTTAAGAAATCACAGTCAAATTCTGGAAAATAACACCTTTAGACAATTATACATCCTGGCACTCTTTACAGTCCAATGCATTTTTTTCCTTTGTGTAGGCTGCTTGTATTTGATCTTTTAATCCATGTGCCAACTATGCCAGCTTGTCTACAAGACAGTAGTCATGGTTCCAAGTATCAAAGGGTTATGCTTCAGATAAACCTGGCTTTGACAAGGTAATTAAGCTAGGGAAAGTGTTTCATTGTCATAGTTTGGTTGCTGTCTCTATCCATGGTCTTTCTGTATTTTTTTGCCTTTGAGGAGAAAAGCATCAAAGTGTTTGAGCGTGTTAAATTAAGTATTTTGGGCACTGCGGTTCAAAGAAGCAGGTCTCTACATACCTTATTCTCAAGTGTTTAGCTCTATACACTATCAGTCTGCTCCCATGTTTGAATTCTCTTGGAGATTGCCTTGGTTTACAGATTACATGTAAAGTTAGTGGGCATTTTTGGGACAGTTTCAGAGTTCATACTGCTTTTGACATGGACTTACCTCATCTTCTCCCGGACTACTGCTTAGTAGTCTGGGAGAAGAGGAGATACCTGGTGTTGGCTTGGAGTTCTTTTCCTGCTTTTCTGTTTGGGTACTCTGGAGCAGTACAGTTTTTCTAAAAGTCCTTCAGTCAACTAAGAAACATTTCTTCCTCTCTCCAAAGAGTCTTCATTTAAGAAAAACCCTGAAATTTGGGCTGGATTCACTCTCACGAACTTGAGCATAGTGTTAAAGAAAGGATCTTGTTGACATTCTCACTCCCTTAATGAATTTCTTTTAGTGAAGTATCTTGCAACTCTTCAGATAGCAATTGTGCCTAACTTCATTTTAGCTACAGGTGGAAATCATTATGTCTAGCATGAGAGAGTGATGTTACTCGTGTTGAACAAACCTTAGCCAAAGGAAAATCACCAGGGAGATAGCCTTTCTTCCTGGTTAAAAAAATGGTGATTCTGCATTGAGAAGTGCTGGCATATCTCCTGGAAACTGTCTCTGTCCTTGGATCACAAGTCAAAGAGTTTCTTATTGTCATGGAAATGCTCAAGCACGAAGGAGAAAATCCAGGACCATCTCTAGTCTTTCTCCATTCGTTATTGCCTTCAGTCTCTTACTAGGGGGTTATTTCTAACTCAGTTGACTGAGGAACATCTTAGAGAGTTTTGCAATGCCTTTCCCAAAAGCAAATGATATTTGGTCCGTGCTTGGCCCATCCTGTGGTGTTAGATAGTATCTTTGTGATATCTCTAGAGGAATAACCAGAACATGCAGGCTGCCGGGTTACCAGCACTAACAATGGTACCCAGCATTTGCCTCTTTGTCATTAGGACGCAAATTGCAATATATCCATGCCCCGAGAACTGAGTTTGGGTTGAAGTCAAATACTTGAAACACAGCTTGATCAAGAGAAGAGGTAATGAGCAAGGACAGGGTGTCTGAAGACCTAACATCTCTGGCTGTTCTGTCACTTGAGGGTGTTTGCTCAATGTTAGAAAGCAGTCTTCAGCAGTGCCTGGAATATAGGCACTGTGCACACGATTAAGATTGTACTTTTTTTCCCCTTGGAGATACTGATATCCTGGCTTTTTTCCAGGACTTGCAGATCCCTTGCTAAACAACCCAAAAGAAGAGCACTTTTCCTTTGTGAAAACCAACTGGAAATTCCAGCTGGTCCAGAACTAAGTAACTGTAACCATCCTGTTTTCTCGAAATGTACCACACATGCTGTATGCTTAGCAGCAGTGCCTAAAATAAGTGTTTGGTGGGGTAAAAAGGTCTTGGGAAGCTTGAGATGGAAGTTCTTTCTCCCAGGCCTTTTTCTTTGGAGTTTGATCTTTCTAGAAGCATGAAACTGCAATGTGGAAAGATATGTCTCTTTTCTTACGTTTTCCCAGCTTTTTCGTGTAGAAAATCCAAGGTGATTTGTATGAGGTATGTTACGTGTAATTGGCTTGTTCTTCATTCTGTTCGCTTCCTGCAGTTGCCAAACATCAAGAGAGTTTTTTCTAATGTTTAGAATATATTAAGTTCTGATGCTGTGAAAAGGGTAAATTTAATAGTAGCTGCAGTAATAGCAGATGAAGTCAGCAGGGAGTTTTGCTCTTTGACAGCAGATTTTAGACCATTGTTTAATTTTTGAAGTTCTTTTTTTCAGAAAGTGCTTCTCTACAGTGGAGAATAAACATTTAGTTTTGCAGTACTTTTAAACATGGTGAAATAATGAAGGTGATAAACATTTTTTTTGCTTGTCTGACTGGATGATCATCTAAACTCTTCATTTAGTTGACTGGTCCTCCTGGTTGCAGAGTGAAGTCAGAGCTTCAGCGCTTCTGAGTATTTCCATGTATGCTGCCTTTGTTGGTTCTGTATACTTTGAAGTAAAGCTTTTGCAATTATATCAGTGAGAATATATGCCTCTTTTGCCAAGTGTATACCAAAGATAATTTCTTTCTTCTTCATATATCTGTTCTCTGAAGAACACTATTACATGCAATATCTTTATTTCTAAGTATTGAGAATGATGTTAAAAGCAACTGGTAAATTGGTAAGCCATAAAAATGGTTGGATGTAATTATTCCTAATATAGGAAAATGGAAAGTCAATTACAGTGTTCATCAAGATTTATTACATTACTAAAATGTGTGTGTATATGTATGTGTGTATGCATGTATAATAGGAATAACTTTAATTCTAGAAGTTTTGCTACTGTATTGCATGGTCATCTCACTGTTTTTAGGCTTCATCTTACCCCCTGAAATTAAGGCTCTCATAGTTTTAAATAGATTCATAAAAAGAGCTTGTAAAAATAATCTAGTAACTCCTTACTGTTTATATAATCTTAGATGATGTCCAGCGTAAGTAAATATGCTGGATAAATGTCAGTTTGCAAGTAGTTAAATCACTTAAAAATTGAGATAATTAGACGGTTTTCAGTTATCTCCTTCAGGATCCCATAATCAAGAGCTGTTATAGCATTGTCGTGCTTTGTTAATGCTTTTATCTTCCAGGAATGTTTTCAGAGGTAATGCTGAAATCTTGGAAAAGTGTTAGTTTGATAATAGTGCAGTCACCTGGAAAGCACATTATTAATGAGTACCCAATTGGTTTGTGAAGCACCTGCATTGTTATTATTATATGATCAAAATATATAGAACTTCAGTGTTCTGTACTAATATTTATAAACCACCACAGAGGTAAGTTGATATTGGAGTGAACTGTCACACAGAAAAGTTCAGCAAAACCTAAGGGAAGTAGTGTATGATTCACTGTATTTTTACCGAAGACATTACAAATGATGCAAGTTATTACTTTTCTTTAAAATCTGAATGTGGTAGTGTTCCTGCTCTTAGCCCTAGCAAGAAAAAAGAATTCAAGGATTTTCATATGCTTTTGTAAGTATTTTTCAAATCTAATCCGTGTTATGCCCAGCTTGGGTATTTCGGAAGCAAAGACTGGCTCTACAGGAGGCATATTACAAAAAGACTTCCAAGCATCATCTTGATTTAAAAACTCACATAGAAGTGTTAAGTTTAACAGGTGCTCATAGTTTCAAAACCTGTTTCACTAACCTTTTCCTAGCAATTTCTCCACTGCTTGTTAATTTAATTAATTGACTGTCCATGTGATTTTTGCATACCTGTGCGAAATGACAATCAATCTTTAATATTGTCTGAATACTACAAAGTTGCACTTCTATAAGCATGGAATTATGGAAAAAACATTAAATATTACCACTGTCATTTTCTGCTTTGATTCTATTTATGCTAATTTTTGTTGTTTGCAAGAGTATCTTTATGACCTGTGTGAGAGATTAACAGACCCTTTGCCTTAGTACAAGATACTGATTTTGGAGTCGTCATGTGGTTCTGTAATTTGAGTGCTTCCAAACCACTGTCTGCACTGAACCGTCTCAGCACACTCCCAAACAGCTTTATACTTGTCCTTTAAATGCTTTTTGTGTGTATTAGTCATGATCACAGCACAGTAACAACAATTGTTCAGTGCTGTCCACATGTTCCTTTCATAAACATCCACCAACCAGTGCAGAATAATCTTTGGGTTTGACCTGAATGAAATAGGTTCTCTAGTGCTTGACTGTACCCATTCCCACTTCCTTTCCAAGGCTTGCTGTTACCATTTTTGTCCTTTACAGAGCTGTCTGGGACTAAGCAGTTGCTCTGCAGTGATGATACGCACAAGGAAGCATAGGGCAGGGGAAGAAAGCATTACGTACCCTGAGGGTTTGCACTCAGAGATTTTGAACAAGGTTCTCAGCTGGTGAAAATGTCATAGTCGTTGACTGCACAGGCTGAAGAGTATGCGTCACGTTCAGGAGTAATCTTGCTGGATAGTAGGGAGAAGGGTAAGTAATAGAGTATGTTCAGTTATAACTGCAGTGAAGCAGCATTGGGGCTGCTCCTCATGTACCTTTCTAAAGGTAGAAAGGAGATCCCTGTGCCTATCACAGTCATGAGAACTCCCAAGTCTGAGAGAAACCCCATGGACTCTTGCTAAAGACACCATCTTTTAATGTGGTTTTGCTTACTTCTCGAGTCATTTGCATTGACCAATTAATTGGCTAAAACTTCAAAGAAAATGGATTGTCGAAGAGAAAAGCTCTGTATGTGGTTTTCAAAGGGAAAGGTGTCTTTAGAGGAAGCATTAATATAGCTGATATTCTGTGTAAATGCTCAGTTGTGGAAATAAGAAACTAATGTTAGGCTCCTGACCTGGAAATCTTGCTGTAGAATGTTAAGTTTCTCTGAACTGTATTTCACTAAATATGCCATGTTGTACTATATATACCAGCAAGTGGCATTCCTAGGTTGAAAATTTTGTTGAAATCCTTTGGTCTTGATACTTAAGCGTAGTACTGCAGGACTATACTCTGTAATATAGTATGGATAATGTTCATTAAAAAATAAAGGCTATTTAAAACATAGGATAAGAGCAAGTCATACCCCACAAAATTGCAGTTTTTCCTGTTTAAATAGTTGACTGAATTGAGATTGTATTTTTTTCTTATTATATGTACCAAAGGCTACTCTAGCCAACGGAAAGTTGGGAAGCTTCTTTCTTTTTCAACAAACCATTTCCTAAATATTTTCAGGAGTCAGGAGAAACAAGCAGTAGCTTTGCTTTACTTGTGGTGTGGTGCAGCAGCATACAAGCATGGTCCCCAAGGGCTTGGTAATGCCCTGTAGCAGTCAGGCCACCCCACCTGAGGACAGTAGCTTGGTCAGACTGAGGACTGATTCCCCAGCTTCCCACTCTTTGGTGTCTGAGGTCAGTAATCTATGCTGGGATCTTTGCAAGAGAAGGATCCCTTTTTACCTGCAGAGCATTGCATAGAATTCATTTTTAAAAATGTCTTTCTCGTGGTACAAAAACTTAGACTTTGTGTGAGAAAATTTATTTTGGAAAAGCAGTTTAGAACAGAAGTACTGTAAAAGAAACAAGCTGAGTTAGAAGCAGTGAATAAATACAAAACAGCAGTTGTCTTTCCATCTTGTTTTTACGTTGACATGCACCCTATTTTGAGTTATGTAACTTAAGTAATAGGATTGTTCTTTGACCTTCATAATCTCTTTCTATCACTGGAGGTACAAATACTCACATAAACCAAAATTTCTTCTTATCTAACTAATCTTCACTTTTAGTTATCCGTATATGATGATGGCTTTATACTTTAATGCAAAACTGTTGATTCATGGAAGTAATCCTGTGTTCATGCATTATACAAAAGCTATATCTGGTATTGCTGCTATTGCTAGGGGCTGATGTGTCACATTTTTATAAATCTTATTTTTAGAATATCTTATTTCAGCCACCACAGCCTGTTCTGGTTAAAACCTTGTTATGTTGATCCTAATGCAGTGATGACATAAGTAAGAGGGTGAGGGGGCTAGTTAAAAACTAATAACATCCCTGAAATATTACTTTAATTCATTAGGAATGTAGGAAATCCTTACAGGTCAGGTTCTCCTGAAGAGGTCAATTTGAATGTGTAAACAAAGTAGAATTCATCGCTTTTGCTTTATCTTACATTTTTCTGTCATCTCCTCCCTGTTTTTTTTACTCCTAAGTTTATACTTTTATATTATGCATCTTATACATCATTATTCACATAATGAAGTATAATTTCAAAAAAAATGAAACCCTAACCTTTTGCCCTTATGACTTTGAGCTTCTCCATGGGAAAAGGAAAGGTGGAGCTGCCCTACTGGACTATGTGTGTAGAATCCCCTTGACTGATACTCTCCAATGTGGATCTCACCATTTGGCTTCCCATTGTTCCTCCTGTTCCTAATTTCCCACCTCAGCACAGTACCCCACTGATGAGACAATGCTCTGGATCTTCCTGTTCGTGGGAGGGAGCAGGTGATTGAAGCTTAGCTCAGTCTTGAGGCATCCTCATATCCTACAGGTTGAAATTGAGGATCAGGGGATCAGAGTATAACTTCAAGTCACTCCTTCACACATTGCTGTGGTAAGCAGAGGCTCTAATCCAGCAATATGAAAACAGACATAACTGAGTTTGGTTGTAAAGGTTTTCATGTTGCTGAATTTACCCAGTTTGAGTTTAGGTGTGAGTCTGTATAATCAAATTTGAGGGTATTTACATAATTACTGATATATTGTAAGTATTAAGAGCTGTGTCATGCATTATTATGCAGTAAAACCTGATACCCTTTGTAGACTATGACACATGAAGTGTTTTTGTTTATACTTTTGACATACTGCAAAAGATTGAGTGATGCTTTCAGAAATTACATTGACATTATAGCAGTCTCTGTCTCCTTTTCTAGATGGTAGTTCCTCAAAAAGAAGAATGTCAGTCATGGTTTTCTATAATCTGAAAAGGGATAAAAGTTGATGTAGTTCATCCTAAATAAAAAATTTTTATAACAGTGTTTTTATCTAGTTCTTGATTCTCTGACAAAGTGGACTTCTTCCTAACTCTACAGTACATTTTCCTGAAACTTGAAAGTTAGGGAAAGTAAACTTGCTAAATTGCAGACAGCAGTAGTTGAAAACAAAAGTTTTAATGTTTTCTGTTTGTATTCTGGAAAAGATAGAGATAGCAGAAGGGAACAGAAACTTCAGATCTGCAGGAGAGATTCTAGATACTGTACTGATAGGACTGTAATCAAGGTTTAAATGATTACAATTTCTATCTGTATTCTAGTATCTTCTTGCAAAGACAAGAATCCAACAGGCATATTCTTGTTTAGATTTTCATAGGGCTGCTTTGAAAGATTAAAATATTGCCTGTTGGCAACCCTGTAGGGTTGGTTTACTTTTTGGGATACAAGACTTACTGAGCTACATTTGTGAGGATTCTGTAAAGATATTTATTATACTCCAGGTGTGCGTTGGGGAACTTGTCATGTAATTCAAGGACTCTGAATAGAACTGTAGTCCATTCTCCCTAATATATCTGGGAGATGTTTTGATACCTATGTGTGTTTGTCTTGGGCATGTACATTACAGGGACTATGCATATTAGAGCAAAGGGCATGTTAGTTTTTACAGAGTGCATCCCTTCTATGTCCTGACATCAACTTGAATATTGATACTAACTTTAATATTGTTTAACTGAATGTCTACAAATTTCTAAAACTGGTACATTTTGAATTCTGTATATGCGCCAGTAGAATTGCAATGCTTGGTCAATGAGAACATTCTGGTAGGTGTCACTTGGTAGAAAGTTCTTGAGCCAACTGGCACAAAGTGTGAGCAGCTAAAGGCAGCTAACAACAACAAAGGGGGCTTCTAAGGAGGCTGGAGAGGGACTCTTCACGAGGGCACATAGTGATACAACATGCAGGAATGACCTTAAGCTGAAGGAGAGTAAGTTTAGATTAGCTGTTAAGAAGAAATTCTTTACTCGGAGGTGGTGAGGCGCTGGAACTGGTTGCCCAGAGAGGCTGTAGACTCCTCATCATTGGAGGTGTTCAAGACCAGGTTGAATGGGGCTCTGAGTAACCTGTTTAGTGGAAGGTTCTCTGACCGTGGCAGGGGATTTGGAACTAGATGATGATTTTGAAGGTCCCTTCCAACCAAAACCACTCTATGATTCTGTTGTAGCAAATACGGCCCACCGCTAGCTTTGTGTTGCCGCAAAAGGCATTGCAAAGTCATATCTATTTTTTTTCAGCAGTAAGAAGTGAGAGGCGTGTGCTCAACTAAAGCAAATGTTTCTTTATGAAATCAGTCCGGTTGCTCTTATTTCAAGCCTTCTACAGAAGATTAGAAAAGGTTGTGCTAGTCTGCTACAAATAGCCCCAGTACCATTCCACGAGTTTTGATTTTGTTAGCGTAGTAGATTCATATACTTATGCTTGCTGTACTGAATCATCTTTCTGAGGCAAGGATGTTTTCTACCAACCAAACTAAGGCTTTGTTCAGTGATGGGGTTGCTTGCTCCTCTAAAGTATAACAAATCCCACTGGAAAGCAAGAATGCTTTCACCAGGAGTGCTTGGTCCATGATGGAAGTGGAAATGTTTTTCTGGATAAAGTAGATAAGAAATTGAGTGATGCTCATTTCAAACACTTTTGTCCTAAACTACTGACCTCCTCTTAAGTAGTCCTGAATTTCTGTTAGCTCAATAAGAGCCCTGGACTTTCATCTGTCTCTTTAGGATAATACTATGTGTGTGATTATTCTATAGTTAAGAAATTTTTGAGGTATTTATTCCCTGTGTTTGCTCTGCTGCCTGAATCGTACCTATCCTAGGAGTTGATTGCAGTATTTATCAAAGCTATGGAGCCCCTATTTGAGCCATCTGTAGGTAGTGGTTGTGCCATCTGTCACTAAAGACTGTGTTCCAGAGGGAGAGACAATATGCACAGACTTTGTCATGCAAAGCCTGTAGGGTATGGTCTCTGATGTTTGCTTTATTCTTCTAAGATGTATAAGTTCCAGTGTTTCACTAACTTCTAAAATCTTTATTGCAAGAGGCTTCTGAATGCCACAGTAGCCGATACTTCATCCTTGCCCATCTGTATGCATTATGCATTTTACTGAACTTCACACATTCCACTGGGAGGTGAACTATGGTCCCCAGTTGTTAAAGACTGCGAGAATATTAAAAAATGGCAAAACCAAGCTGCAGTAACTTTCCAACTAGTATATAAAGCTCGGAGATAATGGCAAGAGTCACACAAACTAAGGTGCCTTTGGGTGCAAGCATATAATTTTCAGAATATTTTTACTATGAATTATCAAGGATTACAGCAGCAGCAGATGTTCGAGGCAGCGTGATATAGATTGTGTATGCTTTTGTGCTATGATTAACTGAGCCAATATCCTTGCATGCTAAGAGATAGGTGACTTCAAAAACTTTCAAGAGAACATTAACAGCATGTTTCAGGACTACTTTCAGTACAGATGTTGCTACCAGGAGCAACATTCAAAATTTTTGTGTGGTGGTTAGTGATCTTCTAATTTGTGATTAGCAGTAGTGGTATGGGATTAGCCACTAAATTGAAGTGAAATTTGTGTTGTCTTCAGATGAATTTTGTGTTGTATCTGGGGGCAGTGTGATGACCTAGACGATACTGAATGTGAGAACCTCCTAATGAAACTGTAGGCCTTCAGAACAGCAATTTTCTTGACTTCTTGTTCTCTCTATTGCACAAACTTGTTTGCAGTCGTTGCCGCAGGAAAGGTGTGTCTTCATACTGTGCAGTCATGGGGCCATTAATCCTTCTCCTGCCCCTTTCAACTCTTGAGTAAAGCATGGACCAGATGCACACTGGTGACCAGAGAGTTCAGAGGCTGCTGCCAAATTTACGTGTTGCCCAAGTCTGTAGCTCATCCACACAAGTAGGACTCCTGAGCTACCCTTGTTCGTTTTTGACCCACAGTGTTGGCAGTCTGTCAGAAACAGACATGAAATACAAAGCAATGAAGTGGTGGGGTTTTAGTACATCTTCTTTTTATAAAAAAAAAAAAAAAAGGCAACACAAGGAATGATTTGTACAAATGACAGCACCCTAAAAAGAGACACTGCATCAGTAAGAGGTGATACTATGCGTTGCTATGTTAAATGGGAAAGGAACCGATTTAGCATATGCAAACAAACTTTAAACAAGCCCTATGATAGCTGTTCCTATTCTAATACAGATCAGATGTAACATTAAGAGGCTGTCATGACTTTATGTGTAATGTCTGTGTACTTATATATGCATTAAAATATTCCAAGAAATACACAGCAAGAACATTATATTGTCAGCAAGAGGTTATGCATGTTTGATCTAGACCGAGCTTCTGAAAATACTCATGAAATGTGGATGATCAAACATTTTATTTAAATATTGAATTTGAAGGCATTTGAGTGGATTATTCTTTGTTCTTTATGGATGTTCTCTCACATGAAACGAAAGAGATATATAAATATATATATATTTCCTTTTTTTTTTTTTGCAGCATAGCAGAGCCTTGCTTTGTTGCTAGGTAACAAGGTATTGCTTTATTTGCAGGAGCAGTAGCTGAGTTGATAGTAGAGGCAATGATTTATCTGAAATGTATTAATATATACTGGAGCAGTAATAATGATTATTGAAATTGCTTATTTTTTTTGTGCTCCATGGCACAGAAAAATACATAATACACAATTCATTAGAACATTTCCTTCTGCTCTGTGGAGAAAAATTACTTAATTACTAAGAATGTCCAGTTATTTAATAAGCATCAGAATCTGTATTGGTTTTTAGTATCTTAACATGAGTTATTTCAACTACAAAACAAGAAGTAAAGTGTTAACAAACTAAAGGGATTTATAAGGTGTAGCTATAATTGTCCATTCATACTTTTTTTCCTGGCCTTTCATAGACGGGCTTGCGTTTTCAACAGCAATACGTTTTTGTCCAGGGATCAAGACCAAACCTGCCAGTCTCCAGGGCAGAAGTTGGCTCCTTTCCAGTGGCAGGCTGCCATCTGAGTTCTGCCTCCAAGAAGACCAGCAGGTGGTCTGCAGGCCACTCCACTGCCTCCTTTCTCACACGAGTCTGGAAATTCAGAATGGGCAGAGTTACCTTCAAGGCAAATGCTGATGCCACCTGTTTTCACTGCTGGCACACTGACTAGGTGGTTCTGGATGCTGTATCCATGACCAAAATTTCACTGCTGTTCATCTTGTTCAGTTTTGCTGTTATTTGTGAGAGGGAAGCATGAAGTACAGTCCTAGTGGATTCCCCATCGACTTGATGCTCTTCTGTCAAGTTACTCTTAGCCAGGTAAACAGCCCTGTCTGTTCTGTGAGATGTATTAACCAGGTCTCACTGCTGCTTATGGATACAGGAAGACTTTGTTTGAGTGCATGGAATAGGATTTCTGTGGTCACACTGAAGAACAGTTGTTCTTTCAGGGTGATGGAAGCCATATTGACTCAGAAGAAAGTTGTATTCAACATTAGCCAAATCAGTGAATGTGGTATGGCTGAACACTTTTTTAGTATGATTCATAGAATACCCCAAATTGGAAAAGACCCATAAGGATCATTGTGTCCAACTCCTGACCCTGCACAGGACAGCCCCAGAATCACATCATGTGCCTGAGAGCATTGTCCAAACACTTCTTGAACTCTGTCGGGCTTAATGCTGTGACCACTTCCCTGGGAAGCCTGTCCCAGTGCCCAGCCACCCTTTGCATGAACCTTTTCCTAGTACATAACCTGAACCTCTCCTGACTTAGCTTCATGCTGTTCCCTTGGGTCCTGTCATTGGTCACCAGAGACGAGATCAGTACCTGGCCCTCCGTCCTTGCCTTAATTTTTGACACCTTTCCCTCCTGCAAAGACTGAAGTTTAATAAAAAATCACATGTATCATTCTGCTACTTTTAGAGCAAACATCAACCTTTTTCTTGTGTCAATCAGTTTTTAGCAGCTGCAGATCTTTTTAACCCACAAGCTTATCTGTTAGACTTTCAAATTTGGTTCCAGATGTTCACATACTGCTCCATAAAGCTGCAGTTCGCCTCTACTCCACTCACACAGACTTTCTCATCCTGGTGGTTTTGCCTGCCCATCAACTGTCGTTGTAGACTAATCTTGCTCTGCATCACAGACTGATAAACACCCCTTTAATTCTATTTAAGTAAAGCAGGATCTTGCTTTGCACAAAAACCCACAAATAAACAAACAAACCAAAACAACCCCAATGAACCTAACTGAATCATCAGGACTACACATAATAGCCTTTTAAAGGATAGTAGAGATGGCAAAATTGATCTTGATGTGCTAAGTGCTCACCTGTGCTAAGTATTTGCAGCTGTGGGTAACATGTTGCTGCTGCTTGTAGTTTTTATGTTGTATCATTGTATCACGTGACATTTTACCTTAGATCTCTAAGGACTTCTAAACACAGTCATTGACACGATTATTTCATAAGCAAATAGCTGCAGGCTTGGACAGTGTCTTAAGTATTCCCGATCCTTTGGCTTTCATTTCAGCAAAAATAATGAGTAAACAAAAAGAGACAAAATGGCACTCTCGCAGAATCTGGCTTTCCTGAAAAGTTACAAAAAAGAAAAAAAGCCAAAGCATAAGAGAGTTAAAAAGAATAAAATTTAGAAAGCTGTTTCTGTATCTATACATGTAGAAGATCAGAAGAAATAAAAGGAAAACAGAAAGGACAAATGAGAGAAAATGGGTGGAGCAATAAAAAAAAGAGCAGCAATTAAGGTTTGGCATGAGTCAGGAGGACAAACAAGAATGGCACTCTTCTGTCAATCATCAAAAGGAAGGTATTTGAAGCCATGCTGGATAAGGCCTTCAGTATATACAGTTTTATATCTTCAAGATAGAGAATTTTTTTTTTTTTACATGTATTATCAAGTGGAAGTTGTGCATTAAGGAAACTTGGGCATCCAAGGTTGGTCACTACCTGTCTGATCATCCTCGCCTCAGGTTCAGAAGTTTCACCTCTTCTGACAGCACCTAGCTGCAGTGTGTTGGGGCTTGATGTGGAGCTGCCTGGGTGATTAATCTTGGCACTAGGAGCGTCTAGACAATCCTTGGATCATTGTCATCACACAGAGGCATATGAATATGGACTATAGGACTTCCTTAACTCCCCAGATTTAGTGAGCTTTGTATTTCATCTCACTGCTGTTTAAGATTCCCCAGTCATAATAATCAGACTGACAGAGGACAACATTTGCCTGCTTGATGTTTTTGTTCTTTGAACAGCCAGCTTGACAACTTGGTTATTCTTTGAAGAGAAGACTATATGAATGGCTGTTTTGATAAAAAATGCTTTCCTTAGTGGATAAATCATCAAGGAACTGGATTTTTTTTTCTAATTTCAAATTACTTCAGAATGTTTATACAGGTGTGTTATAAGCTCAGAAATCAATCTGATCTTTGCTTGTCCTAAGCATCAGACCTCTCATTCCAATCTGAGTCAAAAGAATCCTGCGTCTAAATTCTGGATGTGCATTCTCAGGTGAGAGGAAACACTGAAGACAGTTGCTTAATTAATCACTGTTCTGACATGAGGAATGACATTCACTCTACAGGAAAGTCATGTCATTTAGACATGAGTGGACAGCTTAGGTTTTTGGTTTTTTTCACTGAGTTTTGTTTATCACTCTTGAAGGAAGGAATTGAATCTAAATTTGGAGTGCTTTAACTCTTCTGTTTTTAGCAAAAGAGTATTTTAATGGTAGCATGATCCTTTTATTTGATGAGGTGAACAGTGATTAAATAACTGCAGTAATGTGAAGTTACATAAGAAGCAAGATTTAAGGTTCTTGCTCTGAGCTATAATTATTATTAAAAGACACATTTTAGCATTTTTGGTCATAGATTTACTCCATTAAAGTTTCCTTTTGGAGAATACTTTTTAACCTAAAGAAGTATGGTTTTGCAATTTTTCTGTCAGCCATTCAAACTGATTGGGCATTTGAGCTGGAAGAATGGTTGCTTTCAGGGGTATTAAGTTCCCACAACTTTCATGAAAGTGAGTAGATGGAGCCCTTTTAATATCCTCACTGGGGCAGGGATATTGTGGCTTGCACGGCTGAGGGTGGGAAAAAGTGCAGGTAAGGAATAGTAGAGCCATGGTGGGAAGCTGAAATTACTGTGAGGATTGAGGGGGCTGGAAACAATACAGAGGAGAAAGAGGTACAGAGAAAGGAGGAGTTCTGGTAGGGGTCAGGGGAAGAATTGCGGAGACATAAGTGAAAATCCATAGGAAAATGTACTGTTGTTTATGCTCCTGGTGGCACATGTCAATCATCAGTTGTCTCTTTAAAATAAGTGGGTGTGTGGTGAATGACATACTGGCTTAAGTAAAAGCACTGGCTCAGTTTCAGGGAGCTTCTCATTACTGCTCTCCTCACTGTGCTAAGAGCCCTCTGGTAGTACAACCTGACGGATAAGAGCCACCAGGAGCTGGCGGTCTCGTCTTCTACCCATGGGAAAAGTGCATGCCGCAGGGGACTGGATTGAGCAGGATGCTACAGTTTGTGGGAAAGAGTTCCTCAGTGTACATGTTGCTATGTAGCAGGTAGGGAAGGCAAAGGAGGATAAATATGCCTTCTACACTTTTGCTTTCTCACATCCTTTTAATCAGATATTTTCCTTTTTTACAAGGATTAGTGTTTGGAAAATCCTTGATTGGGATTTTCTGTATGTTTGTGATCAGTAAGTGCAATGTCACTTATGTAAGCATAATAATTTTTCACTTAAACAAGCAGTCCATGAGAAGAATGTTGATATTTTCGTAAATATCATCATCAGTTTATAAGAACAAAGTGTGGGACATCTGATTTTAGGCTTGCAGAGAGTGAAGTCTGTGAAGCACTTCTTACAGTGCCTAGCCAGACTGCATACACGGTAGATGTTTTTTAATGGCTCTTATTTCACCCATTCTGATTGTGTGGATACAGCAAGTAAAGCCGGGATGATTTTATGAATAAAGCATGGCGTTAGGATTTAGAAGATGTGGTTTTCATTCCTATTAGTATGCCAAGTTTTACCTTCAACCTTAAGTTTATCAGTTAATCCACATGTGCTTCAGGTTTGCATTTGTTGAAAAGAAAATTGGAAAGAAAAATCACGTTAGTATTTTTTCCCTTCTGTGCTGATAGAAACATACACTTGCATTATTCAGTGACTCAAGAGCTACACTCCATCAGCAATACAGAATGAAGTGACTACATTGCAACAGGGAGGGTTGACTCTATATAAAATTAAAGTCAATGCATTAAAAAATAGGCTTATAACCTGATGTTTGTACTGTGATAAGACTCACTAGAGTACAATAAGCTTGATCACGGGCAGTGTAGGATAGTGGATTAAATTTCTTAATTGCTAATAATAAGTAATCCTTGTGTCTCCAGGGTATGTAGAAGTTGAAAAGCAGCCAAACCACTGCATTTTCGTTGTGTCAGTCTCCTTGGCAGTTCTCTGTGGAAGCATGCTGATGGGCAGGGGGGAGGTTAGGAACAGCCTGTGGGTATGTATGGCATTGCTGTCAGGTTAATAAATTACACGGGTCCACCGAAAAATGGGTGCAGAGAAGCACATGTTGTGTATCTTTCTGTGACACTCCAGCGTGGCATCCTTCTGGCTCAGTGGATTCAGTTATTCATTGCTATTCTCCCTCTCTTAATTTAATTTGTGGGCTCGTTTGACAGGAGTCTATTCTACACCTAATGCTTCTACATAACTTTCTGGAATACTAGAAGTGTATAAAAGCAGTGAGAAGAGACCCCTGAGCTTGGACTGTGTTTTCACTGTGCTGAATTCATGTTTTACCATTTATAAGCTCTCACTCTACAAAACCTGTGCTGCTGTTATAAGATAAAATGTAGGTTTGGATTTAATTTTTCTAAGAAGCCGGATAATAGACATAGAAGTGATGCATACAGTCACATATCAGAATGGTTCTGTGTTATATTGTTGTATCTGAAAGTAGAGCTCAAAGAGCAAGTCTTTCATTCTTCTTCGGATTTCTTTAATCATTTTTTATCATGCTGTGAAATAAAACATACTGTGTTATATATTTTTCTTAAATCACACTGCTCTACCCTATTCTTATTTATCTAGGGCAGCAGGAGGCCATGTCTGAGCACGTGTACTTTGCTCCCTGCTCTCCAGTTCCAAACTCATTTGATGTTCAGTTTACTGCCCTTTTTCATTTCATCTTGCTGGTCTGTGCCTTCTCTCATACTTTGCCATGGAGTGATAAAAGTCCTGGATGCCTGAGATGCAAGGACAAATCTTACCAAATGGAATACATCCAGTTGTCTTCATTCCACCATGGGTGTCATTCTTCTTGGGACCTGAGATGCTTTAGCTCCTTGCAGGCTCCTACTGTAGTAAAATGTGGGTGTTAACAAAGCAATCTGGAAAGGTTGAGAGTTGACAATATAGGATCAAGACAGCTGTTTGTAAAAGTTGCTATCATCTGCATCTTATACTAGCATATCACTAATGTTGTGACTGGCGTGAGCTGATCTGTGGCTCCTTCTTACGACCAATAACCTGGATGAAGTTCCTGTAGAAGAAGAAGAGACACGTCAGAACTGCAGGTTGCCCCCAGCTTGTCTCAGGTCTGCCTCAGTTTTACAAGCTGAATCAGTGGGGTGGGAAGAGAGAATTAGCACTAACAGCACTGTCCTTTTACACCTAAGTCTCAACAGAGCCCTTTATAGAGCAGAGTCAGGGGGAAATACTGCCGTACAACTTCTCTCATTCATTTTTGCATGTCTTATTGGGTCTGTGTAGTTTGATTACACTTGAGTTGTGTCCAAGCTTTTCTTTGCATCCCTGAGAGATTATAAATTTCTTTTACCTAAGCAAAAGTTAGAACCTTTCACAACCCAATGTTGTGAAAAGCTGAAGGTTTACTGAAGGGTAACAAGGTGCTCTGTTCATTTTGTCTGAAAAACCATAAGGAGAACATTGTCAAGCTTGGAAATAAAAGCTTTGTCCTAACTACAGTACGCATGTTGCCTGCAAGCCTGATTTGGTGTCTGAAAGGTTTCTTTCTTGCCCTTATATAGTAAAAAGGATTCTGCAGGTGGTATTTACAGTAGGGCTGCTCCAGCTTGGGCAGACTGTTCCTGTGTGTGTAGAATTTGGAAGTTCAGTTGTCCTTTATTAGTGATTATCTGCAGAATGAAAAGCAAGTCAACCTTACGACTTCAAATGTCATAGGAAAATTAAGATGTGGGAGTTTTTGTTTCCCCCTCATATATGGTAGTTCAAAACTGTCTGTGCAGTCATGGGACTTGTGCATTTGTCTTCCTAACAAAAGCTGAGATTCAAAAGTTTGTGGGTTTGGAAGGAAGATAGACTGTTGAGACTCGTGATGAAACCACAAGAGTGAGAGACAATATAAACAGGATCTGCTTACTCTCTCCATAACTGTGCCATCTCTGAAATGGAAATAAAAAGTAATCCTAGGGGATTTTTTCTAGCTGTGAGTATAAGCAGCTGTGAGATTGAATACATTTGTATGGTAGGTCTGCTGAATAAGAAAATACTATTTTTACATAGTCAGCTTTCATTCTAGCATTTCATTTTAACTGTACCCATCCTTTTCAGTTCTGCAATGCAGTGTAATTCCTGTTTTATTGGAGTAGAGCATGTCCAACCAAGACACTGGCTTCATTGCAATCAATGGTATTTTGAACATCAAGAAAACGAGGTTCTCATCCTTGTTACCATTGTGTTTGAGAGACACTCTTTTACTGGCATTAGAGCATTTCAAACAGGTAATTTATAAACTTGTGGGAAATATTGTAGATTCTATTGAAGTTCTGGTGTATGTGTGCTTAGTTAAGTTCTTAAACAGTGTTAATATTCATTGTACATTCAGAAATTTTTGCAAAGCAAAGTTTCCTTTGGGAACAGGTTGTCTTTGACCAAGAATATAACTGTAAATCTAGACAGAAGATAAAGTATCTGTTATCTAGGAACTAAATACAAGCAGTTTCTACAGGGAATGTAGGCTGTGCAGCCCCAGATGTCTAGCACCCTGGTACTTGACAGCAAGCTGGGGAGGCTTCTCCTGGCCTGGAAAAAGTCCTTAGGTCCACAGGCAAGGGCAAAATAAAAATAAAAATTAAAAAAAGTATTTTGATTCTACTTGGAGGATTTTGTTGTTAGTAGTTAAGTTAATGAAATAGCTGACCTATTGAATTATTTTCCTAACCATTTATCTAACTTTAAAATGCATGAAAAATTCAATGCTGCTAACATAGGAAAAATGATTTAAACGTATGTTCACTGTGTGCATAATAATCTGCAGTGTATAGATAACTTTTCAGTTTGCTGCGCAGAGATTTAGCTGTGCAACTTTGAGCTAAGCTAAAATAATGATGTACGTTTTCCCATTTAATTTTAGATCCTATTTTTCAGTATGTGGGTCAGCTCCTTAACTCAGTCCTGCATTAGTCTTGTTGCTCAAAGCAGGTTTAGAACTATGATCACATTTTCATTTTTTTAAGATACTGAACTGTAAATGAGATGATTATATCTAGAAATATAGATGCATCCAACGACACTTCTTGTCTTCTTGCAATTTGCACAATGAAAGTAATGTTTACCCTCTGAAACAAATTATTCTTACTAGTGACTCTTCTGCTGGTAAATCTCTGCAGGTTTTTTTAACCTTTAGAGAATTTAGAGAAGAGAGGTGATTTCTTCTCATCTTAATCTCAGTTGTAAAGTTTAGCAGGTTTTGCTATCTCACTTGTCCATATACCTTCTCTGCTGTTGTGAGGACCATTTTAGCACATAGCTTGTGTCTGCATTTTTGCTGAGGGCAGAGGGAAGCTGCCGCTATTTTGAACTTAAAATAGACTGTGTGAGCCTCTGTGAGCACATCTGAACAAATAATTGTTCGGTTGCATACCCCAGAAATATGAGGCTTAGCTCCCAGTTTGCTGTTACCTGGAGCAGATCGATAGTAACCAAATCTAGGCTTTGGTGGTCTGTTTCTGAGGCGTATGTTTCTCATGCTACTCTGCCACAGTGGTATGAGGGGTCCTTTGCACATTTCTCTTTCCTGCTTTCTAGTCACATCTACAGAGATGGTAAAACACATTTTTACGTAAAGGTGGATGTATTTATTTCAACCCCGCACGCACAGTTCCACGTACTTGCTCAGCAGGTATTTGGAATCAACTCAATGAATCATGCCAATGCAAGATTCATTACACTTTCCATTTTATGCCTTAAAACTATGCCTTTATGAGGAGGGTGATCTGAGAGATTTGTCAATGCAGGTCACTGGAAGGCACCACTGAGAGATGCGAGCCCAGGTCTTGTCCATAGAGCACTCTGTATTTAGAGTTTTTGTATTCTTCATATATGGAAATTCCTCCCGCCCTCGATTTACTCTTTAGCGGGCTTTGTTAATGCACATTTTCTTATTGCACACACTGAGCGAAAATGTGATTGAAGTTAAACAAATGAGTGACTACCCTTGCACAAAGAGAAACATATGTATATATATATGTATATATTCTGAGCATACATCACCTGGTTTTTATTCTTAACAGGTGCTATGTGTGTGAAGTGGTGAGCTGTGAGGTAAATACTACCCTTTTCCCTTCTCTGATTTTAAGAGATACGTGTGGAAAAAAAGGTAGTTGGTGTAAGCTTTTGGAGTTTTAGTGCCTATTGAAAAATAATTCCATGCAGATCTTCCAGTAGACACTCGTCGTTGTGCTTGTCAATTGTTTCACGGCTTTACACATATTTTAAATGAGATAGCTGGACCATGCTGCTTTAACATTTAAATGAAGCCAAATTAGTATTCTGTCAGCAAGCAGAAAGGGTTTTTATACTAGAAAGGTGTAGGAGGGAGATGGATAATGACAGATGAAACTTGCTGATACAAACACATGCCATATTTTCTTAAAAATATGAAATTATTTTGAACCACTGAAGCTTGTAAATTGCTAAAGCTGACCCTAGATGATTTTAACATATATGCCAATTCCTGAGGTCTTATGAAAGTTATTAGCAAAATGATACAACAGTAACATACAGGAGTAAATTTTGGTATTTTCTAAGTGTTTCTTTATCATGACACAGTAATAATTTTTGGTTTAGACAGTAAGAAAATGTATCCTAGGGAAGAGAATTCACAAGAGTTTAAATAGCTAAAAATTAGATGCACAATTTAAAAAAAAAATTATAATCTGTAACAGGAGCCCATGTTCACAAAATCAGTTCTTTCTTCAAAATGATATTGAAGAGCCAGCCATTCTGCAAAATGCTTCCTATTGGTGAAACACTGCGCTCTCTGTATGTGTTACCTCAATAAAGCATTAAACAATCATACTATGTGTGGTAGTAGACTAAGTCATCCTAGGTCACAGCTGGTGACGGGAGCTGGTTGCAGTGCTCCCAGCAGCACCACTTGTACAGAAGACTACACAGACCACGAGAGAGTAGAAGCGAATGTGGGTGTTTGTTCTCTTCGTTTCAACGGTATCCTAGAGGTGCAAAACAAGGACAGAGATTGCTGAAGAAAGGCGGTCTTTTTCTGCAACCTTGAGTGGTTATCCCATAAATAACATATATAATAGACATTAAGCATACATTAAAGATGTTTAGTGCATGGTTATTTCACTACTTATGGAGGAGAACAGATACCATTAAATCAAATCTGATTTTATTATTAATCCAACCGCTTCCTTTCCATTTTTCCACAGGCTTTTTGCCTTATTCATTGGTCAGCAGTTTTTCATCATTCTTTTGCTGTCGTTTCCCCCTGTCACCTCTGGAGTGGTTGTCTGGATGAGGTGGGAATGTGCTTGCAAATGCAGATTAGATTGATGAGCTGGGTGGAGGGTGATGGGTGATAAAGAAATAAAGGGGACCTAGAGCAAAGCTGCAAGGGAAAAGGAATTTGGGGTCTGTTGAGCTGAAAATAAGATGTGAAGAGAGAGAGGTAGAAGGTTGACAGAGGAGAGAGAAAGAAGTTGAATTTGTAAAGAAGAAAACAGGAAAGTTATCCAAACAGCCAGAAGAGACTTTTAGATAAAATTATCTACTCTGGTTATTACAAAAGCTGTGTGATGTCACCTACTGATATCCTTCAAATACTTGCCTTTTAATTTTATTGTAAAATGTTAATCCTTCCATTAGCTATTTCTCATCTGATTACTATAATGACCCATTTTCTGGTCTTCCTGGTCTTCTCCTGTGTTATTCATCCTCTTAAAATTTCTGGCACTCATTTTATTTCTCGTAGGTTCCAAATTCACATTTTGTTTTATTATTTCAGGAGCTTGCATTGGTTGTATCCGCAGTTAAGAAGAAGTTAAGTTCTCAACAGATACAATTCCTTGTACAGTTTGCACTTAGTTATGGCTCATAGTGTCTCTCGCCATCTTTTAACTTATAATTTGCACATGGGGTTTTGGCATCTATTTGCTTTCCCTGAGCATGGATGTGGAGGCATCCCTGGCCTGTACAAGGTCTTACTTCCCGTTGGTCTGTAAAACAAATGCAGATCGGAATGTTCTGTAGTTCCAGTTCTATCTGAAGTTATTTGTTAGTGCCTGTGTGTTCCAGAGATGAAGAGTGGAGCGATGCATTCAGCATGACCCTGAGCACCACTTGTTTGCAGCAGTGGAGCTGTGGGGCATCTGGGAAGCAGCTCTAAGCAGGAAGGGCACACCAAGGTGGTGGTGGGAAAATTTGTTTATTGAAGAATTCCACTGTGCTTCGAAATTCTCCATCCCACAGCCTACCACCATCTCAGTTTTGAACTGGAGCTTCTGTGTCAGTCTCCAGAAAGCTCTACTGGCAGAAAGCTGTTGTCTAGAAATTTCAGAGTGCTGCTGAGTGTACTGTGCTCTGCTCCCTCTGTTTTCCAAACCAAAGTATAGATTTTCATATCCTGAGCAGTTCTGAAGGGCCCGTACATTCAGTGTTTTCTTTTCACCCAGAGGGTGGTTGGGCATTGAAACAGGCTCCCCAGGTAAGTGGTCACAGCACCAAGCCTGACAGAGTTCAAGAAGCATTTGGACAACACTCTCGGGCCAATGGTGTGGTTCTTGGGGTGTTCTGCTCAGGGCCAGGAGCTGGACTCAGTGATCCTGATGGGATCCTTCCAACTCAGCAGATTCTGATTCTGTGATTTTAAAATGTTTTGATAACTTTATGTATAATTCTAAATCTTCAAGGGTGAAGAATCTGGAGAATTTTTCCCAGTCCATCCATTCCACAGTTTGATAGGAAAAGCCTGGCTGCACCACTCTTGTGCTGGTTCTGTCCTCTGGGCTCACAGCCAGGAAGGGCACCTGGCTCCTGTGGGCTCAGTGGGAACATCAGCACTTGGGAAATTCCTTGCAATCGGTGTTCATTCATAAGGGATCAGTGGACCAAAGTTAGGGTGTACCACAGAATGAGTTCTGAAAATTAAGAAATTTTGTTTGTGGTACGGAAACATAACACTTCAAAAGCATATTTTAAATTTAACACAATCATTTGCTTACAATTCTGTTCATAAATTTGGTTTATTTATGCAGTTGAGTATCTGTGAGAAATCTGAGAAGAAAATAGGGACACAAAATATGAGTGTAAAATATTTTGTGATTCAAAGGTTCATATTACAACAGAAACAAGTTTAAATGTCAGGATTGTTAAAATGAGAAAAGGCTTTTCTGGATCCACATCTGGATCGCAAATACAGAAAGAATTAAAAAACCTGCATAAGTGAGATGTATGCTTGAATAGTAGAGTTTCTAAAACTATATTTAATTAGCAGTGACTAAATTTAGGCTTACTAATTTGAAAAGCTAAAAGTGTATTTAATTCTCTAGTACAACTCAGAAATGCATTTTAAGTCTAAGTCATTCTTATATTAGAAAACATAGCACATATGTAGGTTACATTATCATCTAATTGTCCATAATAAGAGGTTTTTTTCTCTTTGCTTGGTATTCATATAAATCTACTCTTCTGATTCATTATTAATCATAGTTCATGTGGTGATGTGGCATGAAATGTTCATGACAGGATTTCTTATGTTATAGTGAGTTAATGGGATCTGTGCTGTAGTGCACGTTTGTGATAAGATGATATAGAAACTTATTTGCCTTCATGATAATGCCTCTGGCTATTATGCCTAATACTATAAATGAAGAGATATAAATGTACATATAAACTAATGTCTTTTTTGCTCTAGCAAAACTTGTCATTCCAAACTAATGTATGGCGTTATTTCTGATCTGAAGTGTGATTATTTAATATTGTAGTAACATTTGTAAAATAAGATTAAAATAGAGTATGATCTTTGTAATGCATAAATGGGCTGAGTCAGTTATATAAAATTTAATTGAAGAAATGTGAAAGTGATTTATTTTGAAAGTACGGATCACATGAGAGAATATAATGGGCTCTGAGTATGTCACTGAACAGCAGTACCAGGGGAATAATATGGGCAGGAGGAGTAGGGCTACTGCATATTTGATTGAATATCAGTCAACAACAGAACACAAAAAAAGGACAGTGATATGTGAATGTTGTGCACAGTAGCAAAAGGATTGTGTATAAAAACTTACAGATTTCTGTCCCCTAGTGTGGATTGGATTCTTTACATCCACTTAAAACAAATTAGGAGCAGAAAATAAATTTCTACTCTTGGTAGAAGAGTTTTGCAAAATTGCATGTATGTTAACATAAATGACTTACAAAAGGTAGTAAAATTGTTTATAATGATGAATTATTTTCATAAATAAATGAGGACAGAATAAGAGAGAGACAAGAGACAATTTAGGGTTGAAGAAAAATAGGAGAAAGAGTAGAGGTGAAGGAAACGTGCAGCACTACCGTGTATGAGGACTCAGTCCTGTGCAGCTCTTCTCACTGAGAAAATTCAAATAGAATTTATAGCAAGAAGCCTTTCCCATGACAACCCATTCACTGCAAGGTTTTACCAGAATACTTCATTAATAATGGATCTGCCCAAACTGTGGAATTCTAAAAGATATACACGTCTATATTCTTTTTAATTTATAAAATAACTTTATGGACAAAAAGTTTGAGATGACCAAAGCTTTGCTGGTTTTCACTGCTAATATGAAGTTCAGTTTGTTTTGGGTTTTTTTAACCGTAGTACAAAATCACCCTCCTGTTTGGAGAGCTCTTCAGTACAGCTTGCTTTGTTCTAATTTGGTTTTACACAAAAATGTTTCTTCCTTAAGCCAGACTAATGTTGAATGTTTAATGAAGGAAGCTGCGTAAGAAGAGATGGACTATCTGAATGGCCTTGTGGTTTCAATTTATCTCAAATCATACAGACAATGATCTTTTCTGTTCGAATTTGTCGTGTTTCTCAGAACCACATGGGAAGAACTCACTTGGGCTATTGACGAGTGAATATTTTTGCCACTTTATTTGTATCCTTTTGTAACCCCACTTTTTGATGGTGTTCTTTCCTGCTCTTACCTCAAGGCTTAAAAGAAAAAGATATTTTGAGAAATGCTTTTGCTGTCCCCTTGCTGCCCCTGGCAGAGTTAATCCAGCCATCCTGCTGTGCTTATAGAGCCTGTTCTTTCCCACCCACGGTGCTTCCTCCTCACAGATTAAGAGTCAAAGTACAGGATGATGCTGGCGCTGCCTGTGATGTATGATTCTGCTCTGCCATGGTGGTCATTGCCTTCTTTTAAGATAGTAGTAGCATTGATACCATTGTGACAGCATTAAGGATATAAACGAAACAAGGATATAAGGAAGAACTAATAGCTTTTTTGAAGCCATATCATGTGCGTGGAAAGTGTATCAGATTTGCGGTTCAGAATCTGACAAGCAACATCACAATCCAAACTGAATGTAGATAAGTCAAAAGTGTTCTTAATTTCTTTAAAATATGCTGATCAATCAGACTACCTGAAAGAAAACCATAGATTACTGTAGGTGGAGTTGAGATGAATTGGTAGCTTTTATGTATGTGGCAGCTTCTTCTGTTTGGTGTTAAAGGATGAGACTGATGAAGGTGGAGAGGGGTGTGAAACCTGGGGAGAGGAGATGGTATTTAATTGAAGAATTGTTTAGTGAGAAAAGATTACAAAGCAGTATAGCCTAAAACAACTGGAAAAACAATTTGATGGAGGATCTTTTATTTATTATTTTTATGCTATGGTTGTATAAACCATAACCTGTACTGAGGTTATCTGTCATTCAAAGTTTATTCTTTTAGGGAGTGTCCTTGCTGAAAGGAAAGTGATGAAATTGATCAGCTGGCTGTTACTGCAGTGCAGGTAGAGCGATAATTAATTGAGGACACTCTTTACATCACATCGTATATGTAGGTGCACATTTCCTGTAAATAAATGAAATTAAGATCTTGATAGTGGTGACATCCCTGGACAGCATAACACCTGGTACCCAAAAATGGAGTAAATGCTGCCTATTACCAGCACATCACAGTATGTGTTTTCCTCCAGTGTGCCAAATACCGTCAAAGACTGGTATGGCCAAGGCTAAGCAGTCACTTTGGAGTAGAGTGAATCCATATGGGTTAGTGGTTACCCCTTCTCTGACAGGTTTATTCCAGTTGTCAAGGAGAAGATGGCAGACACCTGACAAACTAGAAACTAAATTTAGTAACTGCTGAGTACTAAAAAGCATAGGCTCATAGACCATGGTTTCTGTTTAAGTGTTTGCTTTAGGGTTCTTTACAGATTTATTTTTTTATGCTAGCTGCCCTTTTCTTTTGGGTGGTCTGTTGTGAAAGAAGCTGCAGATTCACTGTGGTGGATGCGTCTTGTGTTTGGCTTTCACTGCTCTAAGCAGAAGCAGCTGCTGAAATGAGATTTCCACCCCTCCCTCTTTCCCATATCCTCAATTGTACTTTCCTACCCATTTACTCGTGCCAGTGTTAGCATCTCTGTGGTCAAGGAAGGAAGGACGTGAGGAGCTGGCCATACAGAGAACTGCTCCCTGCCCACCTCCCAGGTCTGTTTTTACGGTGGATGAGATCCCCAGAGTGAGATCCTTGTGAGGTTGCTCTGCCACAGCTGCTCCCCCTCTGCAGCCCAGCACCCTCCTGTTGGACCACACCCTGGTATTTATTTCTGCAGATCCTTCTTCTAAGGAAGCAGTTCCATCCATGACAGTTACAGGACAATTCACCTGTATTTTGGCAGTGGATTGGGATGGGTTGTGGCCCTAGGCATCATGCTGTCAGTTGATACTGGTAGATTATTGACATGACATTACTATTGATGGTTCCTGTAGCCTACAAACACTTTCTACATTTTTATCATTACGATACTTTTACAATTCTTCCTCTTAAAAAGTGGGCGATTCTGTGATTCTAAGATTTCGCAGCCTGAGTGAAGCTGTCGGTAGTCTCTGTGCATAGATCTGGCTTGAACTAGATATTCAAGAGTGGAATTGATGCTTTTAATGTGAATGTTTTAGAACACAGCAAAAGAGTTTTACTAAACTGAAGTAACTGTAATGCAAAAGTGATTAGGTCTTCGTGCATACATTTGGTGACTTGCAAATATACTAGGAAAATAAGTGTGTTCTGAATAGCATTTCTTAACAACGTTTGTTCTGATCACCGAGCCAGGTGCTTCTGTCCAGTGTTTGGCTTTTCCTTCTGTGTGTTGAAGACAGTTTTTCTGCAGTCATCATGTATCTAAAAGATGTTGATGATTTAAAATTAAAAAAAACGTAGAGGGACTTTCATTAAATTCTGCTATTGGAAAGAATTAACACCATCTTAGGTTTTTCACTATTTTTACTGCAGTTTTTGTCAGACTATATAATTGTATGATATAGAAGCAAACAATTTACTTTCAATTGTAATATATTAGTATCTTTATAATTAGCTGATACTATTCCCATATTACAGAGCTCACCTTTTCATGATAGCATTGGTTGTAACTGTGAGCTCGAGTAATTTGCATTTTTACTCTAAGCAGTGAATGGCTGTTTGCTTGTTCTTATATTTATGAAAACACTCATTACTGCATGTTATTAGAAGGCTTGAAAAACAAAAGCTATTTATTTAGTAGACAAATGTCCCATTCTTTAAATGGACTTAAATGTTTTTTTTCCTTTTGCTTGAAATTAAGTCTGTGATGAAATTGAATCAAAATCAGAATAAAGGATCCATTTTAGAGGTGTTAAAATTTTCTATGGAGCTTTTTGTTTTATCTTTCATTTCTTATTACACAAAGTGTATTTCCATGCTTGTGTACAGATTAATGTCCTTTGCTGATAATTGCCTATTAAAAATAGATGAATAAATAATTAGCTCATTACAAAATGTGTTGTAGTACCAGTAACTTTAATTATAATTCATCTGCTGTGTAAGTAGTCCTGCAAAATATTGTGGGATAACATATTGGTATTGCAATTGCTCTCTTGTGATGCTATATGATTAACGTTGAAGACCTCAAGGAGTAATAATACTCCTGGTCTCTGTGACCACACCTCCTCCAAATCTGATCTAAACCAGTAACTGGACCTGTCATTAGCTCAACACACAAATGGAAATGGAAGTCCCCAGTGGAGGGAACAGTCTATCACTTAGGACTCAATTTGGAAACGTATTCCACATTTCAAACTGTCCAATATTTTTTTCTACTTAATACCTCTGAAAATAGAAGGAGTGTTTTCACTTTCTGTACAGACCTGCTTAGTGCTTGCCATTTTTCACATAAACAATATTTTTAGCCTTGTCTCTTAGAATAGAATAAACATCATTGTAACAATCTTGATGTTTGCATGTATAATAGATGTTTAGGATTTCTGATTTATGGGGTTTGGAGCCTAATGTGATAAAAATGCCCGTATGTAATACTTGTTGTTAGATCTGTAAAATGATTGAACTGTGATTTATTTTTTAAAAGGCTGTGGATTTAACTTCTTCTGAATTAAAAAATTGTTTTTAAAAAACAGTTCAGTATGCAACCTGAGACACATCCTCAGGAGGCAAAGTGACCAGCTCTCAGTTGTGGCCAGGTCTTGTTTCATTGCATTTTCCTTATTTTTATTAATGAAATATTAAATTGATATTTTTCCACTGAAATATTAATGGTAATTGATAACAAGCACAAAATTACAGTGAAGCTAAAAGTACTAGCACCTGATATTTTTAGTCAGCCAATTGTTAAACTAATGAAGATTTGGAAAACACTTTAATGACAAAAATAGCTTAGTAGTGCCAAAGTCTGTCCTGAGAACTTCTGCAAAAAGTAATGAATTCTTACTTCCCTTAATCTGACCTGGGGTGGCAATGGCTGAGCAACATTGTACCACTTTACTTGGAGAAGACTCTTGGCCTTTGCTTTCTTGGTCCCCTTAAACGGAAATCTGCATCTAAATTATTTATTTGAGTGGTGGGGTGGCCAAATAAACATCCGTTTCTCATGATAATGTATAGAAATGGGAATTACGAGGCAGCCCTCTGCTTTTGTGAAATGCTGTCACCAAGACAACTGACATTGTTTCCCATTGCAAAACAGTGTAGTATTATGCATATTTCATATCCTTATGATATAATTATTATATGCATAAGTCTCTTAAAAATCTCTTCATAGGCATAATAAACAATTGTTTCCCCTGAAGTTGTGGACACCAGAGAAGTTGGAGCAAGCCTCTGAGCTTCAGGATGCTTTGGACCTTCTCTGTTCCTGTGTGATGAGAAAGAGCATGAAGTACCCCTATGTGAAAAATGCAATAGAAGTTTAATATGGTTTCACTGGGTTTGGCTGTGTCTGGTATTGGTAAGCCACTGGGCATTCAATATCATAGAATCATAGAGTGGTTTGTGTTGGAAGGGACCCTAAAGATTATCCAGTTGCAACTCCCCTGCCATGGAAGGGACACCATCCACTAGACCAGGTTGCACAAAGCCCCATCCAACCCAGTCTTGAAGACTTCCAGAGAAGGGGCATCCATGATTTCTCTGAGCAACATGTTCCAGTGCCTCATCACCCTCACAGTAAAGAATTTCTTCCTAGTATCTAATCTAAACCTTCTTTCTTTCAGTGTAAGTATCACAACTGGCTTGGATATATTTAATTTTTGAAATATACTGATCATTGCACCATGTAATCTTGGTCAGTATGTAGGATATAGGTTTTTTTCGCCTTTTTCGATAGTTTCATGGGGTTTGTTTGTGTGTTTAACTGTTAACGCTGCATTAGTGTTCTAGCAGTTCTATGGGTAGGATTTGTAAAGTTTGGAACAGTTGGAGTTTGATGCTGAGAATTTATACAGCAAGTGTGTCTAGTCCTTTTCCAAGGTTTTTGTTAAAACAGTCATGATGATCAGGTGAACTGTACTGGTTGGTGTGGGCTCACTTTGTGGGTGTTCTGGGCACTGCCATGGATTAGGATTAGCCCTGTGGGGCAGCATTGTGGCAGGAAAGGGGTAATAAATGTATCCTCGACCCGCAATTCCAGACACCGCGGAGTTTCTTCCAATATGACCAGCAGTAAAGAGGTTAATAAAAATTAATTTAGCTAGTGTTTTTGGGCCATTTACTTGTAGAAATAGGAAGATCCCACTTTGCTGGGTTGCATTTCCCCTTTTTTTCTCAAATTTTGAAGTGTCTGATGCTGCTACCAGAGAATCACTAGTACTGTTCTTATCACTCTCTAGTTTTGCACTTTGTAGCTGCGTGTTCAGTAGTGCTCAGTAGTGTGTTCCTAGCATTCCGTTGTTGTTAAACATTTAGTCCAGACCACTTGTGCTATTATAGTACTAATTTTAGCCCATACAGTAACATTTCAGATTCTTCCAAAAGAAAAGGAATTGATGTCCTGAATTTCTGTCATCTTTATAATACTCTTTAAAAAAAAGGTAGAATAATTATAAAAATATAGATTTGGATATTGGATATTATTATTTAATTAGAAGAAAAGATCAGGCAGAAGGATGTTGCAGAAATAATACTCATTTTTAGATGGAATAACTTGTTAATTCCGTCATCTGCACGTACACACTCATCAGGGAGTTATTGGGCTACATGTGTTTTTCGAAACATCTGTCAACTAAGCCAGAAATCTAAATGCAAAGTGTTACATTGTTATATTTGTGGATTCCTTACATTTCCTAATGGAACTTCATTTTGTATGCTAATCATTGCAAAGTATGGAGGTAAAAATAAGATTAAATTTGTGTGCGTTTATCAGTTCTTTGGACAAATTACTTGCCCTGTTCTGCTTTAATTGTGTTACAGCATCAAATATAATCAAATATATGAGATTAATTTTTGTCTCAGGTATCCTGCTCTCAGTTTGGAAAGAAGTATTTCATGTACATGGTTTTTTTGTTTTTCTTTTCTCCCAGTAAGGAAATAACAGGCTGTGGAGGGCCTTAAGCTACTCTGAACAGTTTCATGACATGTGGTTGCTGATTCCTACAGCAACACTGCAAAACTCATTTCTTTGTTGTATACTAAGTAGCCTACAATCCATTTGACAACATGCTTCACTGCAGAGCTCTTAGGTGCATTGTACTGGCTGTCCCTTTTGGTGTTACTGTGTTCAGTGTTACCTGGTACATAGAAATTATTCATGGGAAGCTAACTTGTGGGCTATGTAAGTGCAAGACTTTTAATGGTTGCCTAAAAGACAATATTAATATGCTTTAGGCAGCTGTACCATTCCATGCTGTTGACCTAAATTTGTGATATTGGACATTTTTGATAGATACTGTCAAGGATAATCTATCACAGCACAAGTTTCCAGAGTTTTAAGATGTTTGTTAAACTCTTATGGCTCAAATATAGAATTGTTTCACAAAACAGTATTTTACATTTTTAAGTTGAGTAACAGGTTTTCCAAGTAAGAAAATTGCTAGGGAGTCGTTTTCAGAAGAATACAGCTGTCTTCAGTTAATGGACTGTGTGCTCCAGATGAGACTGGGATGCAGCTGCCTGTTGACTGAGGACCATATGTTTCTGTAGGTCGCATCATTAAATCCCTCTCACTTCAGATTTGAGGTGGCCACCATTATATTGGAAAAACAAAAGATGGAGTAAGCTTAGCAGTGCATATGGTGTTTAAAGATCTGTATTAATTTTAAATTGAGCACAGTTTTTGAAATAATTTAGCCATTTAGACCTGTCTGCTGATCTCTTATGCGTGTAGTCTCTCGTGACTCATGTCCTTTTCTCTCCTGTTGTTCAACAGCTCTGTGAAGTCAGAGAATTGCTTTGTGTGGTTTGATATAGCTAATAAGACAGTCAGAGTGCTAACGACCTTGAAACAACCCAAGAACTGTAGCTTGGCTTAAAAATCTCTGGATAAATGATCTTGTTGATGGGGAAGCATTATGAAAGAAGCAAGTTCACTGAAGTGCATTACTTGAGTAATGAATGCTTAAAGCAGCTGTAGTTCATGCACGTGTTTCATATGGTTAAATACAGAGGTAAACTGTGCACCCTTCTGTTTAACACTCAGTGTAAACTGAATACATAACTAAGTCTCCTGCATGCCTCAGGCATTTCTGTGTATGCTGCATTATCTCAGCTTCACTCGTGCTTCTCTAGATTTAGACTGAAAGAGCATCACATAGCAGGGTGCTTCGTGGGACTCTGCAGCTTGGGTCTGCTGCTGAGCTGCAGTGTCTGCAATACCCCCAGAAGCTGCCTCTCGGAGGAAGGCCTCCATCTTCTTCATGTCACTGCCCATCACTGTGTAGATGCGGGTGAACAAGATGTTACTGATGTTCAACAGCACCAAACAGCACAAAGACCTCTAAAAGAGGAAGTGTGGACAAATTGATGTGCCCATGGATAGGCAGGATGATGCATGCATAGGGATGGATACCAGAATAAAATTACTGTGTTTTGTAAGATACTGGATCTAAGAGATGTAGTCGGGGAGTTTGTGGGATTTGGGTTTTGTTTGTTCTCGTGAATGGTAGCTCTTGGTGCTGCTGCTTAAGCTGAGGTAGTTGTTCACTTAAGATGCAGCATTTCCAGGTTTTTTTGGGGACTGTTACTTTTTCTAGGTTGAGCAAGAACTTCCTCTCGACTGAAGAGTGTTGACACACAGTGGTCCTAAATATAGTGGGAAGTACTGTTTTCTGAGAGGGAATGGAGGCAGCTCTGGTGTATGAAACCACATATACAGTCTGGAAGAGTTACGTAAGGACACGGTGGTTTGCAGAGCAGAGGCTTGCTGCTACAATTAGGTCTGCTTTACACTCTTTACACTACAGCCATTGTAGCCATTAAAGAATAGCACTGAAATATGATTTTTTTTTTTCCCCCACTAATGCATAAATATTCCAACTCACTGCTTCTCTTTTCCCTGTTTTTCTGAGAGCAGTGATGGCTTTGTATGTGGCAGGGGCACAGAGCAAGACAAATGGGGAATAGTTGCAGTAAACTTGGAACAACTTTTTTGGCAGCATTCTTGGAGTTTGGACAAGCACAAGGTATTTGAACACATCTACTGATGGACATGTTTGTGTGCAACATGTTTTTTCATTGGGTCTGATAAAAGTAATAGAACTTCAGGACGAAATTTGTCCATCCCGTGTTCCTTACACAAGGATGATTCTCCACCATAATGCAAACTGTATGTGATGTTTGGAGATTACCTGTGAAAGGCATAGTGAATAGATTTAAAAGTGATAACATTTATCCATTGTATGATTTCTTTTTTCCCTTCTGGCCCCCTCTGAGCATTCTTTGCTCTCTTCCTCATCCATCCGATGAATCACTTTAATCCTCATCACTCATTGTTTGCCTGCACCTCTACATTTCCTTCTCCAGTCTCCTCATCCCCTTTCCTTTTTTTTTTTCTTCCTGCTCTGCTACCTTCTCTTCGTTACATTTTTGTTTCCTCTTTACTGATTTTTGAGTCTATTTTTTTCAGTTTTCCATATCTGTACCTGCTCTAGTTTCTTCCTTCATTTTACAGTTTTTTCTCTGTTTGATCTCGCCTCTCATTTTCTCTGCTGATTGTTTGCTTCACACTCTCTGCCTGCTCAGCCTGTCTAGAGGACTAACTTGTTAAAAGGTTTAAAGAGAAAATGGCTTCACTCTGAATGGATCTTCATTTAATGATTGCCATGTATTTTTTTAATGAGATATTTTTGATGTTATTTCAGGTCTTAAAAATTAGCTTGATTGGCCACCGGAAGCGCGTTCTGGCATCTTTGGGAGACAGGCTTCACGACGATCCTCCTCAGAAACCACCTCGGTCAATAACCCTCAGGGTAAGTCTCCATGAAAATTTGTTTGCATTTCTCAGCAAATCAGCAAGCATTTCATAACATTCCCATGAAAACAATGGCTGCTTTTAGTTGGGTTCAATTTACCTCACTTCAGAGGTGTACAGTGTGGACGTCTTAGGCTGACCTGCTCAGTCACACCTCCCCATATAGCCAGCAGAGATAAACTGACATTTTTACAGGGTGATTCATCTGACCTGTTTCAGATGTCTGCCTTAGGATAAGGAGTATCTTAAAAGTCCCAGCTTATCTTTGCTCAAGAAACTAGCTCAGAACCAGGTGTGTTCAAGCTGCACTTCTGCATTTGCCCACAGGAATCCCAGCCCAACCCAGCCGATCGATACTGCAGAAGGAGAGTTAACATTTCCTTTTATGTTTTTGAAGGATTGCACTTACTTTGCAGATGTATGCTTTAGGCTGTCTTTAAGAGAACCTCTTGAAACTGTTGATATAAATGCCATTAAGGTGTTTCTGTATAGCAAATGTTTCATCATGTTTTTAATTTTCATTTGTATTCCCTCTTTCAGAAACCTTGTTGAAATGTCCCTGTGGTTTTTCCACACTTGACCACATTTAATCTCCTCTCATTACACCACCTTCACTCAGGTTCTCCAATCCAATGCCTTTGCTTACTTGCTGACTGCTGCTCTTATCAAGTTGTGGTCTGATGACCAGTTCCTACTGCGTTCTCTCCAAGGGAGTTCATAGCAACACTTTTTATTTTGATATTTTAGGTCACACCTTTTGCATTTGATTGGATCTGATTATTTTTATGAGGCTGCATTTCTGACTGAAATCTCATTTAGGATTAAATTTAAAAATGTCAGAGAGCGTCAGTGCTCCCGAGTTAAATTTCCTGGTGTAAAGAGAAATACAGAAAGACAGAATGAGGGCTTATTTTCAAGTGCATGTAAAATTTCTGTGACCAGCCGATTTTCACCCTGCTTATTCTCAGATGCGCCATACAGACATTTCAGATCCCACCCCTTAATTCAACCTATTCCTAATGCCATATTGAGAAAGGTCTGACAAGTCTATAACGTGCTTTAAGGCACATTGCACATACGTGTGAATGTTTTCCTTGTACTTTATTTTTTATGTATTATGTGAATGATTCCTGATGCATGACAGGTGTTAAAACACTCCAGGGAAGCAGAAATATATTGAAAGGCATGCTTCTTTCTCCATACCTTCAGTTCTGTGGACTGGAGAATCTATTGCTCTTCAGCAGGTGGGAAAGTTTCCACAGCCCACATTTGTGGTCAGGACTGTATATTCTCAGTTAATACTGAAGCGAAAACTGGATGTCCTCCATCTGTAGTCAAAGTGATAAAAAGTATCTACTGCGCCACAGCTAGAGCTACTGATGCGGGCCAGTGCTAAATGTCATTTATCACCTCTTGGTACTAGAGTCTTCACAGAGAATCCTCAAGAGGAGGACGTGTATTTGGAATAAAGGTTTTTTTCCCATCAACTGCTTCTATGCCATTTTACACGAAAAAAAAGGACAGTGTGTTTAGTTTGTAATCTGCAGTAATTTGTAGCTGGAAAATTAGTTTAAATAAACTGTGTGCTGCTGCTAGAAGATTGATTTATTTAGAATCATAGAATGGTTTGGATTGGAAGGGATCTTAAAGATCATGTAGTTTCAACCCTCTTTACCATGGCCAGGGACACTTTCCTCTAGATCAGGCTGCTCTGGATCAGTAGGAAAAGTAGTTTGTTATTTAAAGAGTCTAGTTTTAAGGTCCAGAGCTCAACTTAAGCAATGCTAATGCTTCATCTTTTTTTGACTGTTTTTGTATTAGCTTTTAGAATATTTCAAAGGAAAAGGTTGACTATTGAGGAAAAGCAAAAAAGCATTAAAATATCCACAAAATATGTTATTCCCACAATAACTGTGTACTAAGGAAAAGTTATTTTGATTCAAAGTCATATATTCAAAAGTATAGTAATTGCTGGATCTCAGTTTACCTATGTAATCTTGCTGTCCTTCTTTGAGTGCATGATAATCTTTAATTACAGAACCAGTTTCCATGATATTCATGGAAGCCTGTCCGCACCTAGTCAGCACTGGAGGCTAGAATTTAAACTGAAGGACCAGCAACTTAGGCAGAAAATTTGGAGAAGTGTTACAGTATTAATGATAGTATAACACAAGAATTAATTCCCTAGAGAGAATTCCAGTTTTTAGGAACTGGTTAGACAAACATCTGTGGAACATGAGGTATGCCCAGGCAGCTCGGGGAAGGATCTCTTAAGCTCCCTTCCAGCCCTGACCTTTGTGTTTCCAGGTTTACGTGACTGGCAAGACTGACAGGTGGGGATGAAACAGATTTTGAAAGTGAAGTATATGATCAGGCATCCCTTCAGGTCATGTATCCTTACATTCACAGCCGAGTAGAAACATGATATGAATACTTGGTGACTAACAGTAGCGTGGTACTGAGGGAGGCCATGGTAGCACCTGCAAGGGTGTCCGTGCTGGTCTGCAGGTTTGTTAAGGAGATGAGAAGATGGGTATGGAGTGAGGATGCGGATTGAAGGAAGAATGGGAGAGAGGCTCATGGTTAAAGGAATAGCTGTACCTATGAAAATACAGATTTACACCTGCTTTTGCCACAAAATCCTTGGATAATGCTTGGTAAGTTATTGGGTTAATTGCCTCATAAACAGTCACTAATTGTATGTTACCAACATTCTGCATATTTGACTGGAGTCTGGAGTCTGGTGTATGCTAGTGCTGAGCACACAGTGCTACAAATTACATCAACAAAGCAGCAGAGTTTGGAATACAAGCATTTGGAAAATCGGGCAATAGACGTTTTAATTGGTCATCCAAGTTGACTGGTAGTTTTTAAACGTTGTGTGTCTCAGGTCACCCACACTAAAGAGATGATTTTAAAATGCCAGAAGCCACAGGGCAGGGTGAAAATTAATTGATTGACATTTGTGAAGCACTTATGAGCATCATGAATACGACGATATTAATCATCTTCAGAGCAGGATGTGAATAGAGTTTAGGAAAGGGGTTTGGGGCCATGAAACGAGGTGAGAATAAAATACTGACTACACAATAACTAATGTTAACACAGTGCTGAGTATATGACAGTATGCTGCACAGTTGAGGATCCATCTGTGCTGTGAAGGACGACTGTGAGAAAACGGCACAAAATCATACAATTACATACTGTTCTAGAATGCAGGGGCATGATAATTCTTTTATTTCTTGACTTGGTATTTTTTGTCTGCGTTGCCTTGCCAGCAATCTTCCAATATAGATCTCAGAGTGAACTTCCTCTTTACATGCAATTTGATGGAATATGAAAAGCTCGATGAGAGCTGGAATCTACATGTTCATTGCATGGTCATCTGTCTCTTTGATGCGCTGACAGCCCTATCAGTCCAATAACAGTAGGTGAATCATGATTCGGAGCGGAGAGGGGTTACCTACCTGTCTGAAGCAGCAGGTAGCAGTCAGTAAAGAGGATCTTGTTTGGTGCCCCTGTACTCAGGTTATTTCCAGGGCAGAGGTGCATGCACCATCTTGTCAGGCTCAGGGAGGGTAGGTTTTAGAGTTGATGCCCCACCAAACCTCCTGAGCATGTGCAGACTGTAGTGTTTCAGAAGCTTGTAACTGGGCCAAATGTGGGTGGATTTTTGTGAAGGAGGGAAAAGACTATTCCTAAGAGGAAAACACTCTTTTCTTTGCCCTGGGAAATGTCAAGTGCTTGTCTCAGATCATAGGAAAGCTAGAGAATTTAAAAAAAAAAAAATCCAAGGTAATTAAAAATTGCTTAACTGTATTTCCCTATATTTATTCTGGTTGGTTGACTAGATCCAAAATGAAAAATACTAATCCATTACTGTGATTGCAAGGAATAATGTCTCATAGACTCCTACACTTCAAATGTTATCAGGTGTTACTATGACTTGAATCCTTTTGCTTTCCATTTGGAAGAGATTATTACTCTCTGATTTTTTACACCAGATCTTGTTTCTTAACAGCATGGAGTAAAGTACCTTGATGCTTTTCAGAAATGGGCTTGCTTCAACCTAATCATGCATGAATCATCCAATTTAATTCTCTCTTCAAATAAAAAAGCAGAACTTTCTACCCTACATGCACACTGGTGCAGGTTTTTTTCTTCTTTTAGTATTTTCACGTCCCTTCTTGTTGCTCAGTATTGAAATAGAGTATTATAGCAACAGGTGATTTAGAGAAAATCTGCACTGTGCAAACATGCTCCTGGGTACATTCTGCCTCCGAAGAACTTACTATCAGAAGAATCTCTTGTGTTAGATAAATTGAGCCCAGTAACCTACATCATGAGAGGGGAACGTTTCCCCGTTCGGTTGCTGTGGCAGTGTTTTACTGCGCACACTGGGGTGGCGCAGATGCAGACTGTCTGGCTGGTAGGCTGTAGGTCTCTGCTGCTTCTGATGGATCTCCACGAGTGTTGAACAGTAGAGCTGGGCACTGACGGTGTTTGAACAAGTGATATGATGTGCATGAGAGCAGATGTTTCCAAACATTCAAACGGTGGCTACAAATGAGCGGTGTGGTAGCAGATTCTGATAAAACGTATGATCAGGAGGACCCCGTTACCTCTTTATTAGATAGAGTTTATGTATCAGTTCAGTGTGGTATTTGCGCACTGACTGATACAAGGTTACATACAGTTCAGCACATATAACAAGAAAAGGCCAGTAAAATACTTGTACTCTTATGCTTTCATGCATTCTAGGAATTAGCTTGTGTCTGATATCTGGTACTTCAAGTTAAAATGGATGTTCTGCAAAACCTATAAAAATTGCAACAAAGTGTCTATATTGTGTAAATGGACATGCATATCTTTTTTCCAGCAAGAGATGTTGCTAGAGTTCAAATCGCTTTCAAATCACTTTCACTGCTCAGAGCTGCTGCTCAGAAGTGGTGAGAATGTATTTCATCTTGCAAATAGCTAGTCCTAAATCATGGCTTTATTTGGGCCTTGACAAGAAGTGACTCGCTGTTTTATCTCTCCAGCAGTCCTAGAAGGGAGTATATATTACACAAGGAGGTTTTGGAGAGGAAATTTGCCACTAGTTCATGTAAATAGTGAATTATTTTTCCTTTCACATGGGCTCAGCACCTTGGGTAGCAAATCTCAAAAGTTCATCCACAGTAACCTCTACTGCAGGAATTGTTCCTTTTTATTTTTTTAGGGTGAGCCATTCAAATGCACTTTTAAATGTGTGGTTTGAAGTCAGTAATATGCTGTTCTTATGCTGCATTTTTCTTCTCTGTCCAGGAACCCAGCGGTAACCACACTCCTCCTCAGTTGTCTCCATCACTTAGCCAAAGCACTTTCACTACTGGTGGCTCCCTGGACGTTCCCCACATTATCATGCAGGGCGATGCAAGGAGAAGAAGAAATGAAAACTATTTTGATGATATTCCCCGGTCAAAGCTGGAGAGGCAGATGGCACAGGTAGGACTAAAACAATGCTGTTAAAAGGCTGAGTCTTGCTGCTTTTGGTTACAGAACTAATCCTGACCAGAGTAGCGGGTCGTTTATGAAGTTTGAATTGTAAGCGACAAAGGTTGACAGTTTTTCCAAGCTCTCTGTTCCAGCTCTCTGTATAGTGTAAGTTGTGTGTTGGTGTATAATTTCTCCCGAGAGGTAGAGTTTTGGGGGTGTTTAGGTGCCTGGAGGCTGAGATGAAGGTGACTTCTGCGCACCAGAGCATACAGTCTTCCCCCTGCATTGACTCTGCCTCTTGTTCCTGTAAGAAGGTGCAGATTCCTCAACTTCTGAGCAACCTAGATAAAAATAAGCTGACATCAGTTCACTACCAGAAACTCAGAGGACTTGGAGGGTGGTGGTTGCTGCATTTATTAATGGAGAGGGTCAGCATTCTGCAAAATTCCGTGATCTGGAGATATATCTTGAGTGTTTAAAAGAAGATTTAATGGTGCAAAAACTCATTTGAGCATCACAACAGTGCTAGACTGAATCAGATGTTAAATCAAACTTTCATGGAAGAAAGCTTAAAATAGTCTCCACCTCTACATTTTTTTCATCCAATCTCTGAAAGAGTACTGATAATTTTAAATTAAGTATATATTGACCAGAGTGATGCCTTAGAATCATAGAACCATTTAGGATGAAAAAGACCCTTAAGGTCATCAACTCCAACCGTTAACCTAGCGCTTCTGTGTTTGCTGCTAAACCATGTCCCCAAGGGTCACACCTAAACATTTTTTGAACACCTCCAGGGATGATGATTCCACCACTCCCCTGCACAGCTCGTTCCAGTGCCTGCCACTGTTTCAGTGAGGAAGTTTTTCCTAATATCCAGTCTAAGGGGCAGAAAATTATGCATGGACAGCCTGTTGGTGAAAATGCTTTAGAATGAACTCAGCTGGTTTTTGGTGGTACCTATGATGAAAGACAGCCAGGTCTTAATTTGCATGTTGGAAATAGGGTTTTGATTTGCCATCAGAAGCAGATGGGCAGCGAGGGCACCTCCTGGAGTGACACACTCCATGAAGGAGCAGGTTGCTGCATGCTGCCCTGCTTGAGGCTTCCCAGCAGTGGCTCTGCCTGCCGCAGTCCAAAATAGAGCTTCTGTCCAAAAGTCAAGCTCAAAGTGGAAACAGCTATGCAAATAATTGTGTTATAATAAACAAAAGGCTGCAGTCTGTCAGCTAATTGCATGAACAAGAAGTAATTAAATAAACAAAGAAAACAAGGTGCTGCCATTACCTGGGAACACAGAAACAAATTGAATTCCATTTGTTCAGAGGACGTTTCTAGAGAAGTGAAATTGCATTTGTTTGGGTGGGCCTGTTGCCTTGTCTTTTTTTAATCTCCTAATTTTCTGCTATATAATTTTATTGTACAGAATTAAGGAGAAAGTTGCCGAGTGAATGAACTTGTTTCCAAACCAAAGTCTGCTGGGCTTCTGTGACAAGAACAAGGTTGAGCTGAAGTCCAGCAAAGAAAAGCCAAGTTCTTAACATGAAAATATTTCTTTAAAGGTTATGAAATTTAGGTGTTTGAGCATAAAATGCATGCTTCCTCATGGCTGAGTAGACTGGTTCATCTACTTAGTTCATTTTGTTACTTCATTCACAAATCCCTGTTCTCACTGCCTCTTTTAGTCACTAATATTGAAGCCAAAAAAATCAAACAAACCAAAACAACACAAAGACCCCATGCTAACTGTTCTTTCTGTCTCCATTTTACTCTTTTCTCTTATTGTTTGAGGTCCTGGTATTACCAAGAGGTATGACATACTCTCATATATGATACCTGGAGATTTTCTCTGTGCTGTTAAATACTGCATTTTCAGAGGGACTGTGATATGTTGCATGTCCAAAGAGAAAATTGAGAAGTTGTTATTTGCACCACTCCAAACCGCTTTAAAACCAATTAAGTGCTGGGATTTTATTTTTTTTTTTGTTGTTACTGTGAGACTGTGTACCCACTGAATTACAGACTTCAGTGCCTTCTGTCTAACTTTAACCATGGAATATATCAGTCATCCTTTGGGACTCCAAAAGGGAAAATGGATTCAGATTAAATCCATAAAACAGTGGCTTGTGTTAGTCCCTGAACTCCAGTCTGTTTGAAGTCTTCTCAGCTCTGCCCCCAAATTCTGCATTCCTGATGTATGTAAAATTCCCTTTGACTTTAATGGGAAAGTCAATGACTCCCTCTGGTGATCATTCTCAATAAATTGGACTCACCACATTAAGAGGCTAATCAGGGATTTCTTCAACCATTCAAGCCCAAAAATAGATTCTTAAATTTATTTTTTGCAGTATGTGCTTTGCTAAAGTGAACTATATTTCCTTCAAGCTTTTCCCCCAAGGCCCCCTTGAAATTAAAGGTAAAATAATTGTTTCTGGAAAATACAGGAGATCCAACTGATTCTTAACATGAGCCTTCTGCTCCCTGTGTTTGTTTTTTGGTTTTATTTTGTTTTGTTTTGTTTTTATCTAGCAACTTTCTCCTTGCAGTTTGCCGGTTCCTTTGGCTTGTGTCAGATCAACAGCAACTTCTGAGCTGATATGGGGTCTGCTTTCCAGCTAGACTACTTCTCACAAACACAGTGATCTAGAGGGATTATTGGAATTGCTTTGAGGATATTCTTTGTCTTAACCCTCTCTTTGCTAGGCTGTTTGCATGCTGCTGTATGGATCTGCATGTTTACTGGATGCTATAGTACACAAACATGCATAAAAATGTCTTGTATGCTGTGATGTTTTGAATATGTTTTTGGTGTGTTCTTGATGATGAGATTAATGGGCGTTTTTATGGCCTCAAAGAGAGAGGCCAATGCAGTGTTGAGACTTTATTCATTGTATAGCTTCCATGAACTTGATTTTATTTAAAAAATGTTAGAATAAAACTATTTTTAGCCTCACTTTAAAATCTAAAATCTGAGGATATTTTGATGAAATGGCGAGATTAGATGTTTCCGTCTTTACTATGGCCCGTGTTTTCACTAACTTTTACGGGGAGTCATCAAGCATGTTGATCTTTGCATCAATCAGCCAGTGTTCGTTAAACAATGAGCACAGCAGTTTAAACCTGTTTTCCTTTGATCTGCTAGATGGGTTTAAATAGTTCCCTAAACCATAATCGGATCTGATTGTAAGTAATACAACTCTTTGTTTTCTGGAGGAAGCACTGATTTAAATTTACTTCATGTGGGTGGTTTTGTCTCAAGGCCAGCATGTACCTTCATTTGCAGTTCCATAGCAGACTGTTTGTGACCTAAGAGGGGAAAATCCTAATATAAACAATGAGTAACCAATTTAGATTCTCCACTGGAATAGATTTGGTCATCCAACCCTCCAGTTGGTCATCCAGCTTTGAAAGTCTTTGATATCTGTTTGTATAAATCACAACTGCCAAAATAGTGATACAGAAGGTTGTGAGATGGTTTATTTTCAAAAAAAAAAAAAAAGGAGAAAAAAAATGCAGAAAGGAATGAGTAGTCTGAGTCATCACTGACTGGATGTTGAATTTTGAGCCTGCAAACTGTAGGTTAGTATGATCAAATTAACGTGGTTTAAAATAGCTGAGGTTGTTCTTAAGATTGCCTAAACCTTTAAAATAGAAATGAAATCATAGAGACAAATCCTGAGTACTTTGGAACCAAAATCAATAGGAGGAGTCCCATTGAAGGGATTGGGCTCTTCATTCACCCCTGAAATATTTGCAGGGAAGAGTTTTGGTGGTTAAAAGGAATCATAGCTAAATTCATTAAAATACACCAGTTCAAATGTCACATCTTTAGGATTTGCAATTCTCTAGTCAGCAGAGAAGCTTTAGGTACTACCTGCAAGCATATTCCAGACTGCCAGCCCTGAGCCTGTGACTATTTATTGCGCCAGCCAGTGACATATGGTACTTTTAGCCACCGTGGTCCATCTTGCTGTGGTGTTCAGAGCACTGCACCCTGCCCCTAGCCAGGACCAAGGGCCAAAACCACCTTTCCTGTGGCAGACAGGCAGGGAGGTGTGGGAAGCACCCTACCCATGCAGAAGCTGAGCTGGGACAGGCGTCGCCCTGATGCTGACACGCAGTGTCCCCATGGTGCCGAACCTGCAGTGCACCCTGAGATGGAAGAGGTCTATCATTTTGGGAGGCAGTGGGCAGGTGCCTCCAGGGCTCTGGGGAAAGCTCCAGCCAGTGTCTGCCTCTGGGAGGACAAACTGGTAATGAGTCAAAGTAAGCTTTCTAGTAGTATAAACCTAGTTGTGGCCCATATGGGGAGCACCACAGTGGGCTTTGATGGAAGGAAGAGATCTTTTAAGGTCTCAAAGGGTTGGAAAAGTAATTCACAAAGGCTGGCCAGAGAAGTTCTTTCACAAAGATACTGAACTCACACTTGATTTTGAAAGCCTTTCTTGATTCTTTGGTCCCATGGTCTGAGGGCTCTTTTTTTTTTTTCCCTTTTTTTTTTTTTCCTAAAACATAAGATAGCTCAAGTGTAATGTCACTGTAATGACTGCATAGTAAGTTTGAAGTAAAGCTATCCCGATTGTTGGGATTCTGCATTTCACGTTATTTTGTAAGACATAATAATTCATTGCCGGGTTAGGATTGATATACAGAGGACAATCATTTAAATGGATTTAGTGCAATAGATCCTCTATCTACAGCAGAGGAAAAGTGTAATGAAAACAAATGACAGAATTAGGAAAGGCAGGTTTATATTAAAATTGTGAAATAATTTTGCTTCTTTCTGAAATAATACCTTCAACTCAATAATATCTTCCAAATACTTCAGAGATACTAATGCATTTGTATTTCCAGTGCACTGTGGGGCTGTGTGGTTTAAAATCATGTTTTACATTTTACAGCTAAGAAAACTGAGGTATAGGGATGTTGCAGGTTAAGTAAGGTGACACAGAAAGTTTGAAGGAGATGAAAATTAAGAACTCACCTTTAGTTTTGTAACTTTTAACCACAGTGTGAATTCTTTTTTTTTTTTTTTTTACCTGTTTCCTGTTTGTTTTTCTGTCTCCTTCTTTGCTTTGGAAGGATTTAATAATTACTTTGAATGAAGGAAAATATGCCCAAGAGAATACTGGTGTGTAAAATGAGATTAGTTAAGCAGCAATGAAGTATGGTTTTTATCAATGGTTGAAATTACTCTTCAAATAACAGAATTCTTTACTAGTTGATTTACAAAACAATAAATACAAAAATATGGTTGTCTAGATTCATTGTCTTTTTACTTCTAAGGTTTCTTATTTCTGTTTTTTTATAAGCATAAAATAGTGAATGTTGTGAGGATAAATAGACAGCTATTTTAGAAACACATATGTAAAACACAAACAAAATGGTCTATGGTTCATATTTTAGGTGCTTTTTGTTCAATAAGGAAAGATGGCTGAACTGCGATGACCTTGAATTTAACTTCAAAAGAAAAATGCTTAACTGAATCAATTGTGTGGTATAGATGTTGCTAGCCGTTGTCTTTGTAATTCACAGAGATGTTAATGCCATAGACAGCTGTATCCTGAGCTGTAAATTTTAGCAAATTTTCATCCGTAGATCCTTTGAGCATTGTGTATTTCACAGAATCATAGAACCACAACTGTGTTGGAAGGGGCATTAAAGACCATCTAGTTCCAACCCCCCTGCCCTAGGCAGGGACGCCTTCCACTAGACCAGATTGCTCAGAGCCCCCTTCCAACCTAGCCTTGAACCCTTCCATAGATGGGGCATCCACCACTTCTCTGGGCAATGGACAAGTAAACTGAAAAAGACATTATAAAAAAAAAAAATCTATCTAATTTCTGCTTGAATAGAAAGATAGAATTTTTTCATGAATGTTACAGAAGCTAACATTTAAGAACTAAAGTCATGTCATGTGGATCATACCTACATGCTGCTTCAGCATATGGAGTTAAGGAAGCTGCTTCTATATTTGATATTAATGATCCAAACTAAAGTCATAAATACTGCATCAAAAAGAAGACAGATGTTCTTTTTTAATTTACTGGTTTTCACATTCAGTATTGTGAACTAGAGGCTCTACATTGAAAAGGTCATATGAAAACTGAAGTTTAATATCTAACATTTAAATTTTTGAGCTCCTGGAAAAAAGCTGGACTTAAGAGTTTGTGGTGCTCTTCTGTGTTTGTTTGGGGGGCGGAGCTGGCAAAAACATAGATACGTGTACCTAATGTTCAGGGATTAAAGTCTCGTAATCTTTGCTGGTGTTTGTCGAGAAGTTTGTATTCTCTAGCAAGGTTAAGAGGCTGTGGCACACTAGTAGATGGCAGTACCAGCAGAAGGGGTGTTGTCAGTGACAAGAAGCTTGGCTGCCCAGTGGAGTCATGAAGCCAGAGCTGCGACTGTAAAGCTGCACCTCCACATGCCAGTCAGTGCAGCCAATCTTGACAAACCCCTGGGAAGGCCCCCAGTCTGTCCTCCCCTGCAGGAACCCAACTCTTGGTCTGCTTGATCAAAATCAGGTGAGAACAGCTGCCTATGGAGAAGATGGCTATTGCATGAAGGAGGGTATTGGCTGGGTGAGAGGGAAGCATACCTCTGTGATTAGGCTTTTCTCATCAGAGAAATAAGTGCTCTGTTTGGAGCAGGAGCTGGAGGTGCATGAGACCTACAGCACCCACCCTAGTGCAGGAAGAGGCTTTGCTTCTCACCCTGACGTGGACAGGAGAGGACAGTCTTTGCAGGCTTGCTGTGGTCCTGGGTCAGTCGCCTCCGTCCCTGGGTGAGCTGGCCATGGCACGCACCTCCTTGTGAAACCTCACTGTGTGCACTGACTTGGAGTGTGGTGTTGCTGCTCATGCCTGTCACCCACTGCCTGCCTGCAAGAGAGCCAGTCCAAAGAGGGTGGTGGTTTTCTGGAAATTTTCATGTAAAGTATTTTCAGGAGAAGCAAAAGAAATATACCAATGCAAAACATGTGATTCCTCTAATAAGAAGTGGTATTTTGAGTTTCTGCTTCTCTAAAAGAAGTACAAATTTCACTCTCCATCTCTCAAGATCTTGTTTTTGAAGGAGGATTTGCAGTTATTTCTGCTGGTAAGGCAAGCTCTCCCCAGAGCCTTGGGAACATTCAGGGAAGCAGCATCTATTTAGATGGCACAACTGCTCTCCCATGGTCCTAAAACATTTGGAGTTACAATTACAAAAGTGGTCAGACAGCCCCATTGATCCAATTTTCATTTGTTTCTTTCAGCTATTGCACTTTAGAAGTTTGTTCACCATACCAAAACTGATTTTTCTGGGATTAAATTCCAAAATTATCCTCACTTCTGGAGCTAGACTGAATTATAGTTAGCGAGTTAGATTGTGCGCATCAGAGGGAGTGGAGTTTGCTGCTGTTTCTCTCTGTCCCTCCTGTGCCTCACTGGAGCTGCAGCACTGGGAGGTGGGAGCAATTTTCTGAGGCTCAGCCCTGTGGTGAGACACAGTGGAGGAGGCAACAGGGGAATAAGCCCAGAGGTTACATTCAGCAGCTCCTCTTCTCCTGTGCACCATCTCTGCCACGTGGAAGTGTGAGAGGGCGACCTTGCTGAGGAGAGGTGGAAAAGGCAGCAGAAGATCAGGAGTCACCAGCAACCTCTACTCAGCTCAGCTCAGGGCTCAATAAACCATTGATGCCTACATTTTCCTAACCAGAGCCATGCCCTGGTGTTTTCTAGACTTCTGTTTGTTGTTGTCACTCTCTCCTGGACTCCCTCCTTGCACTGCGGTGGCTAAAACTGGACGCCACCCCATATGAGACCTCACTGGTGGCTGCCCCGTATGGCACAAAAGTTCCTTTCCATGCTACTTTTGTTGAATACCTGGGGATTTTTTATTTAGGAGAGGGAAATTCAGCAAAGGGCCACCAAGATGCTTGGGAGCTGAAGCAGTTGCCCTCCGAGGAGCGGCTGGAGAACCAGGGCTGGCTGGAGAAGAGGTGGCTTTGGGTACTAAAGCTGAAAGTGGAGACACGCTGATTGGATGCCAAGAGAAATTTCTTCCCAGTGCAGACAGGCAGGCAGGGGAACAAGATGCTCACAGAGTCTGCCGAGTCTCTGTCCTTGATGGTTTTTAAGACTTGACTGGATGAAGCCCTGAGCAATCTGGTCCCATCTCACAGCTGCTCCTGCCTTGAGCTGGAGTTGGAATGGAGATTTCCTGAGCTCCCTTACAGCATGAATTATCCTGTGATTTATTTCCTTTTTCTTTTTAAAGACTGCCCTTATCTAATTTGAGGTATACTGAAACTTTCAGATCTTTTTTGTCCTCTCGCAACCTAAGTCACTCTGCTGATTTGTTTGCTATTTTATATCTGTATGTAATCCTACAGAATTTTATCTGACATTCTGTAGTTCATTAGATCCATTTTCAGTTCTTACCATATTCTGAAAAGTCCCTCACTTCTGGATCCTCCTTAGAGAGCCTTGGCAATCCTCCAAGCCACAGTATGGAGCGGGTCCTTGCAGATTGCCTTGGCATGTTCCAGTCCATTTGTGCTTAAATATCAATAATTATTCTCAAAAGGTGGATTTCAACTTCTTGTGCAACCACTGCATTTGATTCAGGCTAAGTTTGTGTATGGGAGTTGTTCACGTGTTGTTGCATCAGGAGTCACAGAGTGTCCAAGTCGTGCAATAATTCTCCTTACTGCTGCGGATTTAATTGGCTAGTTTTCCAACAAAGGAAGGAAATTTGATCTGAGATAATTCATACTGAGGAACCTCATTATAAACATCTTGAATTTTTCTTGGCCCATAGAAGCTGTCTTGGTAACATGTGGCAGGCAATATTACACATTTTCTTTGTTATTCTCAATAATGTATGCATAGATGTACATGCATGCATGCATATATTTCTAAGTGTTTATTTCAGATGGCCAAGAGTGCTGTCAGATGGTCATGAGAATCAGGGGATGGTTGCTGGATTTTTAAACAGTGTCTAGTCACTTGCTGGTCCCTGCAATTAGGCTGGCTATAAGTTTCTGAGTCTTCCTTTTCTCACATCTAAAATATTCTTCTAGTCCTTCTTCAGTCCTTTCAGTATTTTCTATGACTTTTCAAGGATAATTGCTCCTAATTTAGCTAAATCCTTAACATCTCCTAAGTGCCATCAAGTGAAATTCACTGAGCTGTAATGAATACTTCTGGACTCCTTCCATGCAGCTCCTGCTCCTCCTCTCCTTAGAAAGCATATAATTTCTATGAACAATCTTATGCTTTCTTTCTTTCTTGAGGTTATTAACCAAATTTTCCTTGTCTAAAGGGAGGAAGCCTAAAGTTCTTCTTGGATAATTTTGTTCACTTTATGAAACTTTCTCCCTTCCTTTGCCCATCCTGCCTGCCAGAGTTGTGTCCCACTATGACCAGGTGGGGAAATCTTTTATACATGGGACACCACAAAAATGGTATGATGGCAGAGTCTTGTTGTGACATTACATGTAAGCATTTATCTTTTGAGAAGTATTAAGATAATGGCATGTTTGATACTAATCAGGAAATAGCAGATGCTATTTCTTTGCTCATCTTTACCGTGTTACTTAGGAAAATATTCTTTGTTAAACTCTTTTTCACATAACCTTTGTGTCAGTGGTATTAGATGCCCCGGTATATTTGTGTTTATTACGGTGTAAGTGTATGCACAGATTGAATTTTTTACCTTTTTTTTGAGAGCGTATGTTGTGGGAGCTGAAAATTGTGAGTGTTTGAAGCCTAATCTCCATTATTCCTCCTACTGCCAAGTTTCTGGCCTCAGATACTCACTTAACCTTTTTCCTTTCCTTGGTTCCTTCCTCTTCGGCACAGGAATATGCAACTTTGAGTACTTCTTCTGGGGATTTCATAATTCATTAAAAATTTTAAGCACTTTGAAGATATAAAATATGTATATAGTAAGTGCTAAATATTTTTACAAATTGTGAAGGAAAAGGTTGATTTCTGAATTTGGATTCATTACCATCCATAAAATTAATGTTCCTTCGTTACTGCATTCCAGTACCTTCGTCATTCAAACAATAATGAGTGGAAAACAGAGTAATGAGTTTTGCACTGCTGTCCTTCTGACTGGGCACTCGTGAACTTGTGGGAAATTCTGTTTCTGCTGTTCCGCTTGATGTATTATTGATTTAATAAGTCAAGTCTCCTCTATTTGAAGATGATTTAGCTTCAGCCTAGATCCTCCAAACCTTTAATTCTGGAGGTAGGTCCATCTAATGGGAGTGATTCATTTGAACAGTTCTTGAAGCAGAGAACTGGACCCAAAACTTGTCTCTCATATGTGAGTACTCCAAACATCTTGGGCACTTTTCTTTCCCCAAAGAATTAATTAGAAGGACTTCCCCCCATTTATAAAGGGGTTGAAGACAGCCTGCCTTCTGCTGCTGCTTTAACCTGTGAAGGAGAAAGGTGAAACACATAGGTGTGAGTCCCCTCAGTCAGAGAAGGGCATCAAATCAGGAGTTCCCAGTTCCTGGGAAGAGTGCCCTAACCCCTGTGTCTTCATCTGGGAGAAGATGAGCTGGGGAGGGAGAGGCAGAATGGGTACTATTGGCACATGTAAAAAAGAATTTATTCCCTGCCCTCTTTTGAAATGGGGCAGCTTAAAGCCTGTGCCCACACTTACTGCAGTGTTGTGTTACCTGTCCCTGAGTTAGCACCCAAGCAGCTGGCAGATGTACTCACTGTATTTGTAGCTGTAGGTGCCACAGCATGGCAGGACCACCGTGGCAGCTCTGCCGGGACAGCCCCACACGCCTCTGCTGCTCTGGCTCATGGCTGATCTGGCTGAGGCCCCACACCAATCCTTAAAGGCAAGGCCTTGAGAGGGGCAGGATTTAAGGACACACTTTTATCTTAGGAATATCAAGGTGGTGAGAAGCAGCTGCACAATGTGACGGCATCATGGCAACTCCATGCCAGTGCTGGGGAAAAATAAAATATCTGCCAGCATACAGTACCCTGCTGCCTTACCTTGCTGCTTTCAGGACCTCAGTGAGCGTGTCCAAATAGCACTGCAATAAGTCTTCTTGATTACCAGATGCTTGGGTATGCTGCGTCTGGCATGGAAATGCCTTTTCTTTTCTCTTGAAAAGCAGAGGCACAACTTTCTGCCATAGATTCCTCTTCAGGAATCTTCTCATCCCCAAGCAAACAAAGGTATGCATCACAGCAAGGAGCATGGCCAGAGCATTCAGAAGTCAGTTGCTTGACACACAAAAAAATGTCATTAGTACCAACTAGTGCACTGTTCTAATGATGGCACAGCAGAATTAGCTGCAGCAATGTTTGCTGGTGACCTTGCACTGAGACTAATGGTTCATCACGTGGAGGAGGACTGTTTTGTAGCAAGTTGCAGAAGGTGAGGGAGAAGACTGAGCAAAAATCAAAGTTTTTATTATCTAATGCTATCAAAATGTAGAGCCTTGTGCCTCACAAAGGAGAAGCAAATTTCAAAATAAATTCGAAAGCAAGATGAGGGAGATGAAATTAACCAGATACATGAAAGTTTAAGAATTACTAAAGCTGGAGGAAGGGATGTGTGCTCATGCATTTCAGATCATGAAGGAAATAAGGGCTATTAACAACAATAGGCAGCCACCAGTCTGTCTGGCAGTGCTTCATAGTCACTCCAGAGGATGCCAGGCTTCCCTGACAGTAACCAGAAATGATAACTAGTCTGTCACTAGCCAGGCAGCCAGGTTGCAGGATACAACAGGTAAGAGCAAGAGCCATGTTTTAAGAAGAGTTACACTTTTTCGGATTGTTTTGAGCATTGGTGCTAGATTCCTGCTGCTGCTGCTAAGAACCAGCAATGCACATTCCTGCTGTTGTTAAATTACTTATATATTAATTGCTATCTATTCTGGATGCTGCAGTTGCATTTTTCATGTCTGTTGATTGCTTTTTGTTGCTGCCTGCTGAAGATAGCGTGGGCAGATCCTACGTCTTATGCTTTGTTTTAGTTGCCTGGCTACTGTAAAATGTTATCGGAGCTTTTGCTGAGGTGCCACAGATGCTTTCTTGATGAGTGTCCAAACAAGGAAATGTATAAAAGATGCTGGTTGAATGCTGTGCTTGCCTAGTTCTGTTGCTTTTGCTAGAGATGCTACAGTATGCTGACTTTGCTTTGCTCTTACAGACTCTGTACAATAATGTAGAAGGTAAACTGAAACCTTTCATTTACACTTTGGGGTCATGGTCCATACCAAAGGTAATATTGTCTGTTTTGAACGCAAAGGAACTGTTGTTGGAAGGAGATGATGGGCAGGTGCTTCAGTTGATTGCAATGCATTCTTTTCTGGTAATTGTTACAGAGAAAATGTATCTTTTCTGTTGATTGTGTTGCCAGATTTTTCCCTTCCTCTCTACCTGTGAAAGTCTCCAACAGAGAGAGATTTAAGTCTCAAAACTTAATTAGGATGTTGACTTCAAACTTCTTCCCTGCCAAAACCTGAAAGTAACCAATATTTCTTCTGCTCTCTGTTTTCTGTTTATGGCTGCATAACTTTATCTCACAGGCATTTCTGACTAAATTGTTTTCTTGTACTCACAGTCTAAAACCTCTTCTAGAGTCTCTGAATAAGCTATGCTTCTTTCCAGCCAGTCCAAAAATATTTTGTCAGCAAATAAATAAAAAAATTACATTTAACAGCTATTTTACTTCCTTCTTTAATGTTATTGCAAGCCTTTTCTTAATTATTCTTGCCTTTTGGCAGTTACAGTGCATTGATATTTACGAGATGAGATACAGTTTTTTGTTTATATTAGCAGTCTTCGGTCTGTGAGCTCTGGACCAACCAGAATGCAGGATATCCTTTCTCATCGATTCATCAGGTTCATAATGTAAGATACAGAAATAAATGGCTATGTTGTCACTCTATGGATGTACAGTCTGTTGCCTTGGTGTTATCTGCGGGTGTCATGTCGCTGAAATGGTAACAAAAGTTCGTAACTTGTCTGCCCTCCTTGGGGATTACGTGTGCGCACATCCGTGTGTCGTGCCATGTGGTTAGCGTATGTCGGCTGTATGGTGTACATACATACAGGGCGTGGGGGCATTGCCAGCAGCAGTCTCGCTCGGGGGGAGCTTTGACTTCTGTTCCCGGTGTTTTCGTTCGCTCACTTTTCCAAAGCGGGAAACCGTGTAAACAGCTCGGTTTGCACAGTTTCACCCCCACGGTGTGTTGTGCTGCCCTTTTCTGTGTCAGCCCATAGGCTTCGCCTGGCTGAGGTACACGCTGTGTTTGCAGAGTCACTTTTGGGGGAGTTAGAGGTAACGCTGATGGTGCCCTGAGTTTTTATCACTTCTGTGACAGTCACAAAGGCTGTGCATGTGATCCTGGTGATCCATATTGCAGTGTGGTGAGGATGACAGCCAGTTGTTCAGCAGAGTATTTCAGAGGAGCTGTAGATTTCTCCTGATTTTTCGCCATGTGTCCTTGGAACATTTCTGCCAAAGAATGAACGTTTTGGCTACCAAGCTTTAGGAGATTTTAAAATCTGAGTACACCATAAACCTGTTCCCGTTATTTCAAGAGCCAAAAATATAAGGAGCTTAAAAAATTCCTCTCGGTCTAGGAATTAAAGCATAAGGAAACAATGAGGATTTGACTGGTCTGCAGAACATTTGAAATTTTTGCAGGGAGAAAATTATTAATTTTTCAGCCAGAAGTGTTGTATCTGTGTGTGCTCCAATTTGTTGTTGTCATGGTGACTAATGCATGTTACCATAACCAGGCATGAAAAAAACCAGATGAAAAGTTACAAGATGTGGTTCTTGTTAAAAATAACCACATTCAAACCACTCAAACCCAGGCCTTTTTGTTTTTTTCTTCTTTGAAGCATAGAGGGGTTTTAACTTAACAATTTTATAAAACGACGAGGGAGGTGTTAGATTTTTATAGAATTGTATTGAGGTTACTTCTTATCTGTAACTACCTCTGCATCCAGGTGCCTTCAATATGAGTCAAATATACTTCTCAGAAAATGGAATGAGATAGGAAAATGTGCAACAATTGTGAAAAAAAAAATACTTAATAGCTGTGATCTGCCTCTCTAGCTTATTTGACATCAAGCACCTGACCCTTTGTTAAGCACTGAGAAGTGCACATCTGCTGATTTTCAGGGTTAGAAAGCACCGCAAGAGCACAAGATATTGGTCTTTAAGGTTGTCCCCGTAAAAGGATTGAATCCTTACCACTGTGGCATCTGACTTGAGATCATTTTCGGATTATAAATGCTTTATCTGCAAAATGTGAAGCAAAAAACATTCTTCTTCAAGCTGGCAGAGGCCAAAGAGAGGAAGGGTGCTGGTTAAAGGCACGGGGACATTAGAATATGAAAACACAGGCAATACAGCAAAAACCATGTGATAAATTGCACAGCTGTCTGATGAGCTGTGAAGTTAGATGAGGAATAAATTATCTCTTGCTATTCTACTTCATCAGAGAGATAAAAATCTCCATCTGTATATTGTGTCATAAAAAATACATTAGCTTAAATGTTTGATTATTTCTTATAATTGCAAATTAAATATTCAAACCAGAAAATCCTTATCCTATCATATCTATTTTTAAAATTTAAATCAAACATTATAGTTGGTCTTGCATGGCAATTTATGAACATTTCTGTACTGCTTTAAAGTGTATTAGGTGCTTATGAAGGACCTGAACCTACATCATCCATGAATTGTTCCACGTCAATTCCTTGGATTTAGAACTACTAGTACTTTATATTTTTCTATCCTGGACTTGAGCCTTGTTGTTTCAAGTCTTCTCTAGGTCGAAGATGGTCCTATTTTGTATTTTGCCTGAAGTCAACTGCCATCATGATATCCTAATTCTCAGAATTTTAGAATCTGACTAGACTCAGTCAGCTGAGGAGCTCCCTTTCTTCCTTTTGAGGTTTTTAGACACAGATTTTTGAACATATTCAGCTGTCTAAATCTTGTTTAAAAGCGTTTCTTCCCAGAAAAAAAAAAAAATCTATACCTATGATGCTTGATTTTATGCAACTTTTCTTAGTAGCTGCTCCCTTCACGAGACACTGAAATACATGAAAGCTCTCCACGTGCAGTGGTCTGTCAGGAGCAGCAGAAATCCTGTATCCCTGCATTCCTCTAACCTCAGTTCTATTGCATGTTTGGAACATCCTAGAGAAAAGTATAGAAATCTTGGCAATTCGGTTTTGTCTAATTTAAAAGGAGTAGGTACTAGGATGATTATAGAGCAATTAATGAACACAAACAAATGCAGTTCTCCATGCTTCTCATCCTCTCCGTGCAAAAGGGAGACTGTAAAAACGGGAAACTGTAAAATTACATACTCATTTTACTCCTTACTCCCTGCTTAATTTGTCAGTGCCATCCCTTTTCTGCATGTAGGGAAGCCACTTGCTGAGCAGTGCAACAGGAGGATTTGGAGCACTACCCATGGTCACTTGTTCAATAGAACATGGCACAGCCATCCCCATGCTTCCTTAGTGGAGAGACCAGTGGTCAGAAGATGTACTTTTGTAGCTTTTCTGCCCTAAATTTACTCGTGTTCCATCATAGTAGCCTTTTGCTAAATGGTTAGATGTACCTCCAAAGCTCTGCTTCCTTACCCAGAACATGCAGGAGTGTATCTTTATTAGGGGGAAAAAAAAGGACTATTTCAAGTGATCTGTTAGCTGCGGCCTTGAACAATTCATAAAGAGACAGCTGAGCATGCTGTGAGAATTTGTGATGGGTGTAATCCATCTTCTCTTGTTGTCAAAGACAGACTCCACTAATAACAAGGACGCAGATCCTTGCCCCTTGTAATATGATGGAAACCATATTTTATAAGGAGAACTGCTTCTTAAACAAGTCAAACTCCCACTTTAGATTAAATAAGATAGAAGGTATAAAATAAGATACACATTGTGGATACAAAATGCAAAAAATTGGAGCAATTGCTCCTGCTGCTTTCCTTTCAAAATCTAGGGCTGAAGTCATATCTGTGGCATATAGTCAACTTAACTAGGCAAGACAGAAATTCCACTACTGTGTAATTGGTAGATGTGCTAATGGTGTCAACAGTAACTGGGTTTGACTTGCTTGACGTTACCATATTGGCAGGGTAATGTTGATGTTTCCAGATTTATCTCTTGCTTTTCGTTGCAGAGCTGTGCAAATGCGTGTCATTTTGTTATTTTGTGACACATGAAAATGATGTACTTGTTTTGTTTACTCTGTCCTGATTTAATGAATAAGATGTGATAGTTTGCCAGACTTTGAATGTCTTCGATAAAATTTTTTTCATGTGTTTTTGATGCATAACTTCTTTTTCCTATAAAAGTCTAAATTTCCAGCCATATTCTGTGTGAAAAGCTGATGACAATTGCTTGTAATCTTTAACACATATTTTAACAATATGACCTGTATAGAAAACATACAGAGATAAGTGCAAGTAAAGAAAAAAGTAGTGTAACCCAAATTGAAATAATCATATAGGAAAGGATAAAATAGTTTGAGAGAAAATGAGCAGGGAAAGGAGGATCAGGAAGGAGAAATGTGGTTGCAAAAAGACAGAGTGGGAGGAAGAGGGCAATTCAGAGGCAGTCCAGACCAGACAGAACAGGAGAGAAGTGGGACTGGTGGCAGAGGGAAGAGAGGTTGGGAAGCGGAGAAAGAGTCCATCCATGGGTCAGTTAAAGTGAGCTGATGCTTTGACAGTATCCCTGGTGTTGAGGATGTGGGCACATGTGAACCAAAAGTAGGAGAGATCACAGTTAAGAGCTAAATAGTCTCAGAATAATTATTATTTTTCGCATGGGCCTGCAAGGTGGAAGGAACCCCTAAGGGCCCAGAGGTCAGTCCAGGTCCAATAAAGCCATGACCAAAAACACACAATGGCAGGTGAGACCCAGACCAGCACTGCCTGGCTGGGAACATACCTGTAGTGGTGCCTGCATTGGCTCCACTGGAAGGGAGAAGAGTGTGCTGCAGAGGGACTTGGCAGCAAACTACAGTCTTACCTATGTTCTCTGGGGACTTTGAGGGAAGAGAGGAGATGACAGCTCAGGAAGGCAATCGCCTGTGTCAGTGAGAATGATGAATGTGGAAGGGCGATGTTACTACCTCCACAATGAGGCAGCAAGAGATGGTGATCAAAGTAAATATTCATAAAGAGATTAAAGAATACTTCATATTTTTGAAGAACGTATAATAAGTCTTCAGTTCAAAGCAAAGTCTCAGTTATTTAGCCATTTAGGAAAGTTAGTTATCAGTTATATGTGCCGGATAATGGAAGACTTATTAACTGTGCAGAAAAGCTTGTAAAACACATAGCAGAATTTGTGAAAGGCATTCTCATGCATCTCATGATGTTTTTCGAGTGCTCTCATCCTCATATACATATTGTAAACACTTATTTTTAAGGAACATTTCCGATGCCTAATGATTTTATTCTCAAAGCAAATAGATTTAATTAAAGCTTCATTAAACACTACAGTAGATGGGTTTGGATTATAAATTAAATCATGAAAAATGTTGTAGGAGTTGTGTTCCCTTATTTTAGTAACGTGGCTCTATGCATAGAAAATAAATTCTTGTTAATTGAGCACAACAGTGGAGGTCTACTTTGTAGCTAATTTGCCTGAACATACTCTAATATCTTAAACAACTGTGATTTTCAGACAGGAGACTGGGGAGAGCCTTCAATTACCTTGCGACCTCCAAATGAAGCCACGGCATCAACGCCTGTACAATATTGGCAACATCATCCAGAGAAACTCATCTTCCAGTCATGTGATTATAAAGCATTTGTAAGTGTTGATAAATTTCAGTGGTTTGAGTTGGGGTGGATATGTTAATCTTGGATTTTGATAGGCTGTTGTGTTTTACTTCCATTTATAATATTTTTTCAGTCACTGTTAGTGACTGTTAGGCCACTTCTTCTGCAAAACTGTAATTGTAATAAATGAGAAACAAGGATGCACAGTACTTTTTGCTGTGAATTTTGTGACATATTGCAGTCCATGGAGCATTAGTGTTAGAGAATGGACACTACGAGTTAAGTCGTGAAGTGTAGAAGTGACCACGAGAGCAAACACCCCTACTTCTCATCTGTCACAAATCACTGTCTAGTAGTTATGGAAGAATAATAAAGCATATTATGGGATCCTCATGCCTACCTGAATGCTGTTTTCACAGTAGTTAAATTAAGTGTTGCCTCACCTGAATTTTATAGATTTGTTTTTGGGGAAGGGAGATAGGGAAGATGGAGATCAGGATCCTGAAGCAGTGTTTTCCATCTCTGGGACAAGAACACATTCAGACCTCTGCCATACTGTTGGCTACTTCAGGTATCAGTAGCAGTCGGTTCCATCAGGGCAGTGCATGTTTATTTTTACCTCCCTCTAGCTGCAGCTGATTACCATTGGAGAAACAGAGCTTCCTTCTACAGCTGAAGACAATTAGTGTTCTCTGTCTGTTATAAGTGCTTGTGGAGGAGAGAAAGGTCTCCTGTGGCACAGAAAGTAATTTTTTATTTTTTTTACTTAAAAACTGAAATCTTGAGTTCCCTGACAACAGGGTGGGGGGGACTGGAGCTTCTGGGGGTCTGAAGAGGTGACTCAGTTCACCTCTTTAAATGCTTACATTTCCCCCTCCAACTTTGCTGAAAAGCGTTGTTAAAGTTACTGAAGGGGCTTGGCAGACCACTGTGCACCATCTTTGGAGGTGGCCCTAAGGAAGTAAGGCTGACGTACTGTACAAAGGGGCCCAGTAGTTGTAGTGCTTTTAGCATAATAGCTAAGGGTTACCCTCTGGTCCAAGACATGGTGTTGAGATAGTCTTCCCTTGAAGGGGCTAAGATCTTTAGTTCTTTTAGGATAATGCTCTGTTTATCATATACAGCTGTATTTTGGGGGAGAGTTGGAGGCTGCTGCACCTCTTTTAAAGCATATCTGGAAAGGTAGGAATTAGAGACTAAATGCAGGTGAGACAGAGCCTGGCTCTCACTGAGCAAGGGCAGAAGGGATGTTACAGGCCTGTCTCACTGGAGTACATCTATTATCTTCCATCAGACCTTCTTTGAGTGGAAATTACCAGGAATGCAGTGACTGTCCTTGGACAGTAACTAGAACCTTTGGCTTCCTCAGCACGTCACGGTCAAGGACCAGCTCACCTGCTCTCAGTCCTCTTCTCCTGTTCAAAACCTCCTTGTTCACCTCAAATTGAAGAGGAAGCTTAGCAACTTCTAGTTCTTAAAATATTTTTCCTAGTTTTCAGTAAAGTGTGCATGAGTGCCTTTTACCTAATTGCATGATCGAGCATGTCACCCTTGTAATAGATTGGAAGGCATGTGGATGATTAAATAAATAAAGTTGAGATGACAAGGAATATCTAAGTTACTGGTGATTAAGGAAACACCTTCCTTTCCTAAGGACCATGCGTCACTGCTTTGTTTCAGCTCGCTGAGCTGTATTGACCTCAGCCTTTTAGAGTAAAACCCTGGCTTGTAAGTTATAATGGGTGCAGCCTTCACTGTGTGCCACATCACTAAGTTAAACTGTGGGATGTTCTCTGCATTGCTCCCATGTGCTCTCAGTATTTGAGAAGGAACATTTCCAAAAGCACAGCAAGTTAAAGGGAAGCAAAATTCCCTCCTAGAGTTTCAGATTTTTCCGACAACTAAATTGGACGGTACCTCTGTGATTTGTTTGTCTATTCCACAGTCCTCCCTGGGAGGCATTTCTGAATGCCTTCCACTGAGACTTTTTGCTGCTGTGTGAATGGGACAGCATGTCCATGTTCTGCTGTCTTGTTCTGCTGTGAGCTCAAAGCACTGCTTTTTTACCCTGGTGCCTGACCAACCGATATCTTTCAAAGAAAAAATATTTTTTGTACTGTAGTCCATAAAAAATAAGAAAAAAAAAAAATTGAAGAAATTAATTGCAACCTGCACAGGATGCCAAAAGTGACAGACAGCAGGATCCAGAGAAAAATACAGTTCAACTCGATACGCTTTTAATTTTCTGGTTTCAGAGTTTGCTTTAAATTTGTTGTTCTTCTTCGAGGGCAATATCAAGCTGTCCCACCAAATTAATGCCCAAAGCCCTGTTCACGTCACCATCAAGCCCCCAGCTGGACTCACAGCTGCTCGGTTTATGAATCTTTCACATCTGCAGTTCTCCAGGAATGCCCTTCAGTCATTCCTTTCTGCATGTGCTTGTCTGGTAGTGTTTGTGTTGCTCACTGTTCCATCTATAATGCCCTATAAAGTGTTTCTTTCTAATTGACATGTTGGCTACTGTCTACATTGAAATATTTATGCGTTTTCTTGCAGGTCAGAGACTCTTGCAGTACACAGTGTGAAATGAAGGCTTTAAGGAAAATATCTGTTTAGGTCAGGAGAGCGGAGAATTGAACCAGTACATTCTGTGTTCAGTTCCAGCTTGTGTTCTTCAGCTGTAACTGAAGTTGTTCTTGAGAGGTTCCTGTCTAAGCTGAAGCTGGTTCACTCTCTGGTTGGGTCAGTTTAGGCTGTTTCCAAGGGGAGTCAGAGTGGTAGAGTGTGCCGTCAGGCAGTGGTGATGGGCTGCAGCATCCTCTGGGAAAAGGCTCCTGCCCACAGTGGCTTCTCCTCAGCTCCTGTGTTGCCTCACTTAGGACTGGAGACTTAAGAGAAGCCATGGCCTTGTGCTGCAGTGAGGATACAGAGAGACACATCTCTGTGCCTGGGGAGGAGCAGGTGAGGGGTGACTTGCTGTCCTCTCTCGTCAGTTAAGCCAGACTTGTATGTGACATCATACAGAAATACAGAAACATCCCATTTGCACCATCCAAACATGGCATAGAGGGGTACTGAGACCCCAGAGGAACAAATCCAGAGGACCAGAGCGTGTTGTCAGGGTGCAGAAGGGCTCAAGCTGCATGTGCCAGCAAGTGACAAAGTGAGGGAAAGGCCTGTAGGAAGGGGGCTGTGTTGGTGAGGCTCTCACTGCCTTGTGTGCCCTTGGAGATGAGCGGGCTCCTCTGAGGGCACAGAGGCTTTCAGTGAGCTGAGCCAGGACACAGCACCCTTCTGCTTCCTCTCACCCAACCCTCCTCCAGATCAGTAAAGGCTTTAAAATAATAGTTCAGGGTCAGCCTTTCCTTAGGAAGAAATAATGGTCTAAGCTAGTTTTAGTATACATTTATTTTCTCTCTTTGCTGACATGGGTCTCTGCTATTTGCTAAATTAGTTACAGATTGAGTACAGTGAGGTTAAGATTGCTGCTGCCCTTCACATCCACATGATTGCACACATAAACAATAGAGAGATCGGCAGATGGCAGCTAAAAAAAGCAGATTCTCCGTTTTTTTAATCAAATGGCTTTTTTAAAGATGGAATCTGTAGTATTTCCTCATTGTTGAGTGACTAAAGCTAGCAGACTTTCAGATGTTGTTTCAAAAGACACGAACTGATTCAATACACCTGTTGCTGTGCGTTCTCGTTTCATAGGTTGATTAATGCATTGGTTTAAATGATTTATCAAAGAATTACAGAGTAAAAAACCTCAAAAACAATATATTAAGAAGATGACTGCTACAAGTAGGCTTTTTAAAGCATTTTTAGTGCACTTCTGCAGATGTTTGTCTGTTCTGGAATTTGAGTTAAATTAAGTTCAATGGATTTTTGTTTTAGTATTTAGGTTCTATGCTGGTAAAAGAGTTAAGAGGCACAGAGTCAACACAGGATGCATGTGCAAAGATGAGGGTAAGTTTGTAAACCTATTTCTTTCTGTATCATAATAGTGTTAAATAACATCGATCTGTGATTGGTTGTACTGTGGCCTTTTTACTTTTATAATGTACTGTTACCCATTTCTTTTCCTTGCATTTACATTGGTATTCAATAGGGAATCTGTTCTGCCTTACATCTTAATTTCAAGTAATAGAAAATTTAAAGGTATATTTTCCTTTTGCATATGGTATCTAACAAAAAACCCAAATGTATGCATTTTGTTTTCTTGTGAATTTTTGAGTACATTTCAAAGTACTGTCCACACACTTGAAACATGCCCATACCAAATTGATTTTATAAACAAAATTTATAGCTTTTATATGATAATCTAAATTGAATTTTCTGTGTGAAAATATGTATTAATAGACATATTAACATGTTATCAAAGATTTTTTTTTTTATGCATGGTAAATCCAACACTCATGTAATTCTATGGATGCTTTTAGTCACATGAGAGTTTCCATTAAATGAGTTACTTACATGCTTTCTGATTGAAGGGTAAAATGTGATCTAAGTCAGTCTCATCTGATGGTGGAAAAACAGTCTTCAGACTGTTCAGAATATGTTTTCCTGTGGTTCTTTGTCCTGATACTGGTTTGTAGAAAATTGCAATAAGGCTCAGTCTGTCTCCAAGAAACATACTGGAAACTCAAAACAAGCCACAGCCTGATTTGTTCCCAACATAGCTGTAATAAGAATGAACCTGTTCATAGCCATGGTGAACATATCATGGTCTGGCATGATTAATTAATGAACAATGTAATTGTTTGCTAATCTACCAAATGTGTACATAGATGAATGAGCTAAATTTTTTCTTCTGTTTATCATAAGTTTTGGATGCAAGATGCCACTGAGCATGAGACGTGGCATTCGGATCAGTTAGAAAGCTGGAAGATGTGTAAAATTCATGCAATCAGACAACCATTTCCTACTGGTTACGTATCTGCAGCACACAGCCTTTTGACAAGCTATTTTAGCTAAGGGCTTGCAGTAATTCACTCTTACGAGATTGCCAGAAGACCTGAGGCTTTTCAGCTAATTACATGCTAATCATTCCTTACCTGGACTTAAACTCCTCTAAAAAAAAACCCAACAACTTGACACAGGGGGATCTACAATCACAGACACTTGTTCTGGGGAATTAATTGAGGCTGTAAGCCTACCATCTTCCAATCCAGTTTTCAAACTGTCAGGCTTAGCAGTTCAATTTTTTAGGCATATGCCTGTGCAGATCTTAGGGCAGGATTTGACACCATAGTAGCATGTGACAACTTCAGTAAGTTTTCTGACTGAACTAGGAGGCTTAACATCAAAAAAGGCACTCTAAATAATTTAGGGGTCTTTTAAGATATATTTTTATAAGTAATAAGTTTGACCAATTTAAATTATACAACTGAAAGAACTAAGTGTTTGAAAGCAAATTTAATTTAAAATACAAATTTTCTATAAAAATAGTGGAGTTGCACTAGTTGTCTACAGTGCCATACAGGGCACTTATGTAGCACAGTGATGGGGTTTATGTACATTTATTTTTTACATTCTCTTTTGAAACAATTGTACTGTGAGAATGTTTATTTTCTAGTCTGAGGTTTTTTATTGCAAAGTATTTGAATAAAACAGTTTTTAATCAAGATTTCATCTATTCTTTCTATGTAGTCCTTTTAATCATGTTCCTATTCAAGTCAAAAGCAAAAACCTTTGACTTAATGGGAACAGATTATTATTTTAGCCTCTTTCCCAGTGAGAAAAATGTATCTTTTTCCAAAACTTTCTCCCTATGGTTATGTTCTGAGAGTCAGTGTCTGTGAATTGGGAGTTCAGGTTGTCCACAGTTGTCCTGAAATTTTGCATTTTGCTGTGATGTTCGTTACTGTATTTAAGTACCATTGGGTTGTTATTGAAAATAAGCCTTCTGATATAGTTACATTTTACTTTAAATGTATTGAAAGGGACATTTCACTTAAAAAAAAAAAAATTACAAGCTAGATATATTATTTGCTGGCTCTCAGGTACTGAATTCTGTACACTTGTCCAGTGTCTCTAAAGTCAGTAAGATTTTTACATAGGGTTGTACTTTTGTGATAGAGCAATATTTTTTAATTTTAGTATTTTAATTTTTTTCCATGTACATATTTCAAATCTGTAGCATGCTGCAATCTGAAACATGTTGGCGGAGGGGAGTATGTCACGCATAACCTTGTACCATGTTGAGGTCACTCCCAGCAATTTTTTAATCTTTCTGGGCTCAGCCACATAATGATTTTATGGAGAATGTATGAAAATTAGGTACCTAATTTTTCTGTCAGTGTGGCTTTAGATTCTCCATCTTTAACCTAATGCTGCTCGAAAAAAGTGTTGATTTTTACTGACTGTCTTCCAGTCAGCAAGTGCACAAGAATGAAAGAAGTGTATCAGTGAGAAAGAAAAAAAATCCTGATCTTCCTTAATCACTCATAAACACAGAGAAACTACAAAAATGACATGTTTGCTGACTGCAGATCCCTCACTGTTAGTTGTAGATGTTCCCAGGGCTTTCAATTATTGCAATTGATGGTTTTGGTTCTCAAGGGAAGTGTCATGCAGTTATCCCTTCTATCTCTCCACAGAGAGGCTTACAGCAGCCTCCTTCTCTTGTAGCTCAAGAGTGAAGGGAAATCCTAAATCTTCTATAATGTAAAAAACCACCAATAGTAATAAAAAACAAAAACAAAACCTGGGAACCTATCTCTTAATAACTCTTCTTGGCAATCCACTGTGCTTCTCAGCATTGTGTAGCAATGTGCTCCAGCAGGGCAGATGATGGATTTGTTTGGGGAAAGTCATGCAGATGCAATAACTTGAGCTCAACACTGGAGTCAAGGTTATACATGGGGTTTTTTTCCCCCCCAAAATTGCAGATTCTTGTAGCCATTCAAAAATATGGATATTTGGCCTAAAAACTTTGTTTTTCCATTCGTATATTTGTGATCCTTTATATTTTATGGTCTCTCATTTGTTTCCACAAACTGCCTTGGCAGTCGACAGTCCTGTCTCCTTATCTCCGTTCTTCACCTACTCTAAACTGACCTTTGCCACTTGGAGATTAAATCTTGCTGTCCTGGGCAGAATAGGTTTATTAATTATATTTGAGAGATGCCTTCAAGAAGTTCAGAGCTTTCATCTTTCCCAGTGTGGAATAGGAAATACTGCAAATTGCATTTTCGATCAGATTGATGCCTTCACTTTAAATCATCATACGAAAATGAAGGGAGAATACAATGTGTTTGCAGCAAAATAAAGACAAGGAATAAAGTTAAATTTGAGCTAGGAAGGGACTTGTTCTCTACAGAAGACTCCATCTGGCATTTACACATCTGAATTCCTTGACCAGGTAGGAAGGGGATGGTTTTATACTTACTGGCATGAGCACAGCACCAAGGATGACTCTTTCCTTGCAGCAATGCTAAATCACTGGTGTTGCATACACCAACTGCACACTCTGAACCAATCAGATATTTACTGCAGCAGAAGGGAACTTAGATTTTGTTCTTGGATCCTACCGCCTTCCTGAATATTATATATCTTTCTTACTTATTTTGTTGTTAGAAAAGAGGTTCTAAAATTCAAGTCATAGTTCTGAGGAACCAGCAATCTAGTTCTGTTCACAAAGCAGGTATTTTAATGTCTCGCTGACGTAAGACCAAAATGTCAAAGTTGGAATTGTTACAAAATCTGCTTCTCTTTATCTCTGGGAGAGGAAGACGAAGCAGAGTTGACTCACTGAAAACAGGCAGTGTCTGGGGCATTTCTTCCTCATTTCTTCTTACATGAAGAAGGAGGACCTAAATTTAAATGGCAGTCTCCTTGTTTCTGCCAAACCCTTTCTACTTTTCAATCTCAATTTCATTCCCTTGCCCCCAAAACAGAAATGTAGAAGCCTCCATAGGCCTCCTAGTGAAACTAACTAGGCAAATAAATGTTGGGATCAAACACTGTATTTGAGAATTCAGGTTCTTCAGTCTCTGGTCTCTTGGGACTTGTAGCTCTCTCTCTCTCTCTCTTACGTGACCACTGCTTTGGGAGGGCCTGGATATTACTCAAAAGGAACAAATAAGTGGTGGAGAGTCTTCAGTCCCTCTGAACATCCACATCATGCTGTACTGTGTTCTTCAGAGGATTTTATGTCCTTGAACTCTGTGGAGAAATCTAAGGTGCAGGAGGGATGCAGAGAAGTGTTTAGAGATGCTGCAAAAGCAAAAAACCCATCTCACTCTCAAGTACATGAGTTGCAGGTGCACCCCCAGTGCAATGTTCATATTAAAAGGCAGACTTTAGTTTCAAAATTGGCTTCAAAACTAACTGTTCAATTTTGGGCTTTGACTTTTTTTTTCCATTTCATCTCATGCATGATCTTGTCAAAGCAATTCACTCAAGTTCCTCTGCCACAGCTCGTCGAGGGAAGTGAGTGTCTTGCTGTGCTCTGCACTGGTGCAGCCTCACCTTGAATATTGTGGCAGTTTTGGGCACTGCAATATAGGAAAGATATTAAGCTCTTAGGGAGTGTACAAAGGAGGGCAGTGAAGGTGGTGAAGGGCCTTGAGGGGAAGCCGTATGAGGAGCGGCTGAGGGCACTTCGTCTGTTCAACCTGGAGAAGAGGAGGCAGGGGAGACTTTATTGCCGTTACAACTTCCTCTTCAGGGGAAGAGGAGGGGCAGGCACTGATCTCTTCTCTGTGGTGGCCAGTGTCAGAACCTGAGAGAATGTCCTGAAGTTGTGTCAGGGGTGGTTTAGGTTGGATATCAAGAAAAAATTCTTCACCCAGAGGGTGGTTGGGCACTGAACAGGCTCCCCAGGGAAGTGGCCACAGCACCAAGCCTGACAAAGTTCCATAAGCATTTGGACAACACTTGCAAGCACATGATGTCATTCTTGGGGCTGTCCTGTGCAGGGCTACAAGTTGGACTTCAATGATCCATGTGGGTCCCTTCCAACAGAGGATATTCTGTGATTCTATGAACTGTTTAATGAAGCTTCATAAGCCTTAAATAAATAGCAGACTTATTTATGCAGGTATGATGGTAGGTGGCACTAATACCTATTTTGAAATGTGCAGTCTGATGCCATTTGGACATAACAGTTGTTACCCGTTTAGAAAAAGTTCAGAATCTTATCGTTAATTGGATTCCAGTGCATAATTTAATAGGAAAATTGCCAGCTAGAATGTTTATATAGCTATTAAAAACCAGTGTAGGACTGAACTAGCGGATTCATTTGCAAAAGTAAAAAGCCAAGATGAAAACTTAAGATTTTACAGGCTGATAAACTTGTACTCAGAATTTATTTATGTATGGGATTGTTAGTGACTTGTCATACTTGAATAATGGTTTTTTACTATGTATTTGCAAGATCAAGTATAATTACATATGCAGTAAAACCTAAAAAAGAACATGATTTCATTTTAGCTACTGTTTGAAATCTGAATAATCCGGTTATAAGTGCATTGAAGTGGTCAACATCGCAAAGTAGAAGTATCAATGTATCCCATTTCCTCTTGGCAGTTAATAAATAAATGAGATGAAAGTGTTTTCAGAGTGGGCTGGATTACAGCATGTGCTATGCTTTATCAAGTGAATGTGTGAGCATCTTACTTGGACACCATTTCTGAATTTCTTACTTAGCTGCTTTGTGTGTGTGTGCTCAGAGATACCATGTTTTGTACACTGCAGGAATATTCAAAGGTGTTGGATTAGTACTCTCAGTTCTGCACAGAACAAGGTATTGCGGTACAATCCTGTCCTGAGAAGGTTAAAGGCCCTTCAGAGTTACAGGTTTTGTATTTGCTTTTTAAAAATAAACTGCTAGTTTATGTTGCTTTATTCAAAGAACAAATTCCTCTGCCTCTTAAGCCATTGTTAATTACTTTGATTTGTTAGGCACGCTGTCAGGGTGGATCTCAAATTAGTTCACATTCAAAATAAATGTCTAGCAGTTCTGCACAGCATTTAACTCAAAATCAATATACAGGTAGAAATGCTTTACCCACTTAGGACAATTTGTAGTACTGCTATACTATGGAAATATGTTTAGAGGCTGGACATGAGAATGGTATTTCTTTCAGTGAAACTAAAGCAAATTCATAAATTATGAAAAGCAAGCTTGCACTCACTTGCTTCCTCTCTGGCACCACTACTCTTGCAGCCCCTTGTGACCTGTTCAAAAAGAGGAATTGGGAGCAGCCCCGTCCAAGCCTATGCAGGCTTTTGGCACTGTCCTGTATAATGGCTGCAGAGCATTCAGATGCAGACTCTGAGTCATAAATTCAGACCTTCTTTGTAAAAGCAATCACTGTACTAACCAGGCAGTTATGCAGATGATGCCTTCTACCTCCTTCCACTGGACTGATCTCCATTGTGGGTGCTGAGGGGATGAAGCAGCTTCATTGCAGCAGCTGCACCAAAATACAGATGAGACCACTATTCCTGATATTCTTTATTCTAAAGAGTTCTAAAGTGTTCTTCTTAGTGTTCTAAAGGTTCTCTGTCTTTTCGGGGAGGTCTGGGGAAGCTGCACATATATGACGTTAGATTTAGAATGGTGATGCTTTCTTCTGTCTTCCTCTGGCTGCTTTATGCAGCCTGCTTTATGGTTCTTGAATTATACATGATCTGCTTTCACGTAGTCAGCTACCTGTCCAGCATGAAGTATTTCAGAGGTGGGACCAAAGCTCAGTCTCTCTGACATTGCAGGCTGTGCAACATTGAGACTCCTGGCTGCAGGAGCGGTGCACCCGTGGAGACAGGGCATGCACATCTGTCCTTGTGTAGATGACCAGCTGATCAGTGACAGGCACTGGCAAGGAGCCTAGAATAGGCTTGCTGTTCATCCAGGTGATTCTGCTGAAGAAGTGTATTGAAACAAAGAGCCAAAGTTACAGTCACAAACAGTGGAGTTCATAGGAACTATGACCAGTTCCAGGCTAGTGAGCACTTGCCCAAAGTCAGTGTGCTGTCACTATTATTGCTTCTATCTGAGATGAAATATAATCTTACTTCTCTGGTATGATCACGCCTTGGAGCATTAGACCATATGTCAGCATGCACATGACATCCAATGCCAGCCCTCAGCTGTGACTCCCATAACTTTGGCTCAAGTCCATCTGCTTCCCATAGAGACACCAGATGGACAAGAATATTTTGTTATCTCATTGTGTCCTCATGGAGTTGATACGGTGGCTAGAACCTGAAAAGCCCAAGGAAAGAGAATACTGACTCCTGTGTTCCACCTTCTTCTCAGATTCTGGGCACAGGCACAGGCAGAGATGCCCACTTGGCCTGCACAGAGATGTGAAATGTCTGACCAAGAAAGCTGTGGGACTTCATCTCAGCATCCTAGAATTCAGAGCCAAAGCACTTAGAGTGCCTGAGTGAGCGGTATTCATACCGTATCTCTGGAAACTAACGTTACACATTCTGGCAGACACCTGCTCCATTAAAAAGAAAGGAACAGCAAGCAAATAGTTTGAGCTCACCATGACAACTCGAAACTGTTGAAGCCTGGAAACTGCTTGGAAATAATAATTATGTGGTGGACTTTAGTTACTGTATCACTGAGACCTGAGCGGGGGAATAGAGCCATGTGTTTTTCTTGATGGCACTGTCACAGTAACAAAGGATGTTAGTCCACTGCCCAAATGTTTGTTGCAATGGGAATACCAGTGAAGAATTGTTTCCCAAAATCATAATTCTACACTGGACTATAGTCTTCCAGAACACCTTTGCACAAATCCTGTGGGTTTTATGCTTTACAAGCTGATGAGGAATATACCCTGCTCCTTACCAGCTGAGACAGTTTGGCTTAATAAATTACAAATGTCCATCAGTCTGATTCATTTCCTAATTTGCCAACTGTAATTGAATAGCTCTTGATGAGCTGTTTCACTCAGATACAGTCTTCTGGCAGTTCACAACCTCGATTAAATACTAGTGGTCAGGTCTGGTCTAGACAAATCCAGGTGAATGTGGAGCAGATAAGGAAGATGATTAAATTACAAACTACTGTCTAGAGGAAAGAGGACACCCAGATAGTTGGTACAGCTTGGCCTTGCCAACAGGAAGTTTCACCTTTATGAAAAATGCCAAACAGGGAGAATTAGACCAAAAAGCTAAAATATGTGAACTTAGTAGCCATGTTTGTATAGCACATTGATGGAGAAGAGGAATTTTGCTGCTAAGGAGGCAAGGAAGGAGGTAATTACAATAATCAAAATAGGAGACAAATAGCTCTTGCATGTAGCTGTTGTGCTAGAACAAAAGGATAAAAGCTGGATGATTGCTGGGTTGCCAGATGATTAAAGTGATATTGTCATATTTGTGACTATTTTGTCTAGTATAAGCATATGCGGGGTTCATTGCTTGTTATTCTGATAGATACATACACTGCAGCCTTTGTACAGGCACCCTCGTGATTTCTGTGCGTTGAAGGTGGATTTTATGAAAAGGCTCATTTGAGATCTGTTACAGTGACACACACACATATGCAAAGGCAGGTACTTGCTCTGCTTTTGGCAGGGCTACCATTTCTTTCTCCACTCAGTTCAGAGACAGGCAAATCAGATTAGTGTCTTTCTTCAGATTTTGTTAAAATTCTTCAGGATGTTTTACTATTTAAGCTGTCATTTTTTAGAAGTGCCTAGAATTCTGGGTGAAAGGAGCTTTCTCTGGGATGAATTGACACTTGATTGTTGTCTCAAGTCTCTCATCATTTGATATGGAGAGATCCAGTAGTCCTCTCTATTACATGGATTGATGGGGCTCTCATTGAAACTTTAATTAGAGGTTTTAGTCTTCATGGCATGGACATTAATTGCAGAATATAGCTGGATCTGTAGCTTTGAATTTTATGCTGACAAAAATGGAGTCTCATTTGATTCTGGAAGGATTGAGAGATGATAAGGAGACTTGATTATATAGGCTTTTGGTTGTGGGTTGTTTTTTATTGTTGTTGATTGAAGCTTTTGTTTTGCTCTCTAGTGTTAGCATCACCTATTTTTTTAAAACATATTTTCTTCAGTTACAGTCTGTGTTTTCAAGCTTATAACTATACTTGTTTATTTTTCTTGGATAATGCAAAACCACCACTGCTACTTTTGTTCGGCTGCTCTAATGATCTCGCTAGGTGCCAATTCAAGACCTTTCAGCATGTTTACACTTTCCTTCTGTGTGCTGATGTTTCTTCATATTTACCTGTAACTGAACTTACTCTTTCCTCTCAAGAAAATATTCGATTGATCTCTGTGATTGTTTGAAGGTGCTCCCATGAATAGGCATTCTCTGAATGTTATCTAACTTGTTTATCTACAGTAGTGCTGTATAGAATAGTCTCTCATTGTCTTCAGCCTTAAAAGGATTCAAATCAGCTGTAAACTATTATGCCATATTTAGTTTTTTCTTTGGTTGTTTTTGGGATTTAGTAAGTTTAATTTGTAAACAACATTTTTTTTCTGCAGAGAACTTAAAACTGACGCAGATATTTGCCCAATCTGTTCAGCAGGAAGTATCTTTGCTATGTGCATCATATTGAAGGTAGACTACCATAAAAGAAAAAACAATCTTATAGGAAGGCATGAACTGTAGGTAGGAGAACCTGGCACTGAGGGAATGCAGAATAAGCCTCCATGCTAATTCACATGTAAAGCAGCTTCCAGTAGCAGCTGCACTCAAAGCGCAGACGGTCAGACGTGACAAGATACAACGTTGGGCTGACGGATTGACTGGCAGGCCTAGAGGGTTCACGTCACAAATACAACTACAAGAAGGCAAAAGAGTGAAATATTTCTAACAACTAATTACAGAAAAGGAACGGTGCTACGAGAGGTAGTGCACTGTTGGTTTTTACAGCTGGGAAGGGCAGGAGGAGGGGAGGGAGGCAGCGATGGATGGGGCGTAGCAGGTAGATGTCTTAAACACACGCGTTTTGGGAAACGCCGGTTGAATGACTGTTCTTTCTAAGCCTGGCAAAGTTACTTTATTCTCTTCTCGTTGTGCTAGGAAAAAGGAGAACTGTTACCATCCTTACAACAAACTTAATGCTTTCTTTTTTGGTTTTGTAACTGCAAGGCAGATATTTCAAAAGCCCAGCACATAATCAGCTGAGGAAAAAGTAAAATATTTGTTTAACTTAGGTGTTTTATCAGAAGAAAAGAGCACTGTTCTTGCAATGCACACAAGTCTAATAACATCTTCATTTTGATTTCAGAAGTCTACAGAACAAATGAAAAAAGTACCAACCATTGTCCTGTCTGTCTCTTACAAAGGAGTCAAATTCATTGATGCCACAAATAAGGTATGTGCAATTATTCAGTACTAGCTTTTATTTCTCACAACTGGGAGAAATAGTAATACCTATAAGGCCCAGGCCAGAAAGGGAACAGATTTGCACTTCGTGTTTTCCTCTCCTTTTTTTCTCCTCTCCAAAATGGATGTAATGTCATTGCCATTCTTCAGAAATTCAGTCTGGAGGACAAGTGAAGCAGTTTTAATGACTTACTGGAGAACATTGTGTCCAGCGTTCTTCCATTAAAAGGCAAGCTTATCACAAAAGACATTTGGCAGGGAGCCTCTGTGGAATCCTTTATATTTATTTATTTGTTTGTTTGTTTGTTCATTAGTATAATTTGGGCAAATAATAAAAAAAAGTATCACTGAAATAGAGATACATGGTTTTATCCAGGGCCAGCCATTTTAAGAATAAGAAACACGAGCCTTAAATGCCCTTTGAAAAATACTAGAGGCTCTCTGTGAGCTGTTGTCCTGGCACTAGCCACTTTATTCCCTGAACTGCAACAGCTTCTTAGCAGTTGTTATTCCATATTTTTTTCATCTTCCTGTGTGGCAATGCTCCTGTGCTTTGTTTCTTGTATTTTAAAAAATATAAAATCTTAAAACAAAAAAACCAAACTAACCAAAACCACAAAAGCAGAAATTGAGAGATCAGAGAATTCAGTGATGGATAGAGCAATGGATTAATGCTTAGCCAAAGTACAATGTAAAGGCTCTGTAAGGAGGAGTAAAGTAATGCATGGATTTCTCTTCTTTGGATGCTTAAAGTGGCAAAAAAATGGAATCCATACTGATGCTTTCATATGAATAGAAAATAAATTATCTTTTCTGTTATGTGACTAAAATTCACTAAACAATATAAATAATAAATCTGACAACCCAACTACCTGACTAGGTTAATAATTTATAGAGTGGCTTTGTGTTGCTGAACATTCAGACCACACAGTACATCTAACCCAGTATCCATCAAACTTGCCAAATCAATCAGGTTTTTAAAGGTGTTTAACTAGAACTGGGTTTTAAGTGAAGGATGGAAGCAGATTTGTGAACTTCTGCTAGACTTTGGAAACCATATTTAGAGTTAGAAACAGCACAAAAGAAAAAGTGAGGTGAAATTACCATTGTGTCAAGTCTGGCATTTGCCAGAGGAGAGGGGCCAGGGATTCCTGTCAGCTCCTTTTTCTTCCACTGATTCAAAACTGAGCTTCTACAACCCTCATTTCCTTTATGTTCCCTGATGTGCAGGACATAAATCAGGACATTGTAATGCTATTAACTCTAAGTTGGGTAATGCTGTTTTCAGCTCTTAAATCTCCTCTGTAGCGTAAAGGATGTAACTGCAATGTCCTTAGGTTTACCAAAAAAAAATCAGGAGAACAAAAGGAGCTTCCCGTGTCTCTTTGTACAGTGCATAGAATCTTAAGTAAGATGGAAACTTGAAAGAAGTTTGGCAAATTGCGTTAGATGACTCTGCACGAGTCCCACTGAAACCTTATGCCTAGTAGTGCAACGGATGTTTTTGATGGAGGTAAATAATGCCACAGTCCTGTGTTTTTTCTCAAGTGGTAGATTGCTTTCTCTCCAGTTCAAAATCTGCACTGCCTTTCCCTTCTGTAAAAACCAGGTAATAGCCTGCAACTCTCCCAGAAGCGTTATCATCCTTGTCCACAGTGTGCTGTTCCCAATTCCTTCAAGACCCAAAACAGATTAGCACTAAGGTGAGATCCTATTCAGACTTGTACTGCTTCCATATGAGCTTATAGTTGACGGCGCTGGGCACCACTTAGCAGTAAATGCATACTTTTTAATTACAAAAATAGCTAGCAGTTCTGTGCTTGAAAACTCAGCTCTCATGGCTGTTCATCCTTTTCCTTTATACCACCAAGCTAAGAATTTGTATTCTAAGTCATAGCAGGCGAAGTTTCAGGTGATGAAGGGGCCCTGACCTCATTCCTCGGCAGCTATTTCAGTGACGCCTTGAAGCTTGGCATGACACCACTCTGACATGACACCATTTCTTTGCAAGTGAGGCCAGAAAGAAATTGCTGCTTAGGAAAAAGCAGACTTGCGGAATTTTCTCGTGGCTTACAGTTCACTCTGTCTTCTGGGTGATTTCTGCCAGGAGGGAGATTGGCTGGCACGAGGTAGGCGAGCAAAAGGAAGGTTGCTTAGCAAAAACCTGGTCTCTCCAAGGTATTTCCTTGGCAGAACCAGAACTGACTTTCAGCTTCCCTGCTTTTTGAGAAACCAGAGGTTTCTCTTGCCAAACTGAGAGACAATTTTAGAACGACAACTGTACAGTGTCAGTCAATGCCTGAGGAGCATACCCAGAACACCAAGCTGGTTCATAGCCGCCTACTTCCTACAGAACAAGTCTGTGGGTCTACTGAAATAGTGACCCTAGGAAGCAGTAAACACATGCACTGAAAAATGTTTAATTTTGAAAGATCACAGAGGATGTCCTATAGCAGCTAGGGAAAAATTCAGTTTTCATCCAGAAGATTAAGTTTAGTTATGCTTTATTTTATTTAAAACAAACTTGATATGTGTATATTTCTAAAATTCACTTAGTTTAAAATTAAAATATTAAAATAATCTCTGTGAGTTTTGACTAAAGTGCAAATCCCTGCGTTAACCCCAGGTCATCTAGAAAAGTTGCAGCATAGCAGAGCTCTTTTCACATGTGCTGCATAAATTCAGGTGATTCCATTGTGGCTCATGATTTGGCATAAATACTTCACATATGATTTTAAGACCTTCCAAGCTTTAATTCTTTCTGCTTTCTAAACTATAATGTTGTCAACACCATATCAATGACAGTGTATTACAGCTCTATCTGTGGATGTCTAGATCCCTGGTTTTGGTATCATTCTAATTCTCATCAGAATCTTTAGTGAGGGTAAAAGTTATCAATTTGAGAACAAAGAAAATAAAATGCTCTAAGTAACATAAAAAGCAAGTGATTGTTAAGCGGAGATTATTCATGTCATTATAAATTGGCATATATTGAAACATAAGTACTGGTTTTGTCATTTTTATGAATAATGCATTAAACAGAAATAATCAAGTATGTTGCAACAATTTAAGAGGATTATTTCATTTCTGCAGTAACAGTTTCCTTATCTTGGTTTTTCCATAATTTGAAATTTGAAATGCTTTTTATTAAGATTTTTCCTAAGCGATGATTTCTTCAGTTGGATATATTACTGTGTTTTTTGGATAACTTGACACCTACATGCAAGGGGGAAAGTTGCCACTTAGCAAATGAAAGAAGATATGGCAAAGCATCTAAAGTGATTTAGTTGCATATATTAAAAAAAAAAAAAAAAGAATTAAAAAAAGAGGGAGAGGAAAGGAGGTGATAAGGAAAAGAAAGGGGTGAGGGAAAACCAGAGATGCTTAGAGATTGTTTTAACATGGACAGACGCCACCAAGGCAAGCGGTGGCTGTGCAAGGAACTGGGACACCACAGATGTCACATGTTCCATGATGCAGTAGCGATTTCATGCTGCAGCAGGCTTGATCACTTTGGGCTTTTGTGGAAATGCTAGAGCTACAGCTAGCAGGGCCACAGTTCAAGAAAGCATAACTGCTAAGTAAATTCCTATTCAATGAATCATTCTTCTGTTGAAATAAACCCTTTCAAATGTGTGTGTTGCTGAAGCAAGGCCTAATCATAAGCCACTCTGCAGTATCTTCTTCTCTGGCTTCATGGTTTCTTTGGCCTGAACACAATAATTACATATCAGCAATTTCTGTAATGAATATTCATAATTTTCTCCAAAGCTTTAAGACAGCTTTTTTTTATTTCATCAGACAGACATGCCCCACCTCTACCTCAGTAGTGTGCTATAGCTTACATTGGCTGTTGCAAGTAGTGTGGCTCGGTGCATGAATGGTTTCATTTTCCTATATCTCTCTTACAGGATGCTCTTGTCAGTAAGTGGAGAGAAATTGCCAGGTCCTCCTGTAGTTATCTTTTTAGTGATCAGAAGTCTTCCGATATCTCATGGTTTCAGTTATGTTTGGTGTTTTTTTCCCTTGAAAAGGTGTAGCTAAAATTTGTCAAACACCACATGCAAAAACCTGGGTATTGAGCCTCTGGGTTTCACCAGATCCTGTCTGTCAGTAGACTGACACAGTGTCCCATTTTGATCATTACACAAAAAACCAGCAACTTCATAAGATGCTCATGTAGTGCTTTGAAACAGTATTCATAGCTGTATGCCAGGAAATAGGACTCTGTCAAAAGATACTGAACAAAGTGTACAAAACACAAGTGGCCTCATAGGCAAGACCCTAGAACATAATGGTTTTCTACCAGATTTTTGACAATTGAAGAGGCTCAAAATTCCAAATACCTGTGTAAGATCACACATGGGGTATATTGAATCTCTTCCTACTAAGACATTTCTGAAATACCTCAGTACAGCAGATCAATATAAATGTGAATCTAAAGCCACACCTTTTATAGCTCTTTTAAATTTAATTCCTAAATTGATTGCAAATATTTTTTTTAAACAGAACATCATTGCTGAACATGAAATCCGTAACATTTCCTGTGCTGCACAAGACCCCGAAGACCTTTCTACATTTGCGTACATCACTAAAGACTTGAAGACTAATCACCACTACTGCCATGTATTCACTGCGTTTGATGTGGTCAGTTATAGAACATACTTCATTTAATAGTTCTTTATAATAGTAATAGTTATTTAATTCTGTGAAAATGTTTTCATGTATATGGTGATTAACGGAAGGTATCGTACATTTACCACATGAAAAGACTAATGGCATATCAAAAGGACATTTCTGGAGAAGAGCAAAGATTTTCTTTGGTATCTCATTTTCCATATGAAATAACTCATCTCTGTCACCTCAGCTGTTGACTGTAAACTTAGCGAGTAGCTTTTCATACAAGTCTTGACATGTAATTCTTATGCTATAACCTTCCAAGAAGTTTGTAGCAAGCAGGTTTGGCCGCCCATTCTGAAATCTCAGTGCACACCAAATAAAGCAGGAAAGGGTCCATGTGCGTTATATACAGTGCTCAGTCCTGCCAAGATATAGGTTCAGGAACTGGGTCAAACTACGTTTGCAGGGTGTCCTGCTTGTTTTACTGCACTGTACTGCCTGGGCTGTCAGGGAAGGACAGATTTGATGACATCCACCCTTTTGGGTTTTCGCCCTTGTGTGTCCATCCCATTCCCCCCAACAAACAGCTAGAGGGTCGGAATTTTCTTGAGGGGGCCCTCTGAGCCTGGACACATCCTGCCTTTTTGAAGTAGATGGAGGCTGCTTTTCGTACCAAGGGGTCAGATGTTACCACCAGGAATGATTTCTTCAGATTTCTTTTTTTTCTTTTAAACTGGAAGAGGGTAGGTTTAGATTAGGTATTAGGAAGAAATTCTTCACTATGAGGTGGTATGACACTGGAACAGGTTTCCCAGAGTGATTGTGGATGCCGCATCCTGGAAGTGTTCAAGGTCAGGCTGGACACGGCTTTGAAGAACTTGGTCTAGTCAAAAGTGGCAGGAGGGGAGTGGAACTAGATGATCTTTAAGATCCTTTCCAACCCAAACCATCCTATTATTTTGTGATTCTTACCCTACTGTTCCATGACTTTTAGTGTTTGAGTGTTAAGCTGGATCAGTCCCAATAACTCATCTCTCTAAATATTGTTTAGACTTTTTGGCATTATACTGAATAAACCGGAAAACTGAAGCTTCTTCTGCATATCTGTAGAAAATGTATGAGAAGTTTTGAATTTATTTTAGCCAAAGAACCAAAACACAGATCTGACAGAGACCACACAGGTAGCTAATTACATATCTTAAGAGATCCTAGGAATATTTGGCTACTACACTGAATCTGAAAGATTTGAAATGTCTGTAACAACAGAAATTATTATTATTTGACGGTCCCTTTGTTCTGCTCTGCTCTCTGTCATGTCAGAGGGAATTTCAACTTGACAATTAATGGAGATACGGAATTTGGTGAAATTTTATTTTGGCAGCAGCTTTGCTTTTTCAAAAAGATACTCTTTATTTTGAAAATAGCAAATTAATTCTTTAGTTCTTTTTTCCGATCTTCTTGCCCGTGTATCTCAAAATGTTATTTCAGCATAAGTCCTTAGAACTCCTATTATTTTGGTGGAAAATTACTCAATTCTTCCTATATTTATGCTTCTCAGATGGGGATGCACAAATTATTACTGTTTCAAGAAATCATGAACACATCAATTAATCAGTGATGCAGTTTTCAGCTAAATTTGGTGAAATAAGTAGTAGCTACAGTTTTTAGGACTAAGATTTATTGTCCAAAATTTTCAGGAGTGCTTGCCCTTTGAGTTGTGCACAAGAGAAATTTAAGGTGCTATTAAAACTTCAAAATTATTCAAGAAAAAATATTTTAGTATAGTATAATGAGTATGGATTCTTGAAACATGATTACATGAATATAAATAAGTTTAAGAAATAGAGGTGCCTGAATGGTGGCATTTTATTTGGGACTGGGAGAATAGTTAACATTGCACAGCAATAGCATGTAGGAGAATTTAAATAGCAAGATGTACAGGAAGGTTAGAAGCAATTTTAGCATTTTGGTGAGTTCTGCTGTTGTTTAAATTCTTTGTGGCATTTTAGTCCACAGGGGGTAGAAAAAAAAAATTAAAATTCTGTTAAAAATAGATAGATGATGGTCAACAAGGTGTTCCATTATAGAGATTTTAGTGATAGTGAATCAGCTGAAATTAGTCTGATTGAGTGAGGTTATTATTTCTCCTCATCCATTTAAACACTTCTTAATGGTTTTGAAGTACTGCAGTTTCATTTATAGGTTTAATAATCAAGCACAAACATAGACTCAGGTATATAGCAGATAAAGTTCATCTCCTTTCTTGGCAAGGGAAGAAAAGTGATCCAGGAATAATTACATTTTGCTCACTTCCTGTATCTAAGGAGGAGCATTTAATACCCCAAGCACTTTAAACAGCTATTTTAAGCAATACAGAAACTTTAATGTCAAACTGTCGTAACTTAGTTTTCTCCTGCAACATAATCCTCAGTGGGGTGTTACCTACTCAGATATTCCCTTTTTGTGTTATTTCATTTCTCAGGATCTAGCATTTTTGATACAAGTACAAGCTGTATAAAAAATAGCTAGATATTCAGAGCACAAGCATACAGTGAATTAAATTTTCTATTAAAAATCTAATGCTCATGTTAGAGCCTCATCTCCCAGTTTACAAATAGAAGCAATCCTACTCATTTGCCAATGGATAGAAGTCCAATGATTTCAAGACAAATAAGGTTTAAAAAGGTAGAAATCCACAATAAGGTGTAAAAATATGCATTTTAAGTTATATATTATGACAATACGATATAGGCAATGTTAAGGGAAAAAAATCACTCTCAGGTGTTTCAGTTTCTTGGGAAATGTGGGCAAGAACAATTCATTTGTAGATAGGGAAGTATTTTAGTAATGTCAACCACCAGCATTACTGATACTACTTCAGAATAGCTGTACATGTAACTTGTCTACTCAGAGATAAAATTCTATAATCAAAATTGCAAAAACATCTTGACTGAAGAATATTGAAGGAGACAAGGTTTGGGGGAAGAAGAGGATTTGTTGCTCAGTATTTGAAATCCACTTTCATTCACTTACTAAGCAGCCTTAAATCTACCACTAAAGGATTCCATCATAACATCCTAAACCATCATAACCATCCCATACCAAATTCTGGCTCATGTATTGGAGACATCCAGAATAATTTCTGTTGGATGTTCCTTCATTGCCCAGTGCACCTATGAATAGAAGACAACAAATAAAGTCAGTTAAAATGTAAGAAAACAATTATCCATTGTAATAGGTTAGCTGAGTTAAAGCAGCTGAAGAATCCTGACTCAGACTTGCACTGGGGCGTTGAATTGTAACATCACAAAGCAAACAAGGCAATTGACCTCATTTCTCATCTCCCAGAAACTGTTGCTTAAAGGCATTAGCTTACTCACTTTCCTTCTCTGCTGTACTGAGCAAGGAGCAGGATTGTAGCAACCTTGCAAGCACCGCAGTCCTAAAGGTTTTGCCCCATTTCTAAAGAGCTTGATGGGGTTCTGCAAAGGTCACGCTTCTACAGTGGCCAGGGGCCCTACAGCTCTGGTGCTAAGCGTCTTTCAGGGAGGCACCCCTGTATCCTTCCTTTTGTGCCACATGTCGAAAGTTCAAATAGTTTCCTTACTCTATCAGAAGGATTTCCACAATGGATTTTGTGGTTTGGTTTTCCACCCCTATTCCCAAGGGAATCCTGCTCTTACTTCTCCAGTATAGCCCCTGCAAGAATCTGTACCAACTCTAATCCTTATAATCCTCTTCCACTACTACAGGTGAAAAATACCTCAAACCAAGCTTATTTACCTGTGGTATTTTCAAAATACAGTTTTTCAGATAAGTTCTTTAAATTTTACAAGGTACAATGTTAAAGCCCTCCTTGCCTCCATTTGCAGACTTCCCTTTGTCAAGGCTCTACCGCAGTACACAATGTATGAAATTTATGTACCAGTTACGGTTCAGTTTGCATTTCAAATATTGAATGGAATAGTGAATGTTCTGTTTTATTTGCTATATTTCAAATATTTATTAACCAGAGAAACAGTTACATGTTTCTTACGGCTTTCAGGCTCCAGGCAGGCCTATTTTTTCATTTTACAGACTACAAAGGAAAACAAATTATAGTGGCTTCAGATGGGATGCAGGACTCAGACTAGATTTATGGCTCAGCATGGCAAACTTTTAGTCTGTCTCCACGCTTATCTTAGAGATTTTCAAGCCTGTCTTGTGATGTTTTTGTATGCCTTGCTGGATGGCGTATTTTCTCAGTCCTACTAATATTGCAGCCTGAATTTTCTGCTAGCCATCACTACAACCCCGTCCTGCTGATGTATTCCTTAGTAGTAATGTTACCCACTCTAGACAATCCCATGATGATATAGTATGCTCTTTTACTGTCACAACAGCTGATTCTAAAGACATCTGTCTTTAGATTAATATTCTTGTCTTACTGAAAAGCACGCTCCATTTCAAATTATATTATTCTCTAAATTTTTAACAGTTATACTCTGTTGCTCTGAATTCCACAGCCAGCATTCTGCTAAAAGGCAGAGTACTTTCTAATAGCCTCTTTAGTTTTCCTTTTATTACAACACTGGCAAAATGCATCCACAGTGTTTCTCAGTCCTGGCCAGTTTCCCTTGAAGTTAAAGGGGAGATAATTTGGAGACTACAGCTATCAAATCAGGCAGACATTTTTATTTGGGAAGCTATGAAACTTTGGCTGGCTTGCTGTTGTAACTGCAGTTGTAACAGCTGAGAGCATGTCCCAGTGGAGGAGTTTAATTGTTTTCTGTCTGACCTAACACAGGCCAGACCTGGCACTTTTATAAGAAGCTCTTATAATGAGCTAAATATGCCGAATTTAGCTTATACTATGTCAGTATACACGTGTGATAAAAAAGGGCTTGAATTTCTTTAGGGAAATGAAAGTGTAGGGCATGAAATAAAATGCTTATCAATTTAACTTTGTTTTAACGATTGAAGGACAAGTTGTGTACTTCCAAGCGTGTTGCATTGCTCTCTGACTTGCTGCAAACGTAACAGTTAGACTTGACTAGGTAAAGACATGTCTCATTTAAAATTGTATCAGAAACATGTGGGAATTTTAAGGGATCACCTAATTTTAAAGCAATGCAGAATTGCGTCCAACTGTGGGCTATGGAGGCTGAGGGAAGGAGAGGGCAATTTCTGGATCACATCAAAGATTTATGAATAAGGGGATTGTAGGACTTCACATGGAGGCAAGCCTGCAGGCTTGCATTTGCTGTGCAGAGGTTCAAAACATTACTGCAAAGTTAGTAGCCCAGAAACAGGCTCCAATAGGAGCCTAAAAACAGGCTCTAGTAGGAGCCCAGAAATAAATATACCAAAACAAACCCACAAAACTGAAGAAAAATTACCACAGGAATTCACTTGCCATTTAGATTAAGGTCAAATTTGAAATGCACAGCTGCTTTTTCATTGATGTAAAATTGTACTGAAAAGATATTTATACCAGTCCTCTGATACCTCATTCATGCTTCATAAATCTTTCAACAGGTTTTCTTCCCAATATTCAATGAGGATTTAAAGTATTCTACCTATAACACCAAACTGATCAGGCTTCAGAGCCTGAATTCTCTGGTTATGCACACTAACCCCCTTCCCCTTGCTTACAAGAGTGTTCTTACATGTCAGTTTAAGCTCAAACAATTTTACTTCTGGAAAACAAAACCGTGAGAATGTTTCCCAAGCACTTGAAGCACACATCCAGAATGGTGCACTGACATTCATGCGTGCCTAGCTGGACTGCATCTGTGAAGCAGAATGTACACTTTCAGCACTGACTTTTTTGTCCTTTTGGAAGCATCACACCAATGCTGCAGCCTCCTCCCGTGCTGTTTGGTGAGCATCCCAAGGCATGTAGCCAGGGAAGCAGCACGTCAGGCTGCCAACTCTGGAGAAGGGCAGGTCAGCAGAAGAGTTCCAAAACAGAGCATGGCTGGATGTCACATAGGTGCAATAGTGCAAGAGGGATGGGATCATGACAGCAGCAGATACGGGGTGAGCTGGGAAGGTATGGCGGTTGATGTACCTGTTCTGAAAAGAGATGACACATACTCGCTCCTGTTTCCATGAGACAGTGTTTTCTAGGGTTTTAGAAGTAATTACTTTCAATACAATAAATTACGTGTAGATTGTTTTTAATCAATGAGAAATCAAATGACAAATGTAAACATTACAGAGACTAAGGAAGCTATTACCAGCATGACTTTAATTATTTACATTGCAAATCACTTCTGTAGACAGTACTACCCCACTTCATGTATCCAACAATAATATAACCTCACTCAATTTTAACTGTTTCTGTTTTGTTCCAGAATTTAGCTTACGAAATCATTCTTACACTAGGACAAGCATTTGAGGTGGCCTATCAGCTTGCACTACAAGCACGAAAAGGGGGCCATTCTTCAACCCTCCCAGAAAGCTTTGAAAACAAACCCTCTAAACCTATTCCCAAACCACGTGTTAGTATTCGGAAGTCAGTGGTAAGTAGAAGGTAGTTACGCATGCAAAAAACCCCAAAATTCAGCTCTACAGTTAAGAGTTTATATAGTAGAAGCTGTACAAATAAAAATATCTGTTGAGTCAGAAATGCTCCATTGTGTCACCTCTGCTCATCAGCCGGCAGGGTTGTGTCCCTGCAGCACAGGCAGCTGTTTCAAACAACTGCTTATTTCAGATTCCTCCAGTTTAAGATGTTGCTTGGCCAGTGTTGTGTGTCTGTCTCTTATAGTAATTGCAGAGCTTCAATTGATTCAGTCTAATTCCAGTGTATTGTGCTTTTTTAAGTCCTAAGGATCACAGCATACCTCTCTCAAATTCTGTGGTTCCATGGACTTTCCTGGTGTCCTATTGAGAAATAAAATATGCACCTAACTCATCTGGAACATGACCACTGCATATGTATCCTAATCAACTTACAAATCCGAATCAATTTACAACTGTCCTGTCAGACCAAGCAACTTCTTTTCATACCCTTTTCTTTTTTTTTTTTTTTTGATCCTAGCCAGAACTTCCTATCACAAAAATGGGATTCAATATACCATTCTAGTATTAACCTCAGACTCCTAAGAAACCAAGCTCATTGGAGCTATGTATTGATTGTCTTTAATGGGCCCTCTTGAAGTGCAGAGATGACAGAGAAATATTCTTTTATGGTAGAACTTTTAAAAGAATTATGAAAGCTATTTTAAATCAAGTGAAAATACAGGCATAAGGTGATTTTGGAGGGAAAGGAGAAAAATGACTGCACACTGTATCATATTCACTGGCTATAAAGTGAGGACTGTACTGATATTTAATTACTGGGTGAGAGAGCGGGGAAAAAAAAAATGTGTGACTTTACACTTTGTCATCCATTGCCACAGAATCTTCCTCCATAAAATTGTAAGTAGGAACGTTTCCTGATGCTATCGTCTGTCTCATTAGCAAACAGACTTCTCAGGATCGAGCGTGGCTTTAACGAACTATGATGCCCTATAGCTTGGGGGTAGACACAGCTCTGATCTCCACAGGAAGAAGAAGGCAGCCGTGAGTACATGGGAGTGTAGACACCACCATACTCGCTGCTGTAGGACTTTGTCCATTCAGGATTTGTTCTGTGTTCTGTTAGTTTAAAGAAAAAAGTTCTGCTGGAGCTGCTGTGCACAGAGATGGTAACCCGTGTGTATGTTTGCGTTTGTCTTACAGCAGATAGATCCATCCGAACAAAAGACTCTTGCGAATCTACCGTGGATTGTTGAACCTGGACAAGAGGCCAAAAGAGGCATTAATACCAAGTATGAAACTACAATTTTCTGATACAAAACTGTCCCCCCGTTCCTTGTTGTGCCTTGCACGCCAAGCAGTCACAGCACAGCCTTTCCTTTATGGCAACGTTTCAATCCAGCAGAGAGGAAGACTGCACTGTATGGTGGCCTTGTAACTAACAAAAAAGGCTGACAGTCATTTCTGGTGATGTTCTTCTTCCTGCAGCACTGACAGAAGAATGACACTATATGAAGACTTTTAATATTACAGTCCACAAGAGGAGTGAGAAACCTTATTTTTCACGCAGTTCTCCCTTGTGACTCTGCCACAGTGCTTTCTTTGATTTCTTATTTTAGGATTCTACTTTTTAAAGAAAAAAAAAAACAAAAGGTCTCTAAACTAATCCTAATGCTGCCTATGAGTAGAGTATTTGATTGGGTTTTTTATTTGAATCCTGGCAGTTTTTAATTGAAATAGAACCAGAATTAATAAATAGATTATTTGTGAAACCACTGAAGTCATTAATAATTACTATGTTGAATAAAGAGCTCATTAAAGTGACAAGAAATTAGGTACCCTGATTTCTGTGTGCGCTGATTTTATATGTAATAATTGATGTCCTTTGATCCTCTACAGAAATAAGAACCTCTTGCATTGTAGCAAAGGATCAGAGTTTTATGAATGGTTAGAAAAAGGTATTAATAATGCACAGAATACATTTATTAGATATTTTTATGGAAGAGAAGTACTATAGGAAAACATATGAATATTTATGGAAGGAAGCCAGATTAATTATGAGAAATATTGTTTATTTTAAAGTTAAGTGAACGACTGCTATTGCAGCATTATGAAAATTGTAAGACTTGTAGCATCAGTGCACTGGATGTTCCATGTGATCAGTCTGGAATGAAAGTGGAATGGTCATTCTACTACACCTACATATAGTTATGCAGTTCAACATTGCTATAGCCATGAATTCTACTAGTATTTTTAAAAAATAATCTCAGTGGTTCTAAAAAAAAGTCAAAACCATGGATTTTGCTATCAAGATTTCTGTCACAGAAAGCTTGTTTGGAAGAGTGTTGATAAAATTCTATTGCAAAACATTTTCTAAATAAAAATATTGAGAAAAAGAAAAAAATTCCAAAGTAATAAAAATGTTTTCATGAAACAAAAGTTAAGCATTTGCTTAATATTTGATTAAATAAGATTTACTTACTTTTTCTTTGAAGTGTTTTAATTTTTTTAATGTCTGTGGAGTATTTGTATAATACCATGATGTATATTTATGTAGAACTGAAATTATAACAGTACAAATATCATTATAGGAGAAAAATGACATTTTAACGTATATTGTTCTATCCAGTCAAATTGTGAATCATTTTGAAGTTCATTATAGAGATATTGAAAAATTGTGTGGTTGTCTTAATGTTTTTTTAATTATTATTTCATATCCAGCTGAGGTTTTTCAGTTAGAATCATCAGTTGGTATATTCCAAAAAATGGATAATTGAACTTGGTTTAAACCTGATAATTGTATATGGTTTAGTTACACCTAATCATAGCGCTGAGTGATGACATACTTTTAATACAGTATTCAATTTACTTGAACAAAATAGTTCCTTGTACATATTTTTGCCTATTCACTGTTGATATGTACTTAGTCAACTGACAGTAAAAAAACAACACTAAAAAATATGGTACCAAAAGGAAAATTGTATAGGAGAACAGTAAATAGTAGCCTCACTGCAACAAAGACTTATGTAAATATGCTTGGGCTTCCAGTTATAAATTTTGTAATTTTGTCATTTATTTATATCCTATAAAAGCACACAAAATAAAATGAAGTTGTACAGTCCCAGCGCTTTGTGCATCATTTTATCATTGCTAAAGGAAATAAGTGGCCTGATGCAAAGGATACTGAAATGCGTGCAAGGTCCTCCCCCCCCCATTTCCCTGGGCTTTGCATCTTGTACTGAGCAAATCCAGAAATTGCTGTGGAGACAGTTTTGGTTTGGAATACAGATTTTTTTTATATATGGTAAATACTTCACACTTTAAAGTCCTTAATTAACTGTTTCTTCCATGCACCACTCAACTGCTGACTTCCCATATTTAATTGCACCCTGTAAAGACTCTTGCAGGGAGTTATGTTAAAACACATTCACTTCAGGCACACGGAGTACGGAGTGGCCAGGTTTTCAGGGTATAAAACTGGGGCACCTCTTACGCAGCTGAGTGACCCCTAAAATTAAAGGATGAGACAGGAGTTGCAGCACAACTCTAAGCAGATGTAAAGGAAAGGTGTGAAACAACAGGAAGAACTGGCACTGTGCAGGAAGAATTTGATCTATGTTTATCAAAGAGATGTCAAGCAGGTAAGGTGGCACGGTAAGCAGCTGAACTTGTTTGGGAGAGATAATTGGGGCAAGAGAGACTGAGGATGACTAGCAAGCCTGATGAAAGATGAGACTGATGAAAGACTGGTTGGGCAGAAAAAAGTGTGAAGGTTTGGGGACACAGCAAGGCACTGAACAGAAGCCCCCAGAGCAGACAAACTGAAAGTGGAAGGAAGGATAAGAATTGACAAAGCACTTCTGTATTTGCAGAAACCTGGGACTTTGGAAGAATATGTCCCTCACTAACTGATACAGTATAAACCAGCTGGAGAAAAAGTCCATAGGGTCCCCTCTGGCATGGGACAGTGGTTCAGCATGGGTATGTGAAGAAACTGGAGTATTTGGATGTTGTAAAACCAAGAGTTAATTGCAACAACTGTCTTACAGTGGGAGGGTGGAGAACAGGCAAAAGAAGAGAGGTGATACAGAAATAGATTGGATTTGACAAGAGCAGATAAGCAAATTCAAATCAAAATGAGGTGTGGGTAACAAAGGATTTTGAGAATTATTTGAGTAGTGAGGTCTCTAATATGCTGTTGTGACTGGGTGTTTTAGGTCACTTGAAGAAACACCAGCAAAGATATCAGCAAAAGCAGGTTTAGTAAAAAAGTGAAAGCACGATGAAGTTCATTGGCAAAGCGCTCTCTACTGCTTACTAGATGGTTAAAGCACACAGAGAAAAATCAGACTAAAATCTAATACTAAAATCAGTCTAAAATTATCTGTGTGGAGGCTGGGGACAGGAAAAGGGTAAGGATAAAAAGGAACGAGTCACAATGTTCAGAGTGGACCCCCTTGTCAAACTCAGCCTCAGACTTAAGCAGTGGTTTAGGCCTAAAGGTTTTAACAGCTCTTAAACATAACAGCACTTAAGTGATAGCATAATTTAAACAATTTAAGAAAATATTTTGTAAAATTTACAATGAGCGCAACAGTAACTCACAGGCCTAACTTACTTATGAATCTACCCTACTTAGGAATCTAAGAGAGCAACATTCATAGTACATTTGCTTTAGCATATTCGCACTTGCATGCACACAGACGTAAAGCAGTATGTACAAGGTATGTAATACCTGTGAAAAATTCCCCTCGAGTTCAGTGAAGTACTCAGGTCAGATGCCTTTCCCTCTTCTCAAAGGGCAAAGGGTTGAGCCTCAAGGAGTGGGGTCTCAGCCCAGGCTCCATTATTGGCTTTTGCCAGTGAGCCTCCAAGTACAGCAAACTTGGAAGTTCGCTGGGTCTGAGAAGGGTCCCACTCAGAAGGAGATTTCTTGTCACAGCCCACTGCAATCCAGGAGAACTCAGGACTGCTGTTTATTGGGTCACAAGAGAGCTGGCTTTCAGTACAGTAATTTTTCATCCTGTCCACAATTAGAGTCAGTAACTTTCTGTGAAAATTCAATCCTAAAAATGTTGTTACACGTGCATTGTTATTCAGGCAGGAAAAATAAGTTTCCAAGGCTGTTCTCTAAATAACAGGAGCTCATTAGCCAACATAAGTCCTGGGGGCAGACAGTGTTTCTGATAAGCTCAAGAGGAGCTTAGCCCAGCTCTCATTTATCAAGGCCAAGGCCTAACAAGCATTTCTGAAATCATAATGTGGGCTGAGGGGGGTGGAGGGATGTACCACTGTGTATGCAAGGTAAAAAAGCTGCTGCTGGGAGAAGGCTTCCCTTGGAGAAACTCCTGGGGAAACACTCTGTTTGCAGAACTAGGAGATTTCCTAAAGCAGATGTTGATGTTGCATTTCAGACTGGACACAGTGACTCCTCCAAACTGGCCTGGTGTTTATTAAAAGCCAGAAGAGCCACTGCTCACAGCTGGCAGGAAGAAACACTCAGCATGTCCAGTTCTGGTATCTGTTTGTGAGAGGCTGCTTTTCCTGCAGAACAAGGTTACACACGCCTTGCAGTTTAAAGCCAATATCTCAGTGTCAAAACCTGACATGGCCATAAAATGGTAACCACCGGGAAGAGAATTAGTAGGGCTGTCTGTCCTTTGGAAAAGAATCAGCATGCTAGATAACTAATAAACTTGCACTTCCAACTGTGAAATAGTTTATTCCTTCCATTCTAGGTTAAAACAAGGCAGTTCATGCCACGTGCAGAACTGTAATTTTGCCCTAGATTGCTTTCAGTGTGACTGTTCAGCTGGCCTGCTTCACACTTCACTGGAGTACAATGTCTAAGGTGTCATCAAGGCAACAATCTAGAAATAGTAACTTCAACTGTCTCCAAAATACCAGCCCAAAAAACAATTTACTCTGTGGAGGAACTGTGTGGCAGTGACAAGTACGTAAGTGAAAGACATGGCATAGGGATTAGGGAAAATATTTAGCTATGGGCACTTAGATAAGCTGCTATCTCATGTTAAAAGACCATCTGAAGAGAGTGGGAGAAAAAAGGGCCCTTAACTGGCTGGAAATATTGACAGGATTTTCAGCTCATTGGAAAGCATAGGGGTAATAATGCTCAGGCTTCTACTGAAAAGCTCTGTAATTGTTTAGAGCTCTGTAACTTCGTTAGGTGAACCAGCTTCTTTGCTAAGCTAACAAACAGACCCTTCCACTATCAAGTCCATGCTGATTCTAGCTAATCATATGCTGATTCGAGTTAACTTTCACACCTGTGAGCTGGTTACCTGAGCTAGACAGAGGCTGACCACAAGCTCAGCTTATTGAAACACATACACAAGCTTCACTTGTGGCCAGAGTTCACACTGGATGTGGATTTTGTGGAACTGGTGGCTGATTTCCTTCCTCCTGACTAGACAGTCACACTCATCCTCATTACAAGGCTGAGCACAATCAGCCCAAACACTGCTGTCCTACTGAAGAGGCAGAAAATGGCCTATGGTCCTTGCCATTTTGCTCCAAATGCATGAATGGGAAATGGCACCTTCATCTGGCTCCCACTCTTGTAAAGAGCACAAGCAAATTTCTCATCAGTTCTACTTAATTTTTATGTAGTGCCACATCTTTCATTCTTCTCCTGTGGAAGTCAGTTACCTAGATATATTTGAGAATGTGGGTCTGAGTAAAGTGGTAACAACTAGGCAGGGAAAAATGCTATCAGTATGTAAAAGAAACAAAATTCTTTCTCTCCTATACTCTCTTGACACTGAGAGTTTGGATAGGAAAACTAATTTTTCTATCAATCAGAAAAGCCAAATTCAAAATACTTTACAACAACATAAGAAAAAAAATGAAGCTTACTGGAGATACTCAAGAACTGCCTGGACACAATCCTGTGCAATGTGCTCTAGGATGACCCTGCTTGAGGAGGGAGGTTGGACTCTTCCTACCTTACCCATTCTGTGATTCCGTGAGGACCGTATAGTTTCTATGTGTGATGAAGAAGTCTATCCCAGATTTCAACTCAAAACCTCACTTTATTGTAAGATACATTCCTTTTTGTCTTCTCAAATGTTGCAATTCTGCTTTCAAGTCATTAGAAGAACTGCTCAAATTCTCCACATCCTTCTACAAAGCTAAATTTGTTCTAATATTTAAAAAAAAAAAAATTCATGCTCAGTGTTGTGGATGGGCCAGTGCTTGAGAGAACATGTCCAAATTTGAAGGCAGTCTATTTATTATCATATTTTCTAAACACATATTAGAAAATCCAGAAATTCAGAGTGAAAGAAAGGAAATTAATATATGCTCCAGTACAGAGAATACCCGATAAGCATTATCTTTATCCTATAGTGACACCATGAGGAAAAAAGAAATAGACCACACTAATTTAAAAAATGCATTAGATTGCAGTGCAGTCTTCATTCTTCCAGTTGTGATTACTGGATAATGATAATTGCTAGGATGAAGAATGTCAGTCTTGGGCATGTCCTAAGCAAAAATATCCCAATGTATATAATTGAGCACTACTTATTTCTTGAGTTTATGTTGCAAAGAAGACTAATATTCTAAGTTACCTTCCAGACAGTATATAATCATATAAAAGTATCAGTGATGGATTAAGTGAACACTTCTGCATTGGAATTAAGTGAATTTCCTGAAACATACCAGTGTTTTGGAATGCTGTGCATGAGCGGACATTAATAAGAAACGATACTAGATAATTCACCATGGCCATCTCTCTGTCACAAACATCACATTTCACCCCGTTATACTCACATAAAACTTCAAGCGTTACCTAGGCCAAACACCTCAAAAATGTAGAAAATTAAACAGATTGCTACAAGAAAAGGAAAAAAAAAAACCTTCTAAAGTGCCAATATTATCCGCAGCCTGTGAGGTGGCAAAAAGTCCTTAGGTGAAAAGGATCTCAGAAATTCCAGCTGGTGCCCCATATACCACAGGAAAAGATGGGGGGAAATATTCCTGCCAATGTGACTTTGGGGAAACCTGTTCCCCATCCAGAAGTCCAGTCATTACATGATGCAATCTGCAAGGAAACAAAGAGATAATTCTTTTTGTTGACAAGCCTAAAATGTCCTGCTTTTCTCCCACACATCACAAACATGTCACTTCTCATCCTTCTCTCCAATTCAACAAAACAAATCCAACACAAACTTTACACTGCAAGACTTTTGCCCAGCCCAGGAATATTTTTTAGGTTTACTCTTCTAAATTTTGATTGAATCCATTTTGTCCCTGAAATACAATTACCAAAGCTATATGCACTATTTCAACTGATGTCTTATTAATGAAGCAGAGAGCACTTTCTCACTCCTTCAAGACAGATCCTTTTTCTGTACCCACAGGCCTTTTTTACATACCACTGCACACACTTGGAGTTTGTATGAATGATACTATATACATTTTCATTCCCACACCACCTTTCTCAAGATGGTGGACTTCAGAATGCCAGTGAGGCTATCTGTGACAAAGATATACTTTGTCCATAAGGTAAGAAAACACTGCTGTTGGATGTTGAGAGCAGACATGTACCATATTGTGATAGCTAGTTATTCTTGCAATTCACCCTTTAGACAATTTATATAATTTATGTCATAGAATGGATTGGGTTGGAAGGGACCTTCAAGATTATCTAGTTCCAGCCCCCTTGCCATGGCAGGGATACCTTCCAATAGATCTGGTTGCACAAAGCCCCATCCAACCTCGTCTTGAACACCTCCAGGGGTGGGGCACCCATAACTTCTCTGGGTAATCTGTTCCAGTGCCTCACCACCCTCACAGTAAAGAATTTCTTCCTAATATCTAATCTAAACCTTCCCTCTTTCAGTTTAAAGCCATTACCCCTTGTCCTATCACTACATGCCCTTGAGAAAAGTCCGTCTCCAGCTCTCTTGTAGCCTCTCTTAGGTACTGGAAGGTGCTATAACATCTTCCTGGTGAATTCTCTTCTCCAGGCTGAACAGCCCAAACTCTCTCTGCCTGTCTTCATAGGCTTTATCATCAAAGGTTTCATAGATCACAGACAAAAACATTAAACAACCAATTATGTGACCTATATTTTAATCCATCTAATGTTCTCTACCCGTGCTACAGAATAGAAGCTCTTTTAAATCAAAATATGGTGTGATAATAAATCAAATTCCCTAAAGAAATCCAAATCTCATGTATTAACACTGATGTGTTATAAAAATCACAAGCAAAACAGTAAGAAATCTGTCAGTAACATTTGCCAAAACCAGTCTCTCAAAAAAACACAACAGTCAACAATGCCTAGAAAAATTCTGTGGTGCTCAGAATAGGCTCTACTTTTCCGTATAACCTCAAATCTGCCATTCCACTGTTTTCCTCAGGGCTGATTTCAGGTCAATAGTTGTTGTGGTCACCTCTCAAAACACCAGAATTGTCATGGTTCACAATCCTTTAAAAATTTCTCATTTTTATAAGGGATGATGAATTTTAACAGATGTGATTCAAAGGACACTTCATCATATTTATCTCAGGCATATAGCTATTTATTATTTGGACTTGGCAATTCAAAATTCTATAGTTTGAACAAATGCATCCTTGCTACCTGTTAAGATTATCAATTTCCAATCCCTGTGATTAACATATTGGAAATATGCCATCTTTCCAACATCATATTTCACAACTGTGGCACTCTGATCAATGGAACTAGTTTCTTTTTAATTACATAGGTTTAATATTAAGCAATCTCTCATTTACTTCACTTATCAGTATTTCAATCCTTGGTGTAAAAACCCCTATCCATTGCTCTTACACTTTACTTTGTAATTTGCACTCTAAAATATCATAAACATGATCTCCTAAGATATTTATCTGTAGTGCACTACAGCTTCTACACCTTTTTTAAAGGAGTGTCATGTAAGATAACATCTCATTCAGCAGATTTGGTGGTGTGGTGAAGATTTTTTCACATCTGTGGCACTGTGACTCCTTGAACACCTTTCAAAGCTTTCCAGCTTTGACATATCCCACATTACATCTGTGCTCCCACCCATGTGTAAAATTTACTTGCTGGAATGATTCCAAATCTTTAACTCGCTGATCAAGGTGATACCCTGTTATACAAGGAATATGCAAGAAGAATATACAGTCAGTGACACCTGAGAAACTGATAATTTTTTACACCTTGAAATTGCTTTCATAATTTGATTTCATAATAAAGATTCCATAAAGGTTTGCTTTTCAAGAACGTCTCTTCTGATCCAAAGCCAAGTGCGTGGGTGTTTTTCATCTCGCTGTAGTTGATTTAACTTGTAAAAGAAGAGTTAACTTCCTCTCTATAGTTCCTCTCAATTACATAAACATTCCTGTAAGCAAGTCAGTAAAAGTTTATGCCAGATTTAGAGCTGCTTGGTGATAATTTATGAGTACTTTATGTTGGCCTGATTACTGAAATGTTTGTTATATGGCTTCATTTGTTTAACGTAGCAAGAATCTGTCAGGAAAAAACAATTCTAAATTCTATCCTTCTAAAGGGAAGAATAGATTAAGGTACCTAGTCTTCAAACTCTACTCAGTTCTTAAAGGAAAAATGTCAGAATTATCTGAATATCCTATTCAACATAGCCTCTAAAACCAGCCTAGAGAAAATAAAAACAAAATCCAAGAATCTGTAAGAGCAAAACTTGTACTTCAAAGGGGGAGAAATACAGTTAAGCACTGCTTACTGCTTAACTGTTAAAAAAAAGTACTGCTTCTGTCAGTCACTACACAAACACCACTGCTACAGTTACACAGAATTTTTGCAGTCCTCCTCTTGGAACTGAGCCCTGGAGTTACAATACCTAGTTGAGATGTTCTCGCTTTGAGGTTCTGACTGTGTTTAGGAACTTTTCATCTTTTCCCTTCAAGAAATCTCAGCAGCCGTGAACAGTCACTTTAGAAATAACCCAAAAAACCCCCAAACCAAAACAAAACTACTTTGTTAGAACTCAAACATTCCACAAAACACATTCAAAACAGAAGACACAAGCTCAAAGCCCATTACTGTTTGTCTCAGGTATCCATTTAGACATCCAAACTTTGCTTTTGTGAGAAAGAATATATAAATGTTAAGACCTCTTGTATTTGCTACTAACCGCTCCAAGTATTCACTCTGATAAATTTCTTATTTTCCAGACAGGTTACTGCTTAACAAAACAAAAACATGGACAGATACATAGTATTACCCTAAAATAATTTCTAATCCATGATAGAACTCAAATAAGGAGCAAACTAATTAATTATAAATGAAGGGACAAGCTGCATAAGCTGGAGGCACTGTGGTTTAATTTTTGAAAAGGAGGAGATGTAATTTGTATGACAAATAAAAATAAATACAGAAAGGATTATACTTCTTAGAGAAGGCAATCTTAATTTCCTAGATTCACATTTTAGCAAAATGATGCATAACACACATATGTAACAGCTTGCTGATCTGTATTTAGAGATATATTTTTGATTTGTATTTAGAGATAGATTTCCACTGGCCTATGCCTTTGTCTGCTCATTCATCTAATCTCTACCAAAAAACCCGAACCAAAACAAATAAACGCTCCCCCATGTACACCGTGAACAAAAAAACTGTTAAGAAGACAAAACTCTAAGCATTTCCAAATCTCACATTAAAAGTACGCCATTCCTCTCATATATTATTTCAGTGCTATTAAAACAAAAATATATTTTTCAGTGTTTCCCTAATCTTTTTTTCCTACACTACTTCTGTCGAGAGGCTTATAAACCACAGTCAATACCGATCACAGTATTATATTTAAAGATTAATTTAAGTGGTTCTAACGGGGAAGCACAGAGAGAAATATCCCTGCCATTGTTTCTCTGGGACAGGAAAACTTGCTCTCAAAACATGTCAAGACTAAGATTTCTTAGTAGTATAGTAAGACTTTGAACCAGCAGGCTATAAAGTCTTAGCACACATAAACCCAAATACTGACTCTAATGAGGAAGAGGAGTATGGAACAGTTATCACTATGTTTGGAGAATATTATAGGCAAATAATATGATTTTTAAAAGTACAAGAAATTCCTGGTCTCACATGCTAAAAAGTACCAGTTATCTATAGAAATTAAATTTTCTATATAATTATAGAGAAGAATTAAAAGAACCTAATGTTTTAGAAAGGTAATATGAAGTAAAAGTTTTAGAAGGTATTTTAAGTATCAAGCATACTTTGTATGCCTTTATGCATTACAAATAACACATGCTCTACCTAAAAAGCATCATGTTTACTTTTAAACACTTTGATTGGGTAAATTTGTCTTTGCCTAATTTTGAGTCATTTTAAACATCATGATTTTCAAAATTCATCTGAGTTCACATATAATTAGAGAAACTGGACAAAGCTAAAAATAAATCAGAAAAAGACACAAATAAACTGAAAGAAGTTAATACAGTAAGAAATGAAAAATAACACATAAGCACATGGAGTCTAATTGTGCCATCCTAAGTAGGTACTCAGATGAACCCTCTTGAGTACAGAACAAGAATCCTCTCTAGCCTGAAGGACGTGAAACTAACTGTTCTCAGAGCACTTCTTGTACATACAATGTATGGTTTGTTAAATGGAAACAAGCATAGGAAGTTAGTTTGTTCTGTAAACAGTCAGGGCCCAAGAGAGAAACTGCCAATTGAAACACTTCCAAGATACTTTAGCTTTCTCATTCTTCTGAGCAAACACACACATGCCACTTCAATAGTTCAACTAGTCCAATTATCACAGTTGTGCTATATCCCACAAGTGTAAATGTAGGAAGTGATAAAGCTGTCAATAACACATGCAGACTGAAAATCTTACTCCTCTATATTCTTTTGGGAAGCATCCCTAACAGTCTCAGCTAAGGCTTCTACTAAATCTATTCGCAAGGTTTCTCATAAAAAGCCCTTTTGGAAGAAAGATGTGCAGTAAGTTAATTTGGGAAAAAACCACTCTTGAAAGCCTAGAAAACTCAACATATGTTCCAAACCCACTGCTCCCCACCTCCCCCCCAAAAACCCACACCAACAGAAATGTGGATAGCAGCACACTGCACAACAGCTTTGGAAGTGCTGAAAAATACAGGTCAATCTACTGCAGAGTTCCAGCCGCAAACAAGCCTAGTCTCAGTTTAACTGCGTATCAGCAGAGTCAGTGACTGTGTCACATTCCTAGCCTGAAACAGCAAAGTGAAATTGAGCACAAAAAAAGGAAAACCCCAAACCGCACTGGAAGTGTTCGGAGGATCCACCACACTCCCTGTTCTCCAAATAGTAAAGGTCATTTGGCTTCTGCTTTTCTTGAAATCACAACAGAAATAAGGTGTCCCAAGTCATCAGAGCTCTTGGGCATCATCGTCACCACGTATGAGCCCAAATAAATTTATGTCTCCATAGCAGACACAAGGAGGAGGAAAGCACAACATGGACAAATACACCTAAGTGTGCTACCAGAGGGAAATACATCCCCAAGGCTGACTTTTCCACTCCTTGGCATTGCCATGGGATCTGTACTTGCTATGAAGGAGAAAAGGCAACCAAACAGTTCAGTAAGGGATTTATGTTCTACTAGCAATTGCAGGAACATACCTGAATTCTGTGACCTACCGGTGTTCTGGATTTACTGGCTTCTTGAAGATGGGTGGGAGTGGCCTCCCTACAATGTTCTGTTCCAGGAGGGCTGAAGAAATCACCTGAGTCAGAGTGCTTTCTCAGCTTGGCTTTCCCCTGAAACCTGCAAAGGCATCAGCTTCTGTAAAAACACCTCGGGAGAGCAGTGATAAGGACAGACTATGTCATATCTAGATACAGCATGGGGAACAGATTCCCACACAGAGACTTCGCTAAATTTCAAAATAGTAAAAAAAAACAAAAAAAAAAACCAAAAAAATGAGCCAGCAATTTGCACAGCATTCTAAAATAGGGAGTTTAACTGCATAATTTTCTAAAGAAGGCATGGGGGGAAAGATGGAATGGGGGATGTTCCTCTACTGGGAAGAGGTTACCAGTTGCAGCTCTATCCCCACACTCTAGCACTACAAGAGATCTATAAACCTTTATACGGAAAAAATCTCACACGGTCATTTGAAATAAACTGTGCCCTTACTGTGTAAGATCAAAGAAGGGGAAGGAGAACACTGTACTTAAAGGAATGGTACACTTCCATACAATACAAAGCATCCTCTTGAGCAGGTGTATCACACTTGGGTACAGTTCCCAAGGAAAAAAAAAAAAAAGAGATTTGTAAAGGAGTTGTGGGTCTAAATGTCAATGTGAAGAGACCAAAACTTCTACAGAAACTGATAAGGCATGGTTAATAGGAAGTGTACCTAAAACTTGTTTATATAAAAGCATATTATAATTTCAGTTAAAGAACTAGATAAAATTGGCAATGCTCATTAGTCAAATATGAATGCAGGCTCATTCAGTTTGATCTGACATTACAAGAAATAATCGAAGCACTAATGTCCAATCTACACACCAATGTCCACAAAAATTACTTCTAGTCAAATTTCCCATTTCCTTTAAAATACATCTAACACCGAAGAGAACAACTAAATCTGATTATACAGGAAGACATTTTTTTATTACAGTAAACTGTCTTCTTAAACATTTTAAATTAAAGAAGTTGCTGTTCTGGTCCCTATTGTAATAATTTTTCACTTGAATTTTTTTCATCCTCTCCCTGCAAATCAGTTCTATTCTTTGGCTCTTCAGACTTCATCATCACTATTTCTCTTCTTCCACCTCAGCTACAAATGCCTACAGCCACTTACATATGTGACTGCAACCATCCCAACTCTATTAACATCACCTTCTATGAACCACAGCTTCCTCAGTTCCAGCAGCAAGTACAGTGCTGCTGCGCTGTCATTCTTCCAGAACAATCCAAGAATACAGTATTCATCTCACGTTTCTTCAAGTTTTTGTGCTACTTGCTTCCTACTCACTTCACCATTGCAATCATCTATAAACTCTGCTAATGCACCATTTACTTTCTGCATTAAACCATGATCAGTTTTTCCTGTCATCAGGGTTTAATTAGTGTTCTCACAGAAGACAACTTTCTGCGCTGGTTCCTCATGGGAAATATTTATCCTGTATCTTTTAACCAGGATTAGTCTCTAAGTTCAGGCCGACAGGGTTCTGAGCAATAAGGACAGCACAGATCCACATCTTGGATCGAGGGATACTTATTGAGAGAAGCTTCCTGCTCCATGATTCTTCAGCTATTCAAGGAGGTACTGATGGGCTCTGTACAAACGAGACAGTAGAAACAACTCTCTCCTGAACACTGCAGTACATGTTCCAGGACTTCTGTTTCTCCCTGTTCACTTTTTCCTCCACACTCATATTTAATCCTGTTGCTCACCTGTTAAAGTACCTTTGCTGTAGCATCATTATGCTTTACAATATTGAAAATAAAATCACAGTGAAAGACAATAAAAGAGGCAGCACTCCACCTTCCTCTTATTACGTATTAAGAAATACTCAAGAATTCAAGTTAATTTACAACTTTAGCCAGTATTGCCTGGATTATCTTTATTGAGTATCGTACATACTTAGAAAACAAAACATCGTGTTCTTTTCCATTGAATTCTTCTCTTTACATATCTTTCAGCAGTAGTTTGATTATACTGACCCATATTCAATAGCACCTTAGAAACAGCACAATTTTAAGTTAAAAAAGAGGAAAAACAGGTGATTGTCAAAAACAGGGAAATACTAAGAATGCATATGAAATCTTCTGAAATGCACACAAAAAATACTATAAGTGAGAATTTCATTATTCAGTATCAGTTGAGATACTTGCTACTGTATTTTTTACAATCAAGTTGTTAGACAGTGTTCTACTGCCAGCTACAAAAATATGAAAATCATATTAATGCTTGTGCAGTTGCTCATAGCAGTTGAGAGGCAATTGAATAGAAAAAGGCTTACTAGGTATCTAAGAAAAAATTGTTACCTAATTATTCACAAAACATTTGTCAAGTGTAATTAGTACAAAATGTCAATATTTCTACCCTATATGGTATCTATAAATAGACTGTAAAAATTTAAAAAATAATAATAAAAAAAAAATCACATATTACCAGGCAAGAGGTCAACTGGGCATAGAATCCCATGTAAACAAAGCTGATAACAGTAAAGTGCCTCCATAGTATAAACTGAATTTTAAATCCAAAAGAAAAGAAAACCCAATAAATTCACACCTTTTTATATTTTTCAATACACAGCTTTTAAGCCATTTCCATTCTCAGTTTAGCTGGTTAGCTGTACTCATCCTTGGACTGGAAATGTGGCACTGTCTTTTCCACCGCAGTTGAAGCATCCTTTCAGATTTTTTCTCCAGAAAACAAGACTCAGGATGTTCCCCTTAATAGGAACAGCTCAGACATGTTACAATGCACTTTATCTCCACAGATTCGAAGCATGAAGGTTCTTACCACAAGTGAGAGACACCACTGCTGTAAATGGAACAGCTACTTGATTTGGTTTGAATGGCAAGCACCAAAATGGCTGGTTTCATATTTCAAACGAAGAATGCCCCTCCTTCTTTCCATTCCATACTAAGTGAAAATCCTTGCCTCATAGTAAAAAAAATTGGTTTTGCACCTTATAGAGTTGTGTTGATGACTAAAGAACATTTAGCCATCAGCCTCAGCACAAAATACAATTTCAAAGTATTATACTCTTATTATTTTTTCACTGCTATTAATTTCAACTAATTTGAATAAATTGTAATATAATTTCCTTACAAAATTGGAAGCAACATACTTAAAATGCAAATCAAGATTTAAGGATTATAATAACGCTTATTAAAAGCAAGATTAAATGCAAGTTCATTTGAAAAAACATACATAAATTTACATAAATATACATGAAAACATCATGAATACAACAATTAAATATAATTCACAGCTTACTGAGAGTCAGACAAATGTTTAGCAGAATTTTGTTTCCAGTTTAAAAAATTAGTTATCTTTGCAGTGTTCGGCACATTGATCAGAATTTCTGTAATACATAAAGAATACCAAGATTATCAACAGTCACATACACTTTGAAATTAGGAGACACATGTATTGACTTGAGGTTTGTTCCGTTTGTGTAGAAGGTTTGTAAGGATTCTCCAGTAGTTACATTCCACCACTATAAAAAATAACAACAGTTTTGTTAGTAGGACCAAATTCTTTTTCAGTGAGATTACAGTTTCTAATTATTATTTTTTAGAATACACAGTAAGCACTAATAGCAAAAAAACTGAGAAACCTTCAACCATCAGTTTACTGTAGTCTGAAATTTCACATTTCTCAGAAAAACTATAGACCAATGCAAAATTGAACTAAACACAATCCAGGACCAAGCTGTTACTCAGTTGTGCCAATAAGAAGACTACCCTCTATTCTTGCAGATTTTGCATGCAGCAGCAAAATATCACAACAGATTACCTTCAGCTTTGATCATCTAGAAAAACAGATGGTATTACTACTTTTTAGCTTACTCATCTCATAAAATATGTAACATTACAGTTGTGTGCATAATACAGATTTGCAACTACACAGCTATAATGTTCTGATTCAAAACACTGTCCCTAAAGTGTCTGTTATTTGATGAAGACTCCCCAAAAAAGAAAGAAAAAAACAACAACAAACAAAAAATGGATCTTAATTAGCTCCCGAACCCTTGTTGGTGAATAAATGATCAGGTGCTGTGCCAGGGGTACCACTCACACAGCAAGTTTAACAGTTCACAGCTGGATACACCTCATCTATGACTAAGATGAGTTTCTTAGTTGTTTTAGGATCCTTAAGCATGCAATCCTCTTTTGTTTAAAGGTATCGTCCACATAACTCTACAGTACAACTCAGTCTGGTTTTTAGGGGTCCAGACTTCTGAAATGATCTAGACTTTCACTGACTAGCATCTCCCTACAAAATGGCTGTGTGTGTGTTTTCATGCACATCATACACATCCATCTGTAGATCTTGAAAGAGAAGTAGAAAAACAATACTTTGAGTAGACATGGTGACTTAATACGGTCCCATGACTGGGAAAAGACAAATGTCATACCCACTTTCACAGAGAGCAAAGATGGTGCAGAAAACTACAGGCCAGTAATCTTCACTCTAGTGTCTGGATTATCATGGCACAAGTTTTCTGGAAGCCATTTCAAGTCACGTGAACAACTAGCACAGATGTATTGAAGGTAAATCATGCTGAACCACCCAACTGACTTCTGCTGACAATAATGGCGGCTCTGCAAACAGCATGGAAAGAGCAGTGGCTGTGAATAACCTTGACTTTAGCTAAGCCTACAGCATGGTCTCCCACAGTGTCCCTATAGTCAAACTGGAGAGATAAGGACTGGATGAATGGAACACAAAGTAGGTAACAAACTAAGTGTATACTGCTAGGTTCAAAAGGCAGTAGCCAGCAGTTTGGTTACTGTGTGTTGAGCCACACCCGAATACAAGAAAAACACTGACAAACTGGAGCAAGTCCAGCCCATGGTCACTGAGATGGCTGGACACCTAGAGCAGATGGCATAGAAGAGAGATAGAACGCTGAATTTATTTAAGTGGTTAACTGCTCTCTTCAACTACTAAAAAGAGGGTTAGAGATGACAGAGTCAGACTCTACTTTCACGACCCAGAGGTGACCCTGTTGGATTGGGGGACAATATTTGATGGGGTAAGGCCCTAAACAACTTTACCTAACTCTGCAAACTACTTCTAATAAGGGGGTGGACTAGATGAGTTCCAGAAGTCCCTACCATCCTAAACAATTCTACACTTCAAGAAGCATCACAACACCACGTGTAACCACAAGACAAAATGGGGAGGAAGCTAGAAACAGAAAGTATGTGTTGTTCTTTAATATGAAATGAACATCAGAAGATGTTTTCAAAGCTAAGTTAGAAAATTCAACTGCCTTTGCTAAATGATTACTGATTGAGTTCAAAGAATTAGTCTGATAGCACGTCCAACAGCTAGACACAAACCAACAATCAACTAAACTCCATCACTCTGAGGTGAGAACTTCACCCCCTGTCACTTCACATACACACAGAGTTTCTAATAACTGGTATTGGCTATTACATGAGGGGAAAAAGAACAACACAAAACTTTGTGAGAAATTCACAATTATGAAGAACCATTCACAGACTGAAAGAAAGGGCAACTCTTCCCCATCCCCGAACACGTATGCCCGGCAGATGCCTGAACCAATGAGAGAGTTAGAAAACAAGCCTGAATTCTGAAGAGACCTTTTCAGGGGACTTGCAGATATGAGAAGGAAAGAAGTGAAGTTGAAGCAGCTTTGTGTTGAGTAAAATGTTTCAGATTTGTTTCTTTGAATTAGTCTTCATTTTCCTTTAGAATTTACAGAGTGCTGCCATTTAATTTGGTATGTTAGGATATTTTATTATTTCAAGGCTTACCTTAAGATAGCCTCCAGATGACACAAGCATTTTACTATCAGGAGAAAATGAGAGGTCTGTTACCCAACCCCCATGAGTTGGTTCTCCTTCGTCTACAGTAACTGGGGAGCAGAAGTGAAGTAATGCACCTGCTAAAATGTCCCAAATCTAAAAGAGAAGGAAGATTATGCAAATAAATAAACTTAACAAGAAAAAAAATCTAAAATAAGGATATTTGAAATGTATTTTTCTATATTAAAAAAACCTATTGTAAATATGCATTCTCCTTGAAGTGACAAAATAATCAAAAAAAGAATTCTCCTCTAAGAATTGTATCATATATGGAGGATTTAATCACACATGCAATTCACAGTAGAATTATTAGTAAATCATGTGAATTGGTTCCTCATCATTCACGGAACATAAATCTATCAGTATGGTTACAAACTGCTGCCTCACATGACAAACTTTGCTATTTTCAACCCCCAAAGTTCACCCCAATGCTAACGAATTAGACATGCAGAACACAAACTATAAGAACTCTCCTGTCTGTGAGCTGAGTATCAACTGAATTATAAAATAAACATCAAGATTAGAGCAGTACCCTTATTTCTCCTTTGTCATCTCCAGTGGCCAGTAATTTGTTATCAGGAGAGAAAGTACAGCACCGCACACAGGCTTCATGACCTTTCAGCTCATGAAGAACAGATGAGCTTTCAAAGCTCCATATCTAAATGGAAAACATTACAGAGGAGTGAAAAAGACAAGTTCAAAACCAATTATGACTACTTTCTAAAAGGCATTAGCATTAAAATGTATGTAAGACTTTTCATATATATGCATATAAGTGTGTGCATCTATGTAAATGTATTGTACTCTCGTCTAGTTTTCTTTTTATTATCTGAATCACACAAGAATGTGCTTGCTACAAATCACTGAAAGACTGCAAGTACATATCTTTCCTTGGAACATACTTTTTAATGAAACTGATCTGTTCACAAGAAACTTTAAAGCTGCTCATATAAACAGGATTTATCAATCGATTTAGCGTTATGTTTAAAAAACCTAATGGAATGCTTTAAGAATACAATGGGGCAAGCCCCAGTCCACTGCTTTGTGCACCTGACTTCAGAACAGGAATACCAGAACTTATCGACAGCACTTTCCTGGAAGTTTCAGAAATTTTTCTTAACTTTACAAATTAAGAATGTCAGGCTATCAAGAAATCAATACAAAGAAATAAACAAAGTGTTCTGCACAAAATTGTGCATTAAGCATGCATTTTATCTGTATAGAAACCACTAGGACAGCTTCAAGTTATATCCAAGATCAATTGTGAATGCCTGTAACAGCTTTAGAAACATGCTGATGGATACAGGAAATTTAATACTAGAAATACAAGAGGATAACTTGAATAATCACTAGTTATCTCAAAATAAAAAATATAGATTACATTTCAGGACAAATAAGGCATCGTTTTTATCTTTGTACAGAAGGTAACCAACCTTTGCAGTTTTGTCAGTGGAAGTAGATGAAAATTTACTACCATCAGGTGAAACAGCACAGGAAAGAACAGCACCTCCATGACAAGCAAAATCTTTTTCTAGGTTTCCAGTAGTGACATTCCAAACCTAATTAAATATACAGGAAGAACAGGTTACTTTTGTAACACAGTAAAAAGGTTAAAACACTTGCATGGTACACAACAATATGTAAGAGACAAAACTCAGCTAGCTAATTCTAATAGGGCCAACACTTCATTATATTTACTGGTATAGTTAAAATACAACAACAGTGTAAATGTTACTAAAAAGAAAATTCAAAACTTTATCTTAAAAGTCAGCTTACATTTTATGATCAAATCAATAAAATTCACACAAAGTGCAGGAAATACCAAATGTTACAAGAGAAAGTAAAACATATTTGATGCGATTTGTCAACTGACAGCCCTTTACTTACCTTAACAGTTCCATCAAATGACCAAGAGAGAAGTTTTGAATTTTCCAGAAGTCTAAAATCCTTGATTGCTTCCATGTGCCCTCTTAGAAACACACGTGCACTCAACTGCCAATTCCATACCTAGTTATAAAAATGAATTTTTTTTTAAGTTGTAACAGCAAATGTAAGAAAATTAACTAACCAATTGATTTTTATGTCACATGACTAACAAAAAGTTCTTATGGTGGTGGCAATTAATTAAAATATTAGCTATTGAAGAGATCCACAGTATAGATGCTGAAGATTGAAGGTGCCACCGAATTTATTAGTCAAGCTATGAGACAATCCCTATGAGACACATATTATCTGATTTTCAAAGTGAATTTGATACTAAAAATTCACTGGTAATTTAAAAAGCGAACCAATAACTTAGAAGCACCTGAGAAGTTTGGGGGTTTAAACCTTAGATCATTGCAACAAATAGACTTAGTTCACCTGGCAGACTTCATGTTTTGCATACTTAAGTTAACTTTCTTTTATATGTTTAATGGGCATTCTTAATGAAATGCCATTTTGCTTTGCGTTTTTATAGCAAAATGACACTTCTATTTTTAATTCAACTATTCACTTAAAAATGATTGTAATTTTGTTTTTAAGAAGCTATTAAGCATCCATTTATTTTAAATGACAATGATTTAATAGTTTTCAAATTGATATGTTTCCTGCTGCAAAGAGCTAACAGAAAGTAGCTGTGTTCAGGTAACAGTCCTGGAGGTTTAACTGAGGCGCTGCCCACAAGAGGGAGCTGAGGACCCAGCAGAAAATCTTCCCATGTTAAACCTGAGAGAAGGATCCTAAAGCTGAGGACCACCACCCATATGTGTTTTGGAGAAACTCAAGTTCGGTTGTGTGGCCTGAATGCTCATTAGAAGCTGGACCACGTGCTCCAGTTTAGGAATCCTGTCAGCGAGCTGCAGCTGATCTGAAGTGCAAAACTAAAGCACAGTAAGCATGAAACGACAAGGATGTTCACTTCAAATGTGCATCCCTGAGGTGAGCTAAAATGCTAACGTAGACACACCTGAATGCATCTCTGGAGCCAATCTACCTTGCTGAGAGGCAGAGGTTACTAATTTGAGGCTACATTAGTGCAGTCACTCTATTTGTAGTATTAGCTGTACTCAGCACTCTACTGGACTAGGTGAGTGCACAGGCCTTTTTATCTCATTCCCTAAGAGAGTATAAACAAGCCCACTGACGGACCTACCACATACATCCAGCTCTGGGGCACATCCCACACCCTCACTTCAGGACTGCGGAGTTGTCTTGTTTAACAATTAATGTTCCTCTTACTCTTCTCAAAGCACTTGGTGCTTTTCTATCATCCACAGCAGTAAAAACAGGAAATCTAATATTCACTGTCACATAAGGTATAAATAAAGGCTACAGTTTTTACAGTCTCTTGTCCCAACATGGAGCAATACAGAATACAGTAATCATTTACTGAGTTTCCATTATATATAGTATAAAAGCTCTTTACTTTCAGTAAGTTACAACATGGTCTTTTTAAATATCTTCCAAACCTGTAGAACTGAATCATGAGCACTTGAAATGAGAGTCTGACAATCAGATGTGAATTGACAATGCTGCACAGATGTCCTGTAGGCCTCCCAGGACTTCAGAACTTTCCCATCTGACAACTGTAGTACCTTTAAAATGAAGAATGCAATAACTGTACGTATTTTACATACTTGAGGAAAACATAGAGAAGCAAATTCTCTTTTAAATAACATGAGATTGAAAATACATGATTCTCAGCCATTGGATTAGAACAACTAAAAATTCCTATTAGCTTAGTTATTAGCTTTGAATTACTCTGTTGAAGAATATTATTGTACAAAGTCATTCAAATGACATTTATTTAAAAAGCACCCAAAAGGGTGTTTTCCTACTATTGTTAAAAACAAATTTAGGATTTAATACCTTTATTGTTCCACTTTCCTGTCCAAAAGCTGCAAATTTAAGATCTTCACTTAAGCAACAGCAGGAAATGGGGGATTCTTGGGCTGCTGTCTGCATAATAATGTTGTCTGTATTTCCATTGATAAGCTGTAAGATAGGAAGTTAATTATTACAATATTTTAAAATTTAAACTTAAATAAATTACAATACAGAGCTAAGAATGCCAAAGGGAACAGTGTGCAAAGTCACAAACTTTAAATTGTAAGAATCAGTTCCTTTCATAAACTACTTGCCTTGAAGGTCAGTACAACTATTTCCACACAATGTTCTCTGAACAGGACAAGTTTGCAGAAGGAAACTCATCTCAGTATTAGAAGGCTTTTTAAAGTTTGTCTGATTACAGGAAACAGTAACTCAAAATGCTACTCCCAAATTCCAAAAGGCATATAGCAAGCTTCATGCTCAAATCTACCTTGCCAGCCAGATTTAACAGCCCATGTCAAATGGAGCATAAAATACCTTAAGTGCATCCTTCAAGCATGACTTTAAACTTACTAGCACACACAGTATACCAAATCTCAACTCAGTTTTGTCCTCAAATCAATTCTTGGAGAGGGGGCAGGGGAAGTCTTTAGAATGCAGTAATTTACAAACAGAGTTTAAAAAGCTATCAGTGTGAAGTGTTTAAAAATTAACATATTGCACATTAAAGGGTGAGCAGGACTGCAATTCTGAGAGACAATAAATTGCAAAAGGTTGCAAGAAAAACTTTGAGAGATGTGACAGCAGGTACCCTGTTAAATTACAGTACACATGCAATCTCTTTTCAGTCAATTTTTCTTCTTGTACAAGGATGAAAAAATCTATTGCCTTTCTACACTGCAGTCTACACGACTGCTGTCTACAGATTGTCAGCATATTGTATTTAGGGCAAAGAATCTAAGCACCATCTTTCTCTAGGAAATGGTTCAAGTAAACTTAGAACAGAAATACACTACTTATAAACTTATAGATAAGGTCTACTAATTCAAGTGAGAGCCAGATGACACTTACACAGCAGTTGTACAGATGTTACAACTCAAGAAGATTAAAAAGTATCAAACGTCCTAAACTGCTCCTGCACATAAGCAGGTATAACTCTATTTGCTGCGGTTTCTCTCAGCACTTCATTGCAGCAGATGAAAATCCCATTAACTGACTGTATTTCATATATTAGAGAGTCATGATTTAAAAAAGGGTGACGTGCATGCACTTGCTATCATGGAATGGAAAAATATATTTGGATGTTGGTGTACTTAGCACTTGGGGGCGGGGGCACAGTAGTAAGAGTGTACTCACTGTTAGTATTTTCTTCAGCACAAATCTAAGGCTATAGGCAGTCCTGGGCTCACACCTTTCAGTGCCCCAATTTGAGACGATTCCTTCAGCTATTACACATGGGTTCTGATGTGTTATATACATGTGCTGTGTAACACCTGCTCCATAGGTGCTACGCCTGGTCTATAGGTGCTGCACACATTACACATTGCTGTGCACATCTAAGCCACTTGAAGGGCCCACAGCATCCCTGCTCATGAAGGGAGATGAGTTTTGTTTCTCTGCATCCAGTTTCAGTTTTGTTTCTCTGCATCCAGTTTCAGTTTCAACATTAGTGTAGAAATTTTCCCTCAAACTCCATTTTTCACTAACTCAACTAGGCAGAGTTTCTAGATATAAAGATGTTATCAAACATTGAGTCATCTGCTACAGATTCAACTGTTGAAACACATGAACAGTTCTTTCAGTGCTTCCTTGGTTTCCTAGCAAGAATTGCAGGTCACGTTCAAATGCACTAACATATTGAGAAATACAGCTTACCTGTAAATGCTTCTGATTATAAATTGCTAAAATCATCACTTCACCATTGTGAAATACAACATCTAGTTCACTTTTCAGCACAACATCAGAAGACTTGCACACCTTCTTTGTTTCCCAGATCTGTTGAAGAACACAGTATTTCATTAGCTTTATTAAAGAATAAGATACAGAACGTGCTGAGTAAGAGTACCTGTAAACCAAAGGCTCATAACCTTGGACGTAACACTGATTTTTTTAAAACAGTGAAAATCATGCTTCTGCTATTTTTGATACTAGGGAAGGTTGTGCGATTCCTATATTGATTCCAACAGACGAAATAGGACCTTTTTTTCCAGGCTGACTATGAGACTCCTCTGTGTTCAGAGTCACAGCTATAAAGTCCAAAGTTTTCTAATCCAAAGAGCAGCACTAAAATCCAATTATACAAAATACCAAGTACATATTTCTATACTTAACTGCTTTCAAAATTTCAAAAATGTATGTGTTAATTTGAGAGAAAGGGAAAGTTACCTTGCTAAACTATAGTTTGACTTTCCCAGGGCTTTAACAAAACATTACAATTACAGAAACCTATCCTAACTATTAACATGCAAATATATCTAACAATGAAACTAACATCCAGTCTGCTAGGATCCTCAAAAAACTTTGTAATTCCAGATTCAGATAAAATGTAAAACAAAATAGGTTATAACTACTCTCAAAGAGCCACCAGACTTAAAAAAATCATGTAGACATAGAAGAAATTTATATAAACAGTAAACAAGTAAGAAAGCCAGCTCGTTTTACTGTATATGTAAATTATTTTTAATACAAATACTTAAATTTCTACTGGCTATAAACATACAAAATACCTAAGTGTATTTTATTTATAAGATATATAATTTTATAACTAAAAATCCCTTAAACTAATAATTTAATAATATGTATATGTATATACATATAAATTAACATATTTCAAAACAGAAAGAAGTCATCTTACACGTATTGTCTGGTCATCAGATGATGTCAGAAATAAAGATCCATCTGGTGAAAATGCCACACAGTGAACCCAGCTCATGTGTCCCCTGCAATATGCCACTTTTGACAGAGATTTAATATTCCATAACTACAATAAAAATACAGAAGGAGGACTCAAATGTATTTAGATTGCATTTACAGGGAAAACAGTGCAAGTATACTTAATTACTATGTCTTCTAGTATTTTCTTAATTCTCATTCTGAAATCAGGTGTAACAAGAACTGTGCCTGCTTATCACATTTCAATGGTCAGGAAAACTGAATTTGCAGCCTCTTTGAACTGCTATAATTTTAAAAGACAAGGCGGGACACCAAAACAAAAGAAAAAAAGAACAGTAAAAAACCAGAAATTCAACTTGACCATATAGATTGCAAAACCAAAAAACCCCAAACAACAACAACCACCTCAAACCAACCCCAAACCTGATACCTGCACAGACGTACTCTAGCCTTGCTAGTCCCAAAGTTATTCTAGATGTTTCCTTCCTGTTTATTGAGTTGCCCAGTCTGTGCCAGCATATAGAAGGAGACAGTGTTTGGTTTGGTTTGAGTTAAACAACACTCCTGAGGTTGACAACAGTAACTTTAGATACATTTAGTACACAGGGTTTTTATATAAGTTCCATTGTCCAAAATGAACATGTCACTTTAAAACATTATTTCCCAGCTGATACTTTACATTTCAGAAGCAAGTGAAAATTAAAGAATGAAACACATCGAAAGCCTGCTAAAACACCTACATTTGTTTTATCTCTGCATACAAGAGATATTATTATATTAATATTATACTATTAAGACAGATGTAACATTTTAAATTACAAGTAGTCTTTCCTGGTATAGTGCAGCAAAGACAATTTCTTACCTCAACAGAACAGTGGGACAAAGCAACTGCTACTAACTCATCATCAGGACAAAAGTCGCAGTATTGGATTGTACTGTGATGACTGACGATGACTTGCGCTAACAAATCACATGTTTCAGTATCAAAAAGCTGTGAACACAGTAAAATAGTTGGCACTGAGTTTGAATGACTTCACTATTGACAAAGAGCTTATGTGCGTAACAGCGTACATTCTTGAATTTAGGAGTATTTCTCTCAGTCACAAGTTTGTTGCTGACATATTTTTTACACACACTTGAAATCACACACCTTCTATCTGAAACATCTTGATAGCCTGGAATTTCATCAGTAACTGTAATATACTACCTCCAATAATTATTAAAGTGAGGTACTCACCAAAAGCTTATTTTTGGCTACTACCAAAATCATGTCACCATTTCTGGACCAAGAGCAACATTTTACTAAAACCTCCACGTCATCTGGTTGCTCATCTGCATTTTTGAAGAAATCTTTTATCTCAATACTTTTCAGTTCATTTCCTGAGCATGCTGCCCAAAGCTGCAATAAAGAGGAAAGAAATGAAATCTCTTTTCACTGATGTAGGTACAGAATACAACAGAGCTAACTCACAATCACTTCTAGGAAAAGAGAGGGGCAGGGAGCACCATACACAAAAAGCCCCTTGCTACTTTCCCCCAGTCAATAAATAGCATTAGAATATTCACAAGTCCAAATGGTTTAGACAAAAAAAGAAGAAAAAAATAAAAAACAAACCACAAAGAAAACAGGATTATGCTGTAGCAGAACCCTCTCCTTGGGTTTTTCTGTCATAGCATTCCAGGTAAAATGCTGTCCCAACTTCTACTGAAAAAAAGAATAAACGCAAAAATACCTGCCCTGCAACTCTATGAATCCACTCACCATGAGAAATCTGGTATACGCCTAGCTTTGCACCTTAATTTCATTGAAGAACCTGCCAAAAATCTACTGAATATTTCTGACCCCTTCACCACACTTTTCCTTCTGAACAACAGCTACAGCAATCCTCCATCCCTGATTTAGCAACTACATAGAAACGTAACAGTGTTTTAAGAATTGCAATTCTCAAATAGCGTAGTTCTGTTGCAACCAAAGGCAATAAAAATAATACGTTCCCAGAAAAACACATAAGCCTCTCAGTTCTCTTCTAGAGCATACATGAAAACAGCACATAGGAATTGCTTTTATGTCTCCTGATCATTTTCAGAGATGACAGAACTTTCAATTAATCTGAAAACTTACTACTATTTCTGTTTAAATAATTTTCACTCTCACCTCAAGCTTTCTTAATAAAGTGCATTAGGGGGGAAAATATTCAAAATGAGGCTACGTAGTATTTCTTCACAACTACAGGCAGCCAAAAGAAAGCTGGTACTGGACAAGCCATTTAAAAATCCTGCATTACAAATAGGACCAACACTTTCAGGATTTGATTTGTTAAAGCTTATCATGCAGACACAAAATTTTCTTTGCATTTTATACAAAAATACCCCCATCCATCATCAAAACAAACAGTTGATTTAAAAATACACTGTGTACCTTTACTGTTCCATCTGTTGAGCAGCTAGCAACATATTCATCATTTGGTGAAAATGTACAGTGATTAACAGAATTTTCATGACCTATCATTGTATTTCTACAATACTTTTCATTCACATTCCAAAGCTGGAAGAGAAATAAACATAGAAATATCATCATATGAATTAATTACTTAAAGATGGATTATTCATGCTCTTCTCAAAATCTCATGCTGGCAATCAAAACATCAATTTCATTTTTTTTCTTAGTTTTACCCACATGTTCATGGACTGGATGCTATGCCCCAGACTACCCCACAACTCACCTCCATCTGCTAACATGCATGAAAACTATTAACGTCAGAATTACACAGATCTATTAAAATTGCACTGTACAGTGCAGACAAGGCCCTTGGACAGTGCAAAGTTGCAAAACATGCTGAGTTGGAAGGGACCCACAAGGATCATCAAATTCAACCCTTAGTACTACACAGGACCATCCCCAAAAGTCACACCATGTGCCTCAGAGTATCATCCAAATGCTTCTTGACCTCTGTCCGCCTTGGTGCTGTGACCACTTCCTTGGGGAGCCTGTTCCGGTGCCCAACCACCCTCTGGGTGAAGAATCTTTTTTCTAATATCCAACCTAAACCTCTGCTGACACAACTTGAGGCCATTCCCTTGGGTTCTGTCACTGGTCACCACAGAGAAGAGATCAGTGCCTGCCCCTCCTCTGCCCCTCACAAGGAAGCTACTGCAATNAATGTCAGAATTACACAGATCTATTAAAATTGCACTGTACAGTGCAGACAAGGCCCTTGGACAGTGCAAAGTTGCAAAACATGCTGAGTTGGAAGGGACCCACAAGGATCATCAAATTCAACCCTTAGTACTACACAGGACCATCCCCAAAAGTCACACCATGTGCCTCAGAGTATCATCCAAATGCTTCTTGAACTCTGTCAGCCTTGGTGCTGTGACCACTTCCCTGGGGAGCCTGTTCCGGTGCCCAACCACCCTCTGGGTGAAGAATCTTTTTTCTAATATCCAACCTAAACCTCTGCTGACACAACTTGAGGCCATTCCCTTGGGTTCTGTCACTGGTCACCACAGAGAAGAGATCAGTGCCTGCCCCTCCTCTGCCCCTCACAAGGAAGCTACTGCAATGACTGCAATGAGGTCTCCCCTTGGTCTCCTCTTCTCCAGACTGAGCAAAAAGCTTCATCTTGACTCTTTTCAACTTTGAAGTTCAGAATTATGTAGCTTATGCATACTAACAAAAATGAAATCTCTCAAGTTAGTCTTGAACAGTCTGAAAATCAGACTTGTTGCATCCACACTAACAAAGTTAAAAAACCATTTCATATGGGGGTTATGTTCAGGGCTTCTCCTCCCCACCCTTCTCACATGCACTGATTTCCAAGTCTATAGCCCATACTTCCTTTTGCCTATTTACAACAAAAAAAACCCCAGCAACTGAGCATTCAAGAGAGAGCTCAGAATAAGAACAGTCACTTGTATGGTGTTGTCTGAAAATTATTGTGCATACTTCAAATCTGTTATTCTTTATTTATGAAAGTGTCAAACTAAAATTTTAAGCACATCAATGTTATAAAAATGGTAACTCTAAACAAGGTTGCAGACTCAGACAGTAAATGCATCTCCTGAGACATTCAGGAGAGCAGCACAAAAGCCTCTTCTTTCCACCTTGACGTCAGATCATAACTGTATTTGTCCTCCAGTTGACATAGACATGAGCTCTTGCACGAACTCTTCAAAGAGACTTCACAACTGCATGTTACAGCTGGATGTGATGGGTGTGTGTCCCCCCTGCCCTCCGAAAATCTCACTCCTTGACATCTACTTCCAACAATTCTCTTGCACTAGGACTGGGTAATAGTGTCACTACATGGAACCAAACAGGCAGAAAACCAATCCCAGCAGAGGGTTTTACAGTGCTGGCTCCTTGAATCGTACCACTGCAGAATAAGGTAAGCACACACATTGCCTCGAAGGCAAGAATATACTGCCAGGGCATCTCTGGTACCAGCTAACAAAATTATTTGCCTATTTGTACTGTGAAACTGCACTCCTTATTTGCCAGTGTCTAGGTCTTACTGATTCTTCTGGTTTCCCCTTTCCCTCAGATGTAGACTTAAATTGCCCAGCTTCTGTATACGTACTACCTCCCAGTCTGGACACTGAAGGCCAACAGTTAACCTCACAAAACTACGTACTGATTATTATTTTGCTGGCTTCCATGTTCATCTCTGTCCTATGCCAAATAAATTTAATCAAAAAATGTCCCTGTTACACTTACATAATGCTTTTTTCCTCCCTCTAATCTTTCTGCGTCCAGTTTTTTACATTATTAGCGTTTCCCAACCTAAATTTCTGCCTTCATTTTTTCTTATGCTGTTTTCAATTAGGTACTTAACTCCCATTCCCATTCCACCCTCTGTCTTACCAAAGTCCTCACCTTCACACCCTACCAACAGAGGACTTGCCCATTCTTCTTTTCTGAGTATAAACACTCCTATTCTGCCTTTTTGAAAACTGACTACAGAGCTGTAGTCAGTACTCTTAAAGAGTTCCCATCTCTCTTCTACCAGGTTCATTAAAAAAAAAAACCATTAATTTACAGTGTTTGGATATATTTACACATCAATAATTATCCTGTTATGAAAAGTAGCATGCGAATAATCTCAACCTTTTCCACTTACTTTGATGAAAGTGTCATTTGAGCAGGTGGCTAGAAGACACTGACCACTCCTGTTATTGAACTGGCAGCAATTGACCTGCTCTGAGTGTTCTTCGTACACACGCCTACACTGGCCTGTTCTTGAATTCCAGATCTAGATAGAATTGAAGGATGAAAGAGACTTTTAAAAATATTTAAAGTAATTAACTTAAAAAAACCTGGAAAGTATGCTGAAATACAGATTAAGGCCTAAAACATTCTTAATAACACCTCAATAATGTTTCAAAGATAAAAGGAAAGAATACATATTTGCAAAAAAACCCAAGAAGTTATGAGGGGAAAGGTCATAATTCAGATTACAATCTGATAAATACTGGAATTTCACCAAGATTTGGTTACAATAATGAGGAATTAAAAATCCCAAATACTTCACAGGTAACAGTAAAAACATTAAAAAACGAATTATGGACAGATTCATCTCATGTATTTTATTCTTAATAAGACTGGACTCAAACATTACGTTCTAGTTAAAAAGAATCATTTCATAATGCAAGTAAAATAAGTGGTACTAGCTGCAAGTATGATGGTAACATTACACAGATTTTGCATATGTAACAAGTGGGACTTTTCCGTTTGTCAAGTACCAAATTATCCATGTAAGGTTTAAGACAGTTTAAAACACCTTTAGTCTTAAGAATCTGCTCTGTCTGAATTTGTTAAACAGAAATTAGAATTACTAGCTTGGAAAAAAAAGAGTTGCCTACTCCTCATTCCCCTACCTTCACTTTTTTATCACTTGAACAAGTTGCTACTAATTCACCATCTGCAGAGAAAGCGCAACAAAGTATTTCATCATCGTGGGCATTTATCTCCAGGAGTCTCTCTCCACTTTCTGCTTTAAACACCTATAACAAGAAACAATAAAACCTTATAACTTGCATATAATTTTAAAGCACAAATATAAGGTCTTTTTAACTCAAATAGCTCTCTCTATGTAAACTCTTAAAAAAATTGGTTTACTTTTGAAAGCATTCATATTTTCAGGAACAGTAATGTAACTATAAAACTATTTAATTTGAGCTTCTATTTTGCAAGGATGATAAAAATTGTTAGGGAGAGAAATAGTGAAAAATGATACTAAATAATATTTCTGTTCTACCCTCACTCTTCAAGCCCAGAGCCATGTCCTTTTACAGCATTTCTTAACAGTAACTGCAAAACACTATCTATTAACAAAATCTAAATTATTGTTAAAACTGAAAATTCCAGTTCTATATGTATGTGATGTCCTTCTGTGGAAAGTATGAATTTCATAAGCAATTGACAATTTGAGGAACAAAACCCAAAAATAAGTAGGGAAAAATTGTACGGGATGACAAGTTTCTGTCTTGAGCTAGACAAAGGAAATGAAAGGACAGCCGGGGAAAAGTGTCACATACTAATCAATTTCCCCAAATCCTGGGATTTACAATGTGGGGTGGGCCAGGGGGAAAATCATATCTCCCCTTCCATCTTAGGTTAAATATTCTTAATTAATAAAACAAATCACAAGGTGTTCTTTACAGCACTGTTCAGGATACTACAATTGTGAAATCCCTGTTTTTTCCTTTACTTTTTTACTGAACAGGTATGTCAATGACCATGGAACGGTTGATATTAGTTCAAATACAAACACAAATACTGAAGTAACAGGAAATCTACATTCACAATAAATTCTTCAGAATATCTGCTCTTAATCTAGCATTCACTTTTTTAAGCAGCTTTGAAAATGGAAAAGCTTAAGCCACAATCAGAAAAAACATGAGTGAGTTCGTAGTTAAACAATGATAAAAGGACTATTGCTAATTTTCCTATTACTTCTTCAACAAAAGTTTAGTTTAAATGCAATCACAATCCACAGGGGTTTTTTGGGGTAGAAAATGAAGACAAAAATAAGCAATCTGCAGTGTCAATAATGAGGCTATTAAGTACAGAAGCCCAGCACAGTAACTTCAGCACAGCAACTTCAGCACAGCATGAGTACATTCACCAGGCATCTCCTTAAGTGGATGCCACGATCATAATACTGTAGAAGCCAGTAAATAAAATAAACAAATTAAAAAACCCAATAACAACACACTAAATAGCCAAATGAACAGCAACTAAGCACCAGTGATATTACTGCTTTAGTACTCAACTTCTCAAGCATCCAAAACAATACCAAAGGTTTGCAGAGAAGTTGTTCTTTTCCCTTACCTTTAGCTGTCTGGAATCAATGAGGTCTCCCCTTGGACTGATTGGTAACCTGGTTTACCAGGCTGGCTGATTGCTAGTTCTCTTGAGAGCTGGCTGACTCCCCTGCAGGCAGACTGCTGGCAAATTTATATTAGTCACTTTCCCCTCTGTCTCCTCTAACCTTCTTTCTAAGCACTTTGGGCCCATTTTCAATCTAATACTGTCCTCAACTTCAGGGGTTTTCTCCACAGATATATTTCTTTTGGGTAAGACATTTTATTAATTAAGTACCAAAGTGGCATAATGTCCATTACCATCTCATACACAATAAAGCCATAACTAAAATATCTTACTGATTCTCAGTACTGTAAAAGGTCTACTATGACTGGAAATAACACTTTTTGCAAGCAAATATTAAATTAGCTGGGGTGCATTACTTAGGCTGTGAGTTTTTCCACATCATTAAAAGGCATCTCACATTCACGCATTAAAGCAGTAAGGGTATAAACCCTAAAATCACACTGTTTGGCTTTTGAACTAGAAGAAAATGCTTACTCTTCCAAACATGCAACTTGATGTTTATGCAATAATATATCCTTTTCAATCATTTGCCTCCAATTATGGTCCAGATCCAAATACTTCCACGTAACATCAAAAAAAGCGCAACAGGACTGCTAACAAATGTTATCAATATGGTACACAGCATCTCTTTTCACTCATGCATAGGTATCTTACCTGAAGAGTTTTATCTGCTCCACAAGATGCTATTCTTTGTCTATCCTTAGAAAAGCAGGCATGGTAGACTGCATCTCTATGTGGACGAACAACCAGGCGGTAGAGGTTTTTCAAGGATTTTTTATTTCTACAGAGTGAGACAATTAATTTAGATGATCAGGATTTCTAGTGCCTTTGTACTATTCAAAATCCTCTATAAAAAAGATTAACCCTTTTCCACACATCTTGAGCAGCCAAGCTTTATCACAACCGAACAACCCACTCTATCTTAACTCTCAGCTTTCATGCTGAAGTAATAAGGGAAAAATAAATTCCAACACTCACTCAGAGGTTTTTATCATAATCATCCTGTTTAGCTAGGTCTTAATACAGAAAGCTGTCACTGTAATAAGATGACTTGGTGATGAATGACCAAAACATCTACCTCTGTTCTGTTGATTTCAGTCATGTTTTTCAGCATGTCTCCCATATCCAAGGGGAAAAGCTTGAACTGACTGAGGATTGACTCTTCTGAACTGTGTACCTTCCAAGCAGTTTGCTTAGAATTCTGCTAGCTGTGCTAAATTAAATAACCAAGTATTCAAAGAGGAGACTAACCTGCCAGGCTATTACTATAAACGCTTGACACAGATACCATTTGTTTTGTAACCACCATTACAAATATCTACAAATATCAGAAGAGAAACATCAAACAGAAGAATCTAAGAGAGTTAACATGGTCAGATGACTATTGGACAATGCTAGGAAAATGTTTAGATACGTATACTTTTTCCTTAAACAACTTCCAAAAACACAATAACATCAAAGAATTATTTAAATAGGAGAAATTTCAAGATTGCGTAGAGATTATAAAGTATTTCTCACCTCGCTACTTTCAAAAACTGTGCAAGTTAGCACAAATGCTCTCCTTTCTTAAGCTGTACATTTTACTATAAAACCTAAAAACATACTGTAACATATCCAATACTTGCACTACAACTCTAACTTTTAAAAAAGTATTTAAAGAAGTTTCAAACTATCATGTTTTCATCTTTGTATAGTTATTTAAAAGGAACAATAATTGAATCCAGATGTAAATATATTACTCTATTTATTTCTGTGTAATTATTATTAATTTGTGGCCCTACATATCCAGGGCTCTTGAAAATTATTTCACTTTCTTTCCCCAGAAAAAAAAACTCTGTCAGTTGTTACAAAGGTCTTTTTATTAGCCATATGTTGTATTTAGTTGTACATTAAATAATTTCCTTGGATCAAGGGATCAGCATATCAGCAGATGGACTGCATCTACTTACATCCACTCCAAATAAAATGTTCCTGTTTCTCTTTGAGCATGTAGCTTGGCTTGTTGATATACCTCTGATGTCTCTGGCTGGCAAAGCCCCAGCTGTATAATGTCAGGAAATGGCTGTCGTCCAAGAAGGTGCCCATTTAAAGAGAGAAATTCCTGGAAGTTCTCACGTACTGTGCTATCCTAAGTACAGAGTAGATAATATTTGATAATATAGATTTATCTTAGTATTTATTTCCTAAGTGCCCCTTGTTTTTTTAAATTTCTACACAGTTGATACTCTTACAGAAGCATTTAGCTCTATTTTTCTATTTAGTTCTATTAGCAAGTACATACAATAGACTGAAATATTTCATTATCCTACTCAGGAAAGCATAATCTCCTCATTTTTCAAATAAAGAATATTGGCAACAGCGATTTATTCAATTAGCAGTCAGTGTGAAATATCACAAACACTATTCCAAGCGGCTAACATAATTCTATAACTCCTCAAAAGAAGAGTACCTTAGGTACCCATCATTAGGCATTGATCACTTTGGTTACTGAGTTCCACGGCCAACCACTTACACACTGAAGTTAAAACCGAAACTGAAAACTAAGTTTCCTTCATTTTTATTTTCTCCAAGTTTAAGTTTAACTTAGTATTGGTTTTGTGCTTCAGTTTTTTAAGCTTTCTGTACACCTGCCGTATATATCCAACAAAATGCAACTACAAAACAGAAAAATGTATTTGGAACAGACTGATCATTTACCTTTTAGTATCATACCTTTTGATCCAGGATTGAACTATATTCTACATATTCATGAATCAGATGAGCAGGCCCTACTAATTCTGTTTTAGCTTTAATCCAGTCTAAAGAAAACATAAGATCACGGAGCTCCTACAAGAAATACAAATTTAAGTTCAGAGGGGAAGTTTCACAACAGAATCTGCTTAGGGGAAAAAGAAAAGGACAGGAAATACATTAGGTATTTAATATGCTTTGGTATAACTGTCTCTAGTTGAAAACTTAAGCAATTTCCTCTTTTCTGCATCTTATTTAATCAGGTATGAAAATTCTGGGTTATAGAAGGCTAAGCTTGTTATTTTAATGTAAAGGACTGCTCTTTGATGCAGCTATTCAGAAAAGGGATGGGAGTACAAACCAATTCTTTACTTGTAGCACACACGACCTGGTTTAAGATACAACTCTGAAAAAGCTTCTTTTAGTCCAGTCTACCAAAGATCATAGCTAATAGTGATTGTTGATCTTCCTATGAGAAAATGCCTAAGAGAGGGCATTGTCCAAATGACTCAAACACTGACAGGCTTTGGGCATTGACCACCTCCCTAGGAAGGCTGTTCCAGTGTTTGACCACCCTCTTGGTAAAGAAATCCTAATGTCCAGTCTAAACCTCCCTGGGTGTAGCTTTGCACCATTCCCTTAGTTTCTATCACTCGGTACCAGAGAGTAAGAGCTCAGCACCTCCCTTTCCACTTCCCCTTCTCAGGAAGCTGTAGAGAGCAGCAAGGTTGCCCCTCAGATTGGGACCTCCCCAGACTCCTAAAACCATTGGTAGATGATCAGGAGGAGTCCTGTCATAGCATTTTTTTGTTCCTTCGGTGCTCTTGCTTGTATGGGATCAGGCACTATGGACTTGTGAACATTCAGCTGACACAGCCAGTCACTTACAACTTCAGCGTCCACAAATGAAAAGTCACTGTTCCCAGACTCACGTTCCTCCAACCCAGGGGGCTGGGCAGCCCAAAGTCTGTCAGTATTATTAAAGATTGAGGCAAAAAAACAACACTGAATGCTTATACTTTATCCCTATTAGTAAGATGACCATCTTAAACAAGTATTGGTCCAATGTTTCCTTTAGACCTCCTCTTGCTAGTAATGTACTTAAAAAAGCCTTTCTTTTAAAAAAGAAATACTTGCTGGGATCAGAAAAATTGCTTAGAGACAACACTGCCCAGGCTCTAAGTATATTCCAATCTAAAGAAAGTAAATACCACAAGGATTAAAATATTATCATGGTTAAACAAAGGAAAATAATACCTCCCAGCTTTACTAGCCTCCCAACAAATAGAAATCATGCCTAAATAATGAGAAATAAGTGATACATAGAATGCAAACTCTCGGAAGCATACAGTCATAATGAGCCAAGCCAAAGAACTCTGAGAAGCTAATTCTACAAAATGTAGAAAGGCTGCTAATAAAAACATTTTCAAAACACATTGAAGAAACTAAGATAATTAAATAAAGATGATCCAGAAAAACAAGATTTGTGGTCCACACTAATTATAAAGGTTCTTTTAAGATACAAATCCACAAAGTGTATTATATGATGAGTCAGATGAATCATCTGGAAAGAAGTTCAACCGAAAAGGTTTGAGTACAGGTGAAATAAAGCAATCAGCATCCAGTATCAAATACTATTCAATGCATTTGAAACTCAAATTCAAGTAAAACTACTGAATTATTAATCCTTCTGCGTGATTTGCATCTTATTCTAGTCAAATATCTAAAATACAGTAGGTGGCAAAATGACAAAAAGTTTTTTAAAGGTGCCAAGGCAATCCTGGGAACAGGAGATTTGCCCATCTACCTCTTGATGCATTTTTTTGTTTTGGTTATTGGAATCAGATAATGAATTTTTACATGCAAATCTGTATGATGTAAGAGGAAAAAAACTAACAAGACAAGGTAACTAACGGATAAAACTGTCTGAATCAATTTATTTGTATTGTCATACAATAAAGTGAGCCTGGGTTTTCAAAAAGGATTAGAGAAGATTTCTTACCAAACCTTCTTAAAAAAGGAAAAGGAAAATACAAGCTATTAAGATATAAAGTAAGAAATCTTCTCAAAAACTGGTCAAAAAGACAAGATACAAAGGGTAGAAATAAAACAGTTTGTGCAATGGACAGTGATTATCAGTGGACCTCCTAAAGACTTTATTATGGGTGTTTATCTAGATGCCCAAAGGCCTGAGGGAAGAGAGGTTCAAGTGGGAAAAGGCCTGGACGGAAAAGCAGAGGTAAGAGTGGGTTAAAAAGGGAAACAGAGGACACTGGACAGAACCCACCTCCTGCATGTTGGCACCAGCCATGTGATACGCTAGGAAGTTATACCAGTACATGCAGTCCTCTTGGGATGGAATGGGTGTCTTCAGTTTGTAATGTTTCTTGTACTGATTTACTATATTTTTATGTAGCTCCTGCAATGTGAAGAAAAATACAGTTTCAATTAAATCTATACCAAGGTATGGGTTAGTTTCAGTATTGAGGAAAAATAATATCATTTCTCAATCACAATGTGTCAAGAAATGAAACAAAAAAAGCTTACCTTTCCAAACTGTACACCCTACCTAATTTACACCTTAAGACTTCTACAGAAACATTCTCTGGATATTAAAAGGCAGAAAAGAAAGCTGTTAACCTTCCTTCTCAGACTGATAATAGCTATCAAATCTCTGTTCATATTGAATGTGGGTAGCCAACAAAACAGGACCATATGTCACTCTAAAGAAAGTCTAAAAACTTGCTTTTTCTTCATATCTACTCTTTCTGCCTTGTCCTTCAGGACCAAAATTTTTTGGGCCCAACTTATATGTCTTCTCCTTGCAGGTATGGTCTTAAATTGAAAAAAGGAAGTAAAAAAGCACTTCTCTGCATTAAAGAAGAACTTCTGTTCTACTAGGGTCTTGATGCCTTTGGAATCAACAATGGTGCACTACATCTCCTGCCGGAGACAACTGATAGGGATATAATGGATACAGAGTCTTCTCTCAGTTTAGTCTCCTAGGTCCAAATGGAAGTATCATGAAATCTTTCCATAGTTTCAAGTTGAAAATAAGTATTTTTAATTAATCAGCATTAAGTTAAACTGCATCATGGACTATTCTATGAAACTACTCAGGATAGCATTTAACAACACAACATTTTCTGAAGAATACCCAGCTTTGAAAAGTTAAAACTAAGCAGATATATCAATATGCTACCTGAAGCTGGCTGCGATTCTTCTCTGTGAGAAAGTCAAGTTGAAGATCGTGTAAATAATAATGGAATGACTTCCCATTACGATCACAGAACAAGAGTGATTTGTTAACAAATTCCTGCAGTATATCTTCAACTTCTTCAGTTTCCATATCCCAAAGAATACAGAGAACCTAAAAAATATTAACACAATAACAGAGAAAAGAATGAGACCTAAGCCATAATATGACTTATGTGAGTATCAAAAAAGGCTACCAATTAACTGACAAAAAAATGCATACTAACAAATATAGACATATTACAAATGGTAATCAATAAGTCACCAATTCTTTCCTACCAAACCACAGGACAGATACTACAAGTTATCCTGTCTTTTGTCTATTTGTGCTGATTTATGGTGATCATATCTTTTTCTTAAAGAAGACACATTTCACTTAACAGCTTTTAAACTTTCCATTTTAAACCTACTTGAAGAGCTATATGCGGAATGCACACTAAAATTAAACATTATGAATACATTTATTCAGTTACGATTTTTTTTAGTTTCACTACTAACAATACAAGTCATGATCCAATAACAGACCAAATCTACCTAATCTAGCAATTACTATTAAGTTACACACAGCACAAGTTACACGACAGTTATAAATTTTAGGAATTTACTTTAAAGTTGTTGTTTGTATCTCACTGAAAATGACAAGATTTCTGCCATTATTACCTTAGTAGGTACTTTAACATCTTTTGGGAGAATAGAGAGGTCTTTATAGTAGTCTTTGTAATTGTCATTTAGTTGCTCAACACTTATGGACATTGCTTCATCGAGAGCTTCATAATCATAAGATGAAGATTTTCTTATTCTTTTAAACTGCTTATTCTGCAGCTGTCTGAGATAGTATTCCCAACGACTAGGGAAGTCTCGTAATAATGCACCTATCAAGGATATCACAAGAGGAGAACCTGAAGGAAAAGATCAAATCCGTTTTAGAGCTTTTCAAGGAACACAAGCTTGTTGATTGTTGATAGTTGATTGTCAAGTCATTGAGTAAATGAGGTAATTTTCCCAACACATTGATTAAATTTTTGAGGTGTGGAGGACAAACAAAACATGTAATCCATGTAGACGTCTGCAAACCCATGAAATTTAAATGCAGTTCTAGTGCACAAGGAAAATGCACTGAAGAAAACTACTCGAAAATCAACATGGGACAATTCTATTTTGCTTAAAAAAAACCCAAAAACATTTGAGAAGCACTTGTGTTTTACTTAAGGTATACAATATTAAAGGATGTTCCCTCCTCTATTTGTAAGTCTAAATCTAGAAGAAAAAATACATTTAGTGGTAAATTATATGTTGAAGAGCAACCAGTATACCTTTGCATTCTCTTACAAGAGAGTTAGCTTGTTCTGGCAGTTCTGATATTTTCATATTCACAAATAGGGATAAAATCTCCAGTCCTTTCTCATGTGCTAGTCCACTCTCCACATGAACCTCAAATTTACTGCCTAGACACATAAACATGGAAAAAAGTTAAAAGAACGTAAAAAATCCTGTGGAAATTGAAGGTATTTTCCAAGTAAAATCTGGAGCAAAGGACCTGGTTCATGATTTTTTGCATAGTATTTTATAGGTTTAGCACTAAGAAGAGTATAAATTCTACTTATCAGAATCAGTTTGCATTCAGAGAGACAAAAAAAAAAGGCTATAATCTAATAATTACAAATGCATTATGGGCAATGACTACCCAATATTGTGGAGATAATCAGTTGAACAGCATCATTGTCACAGAGGTTAATTTATCCTGTTGAGAATCACTGCACTCTTCAATGCAAACATTTAACTTTCAGGATAACATATAAATAACACTTATCTCACAAAGAGCATAAAGTCTGACAGAGCAGAACTCTAAAACTTTGCCACAAGTTGATCAACAGAGATTCTACTAGATTTTTTAAAAGTTCTCAAGAACAAATTGTATATACACATACACACAAAATCTGTGGTGCAGAAGAGGAAACTGCTCCTTACCAGCCACAGCATCTGTTACGCTCCTGTCTCTGCTGGTGATAAGAACCTGACACTGATTATCAAATGCTTTTAGTACCCAGGAATCCCAAATGTCATCCAGGACCAAGAGAGATCTAGTGCAAGAAGAAATATTGCAGATTTCATATCATTTATTAGTGCTAAAATAAAGTATTGCAATTTAGCAACGAACAAACATTTTCAAAATTTACAATGCATCACTGCGCAATTTTTTTTTACATTAATACATAAAATATCTTCAGAGTATGACCAGAGAGGGGTAATGAAGTTGTTAAAGGGCCTAAAAAATGGGTACCAAGAGGAGCGGCTGAAGGAACTGGGGTTGTTTAGTTTGGAGAAAAGGAGGCTCAGGGGGAAACCTTATTGCTCTCGATAATCACCCGAAAGAAGGTTTTAGTGAGGTGGGGGTCGGCCTCTTCTCCTTGTCTCAAGTGGAAAGACAAGAGGAAATGGCCTTATATTGCACCAGGGGAGGTTCAGATTAGATATTAGAAAAAAAAAAAGAAGCACTGAAAGGGCGGCTAGGCATTGGAATAAGTTGTCCAATGAGGTGGTGGAGTTACTGCCTCTGGAAATGCTCAAGAAGCATCTGAATGTGGCACTTGGGGATAAGGTTCAGGGGTCATTATAGTGGTGCTGGGTTGATGGTTGGATTAGATGGTCTTGAAAGTCTCTCTCAACCTTGATGATTCTATGATTAAACACCGTACAAGAAGCTGAACGCAGGTATCTCAAAAAACTAAGTTTTTACCATTTATTATTTTGTAGCTACAACTGAAGTGTAAACAATAACGTTTCGAGAAATATTTCCATTAACAGATGACAGGAAAGATAGAAATATTTACTATGTTTTTCAAGTCACCAGGCATCGTGAAAAAGAGTTGTGCAGGACTAGATATCAACTCTGCTTGACACAGGCTAGTGATAAGCTTTGTGGGAGAAAGCACTCCAGTTTCCTTTTGACTCAGGAGTTTTCAGTTTTGTCCTTGTACCTTTGGAAAGAACATCTTGCGAAGGAATTGTCTTGGATGATGAGGCTATTTTTACAGAAACAACACTTTATAGGGACTACACGTTCAAATCCTCTGGCTAGCCACATTTGTAGGTTAATACATGGAATCTCCCCAAAATAATTTACAGCAGATTTCCGTATACCCACCTATATATGAGAAAGAAGCTTTTTAAAAGTTTTGTTCTAAGGGAGCGAAAAGTCAAAAGCAGATATACGGAAAGAAATGCCAGTTATTTGCATTCGGTGGGTTTTAGTTATTGAAAAGCCAACCTTACAAATTGTTTATACTTACTGCCTTGTTTTTCTGGAATCTTCTGCTACACTATTTATTGGTTAAGTTGTCCAATCTGCACTGAAGCGTGCCAAGACTTCCTCATTTTTGTTCAGCTAAACGGCGCTTATGCCGTCAGAGCTTACAAATAAGGATCTGATCTTTCTTAGAGAAGGGCATACACATCATACCACATTTAGAAAGTTGCATTTAAGTCTTGGATACCCCTATCTCATTTTTATGCAACTCCTCTATTAATACCCTCTTGATAAATCAGAGAGTTTACAAGGATACCATCACAGCCATAAATGACTCATTTTGTGGCACTTTCACACTTGAAAATATGCTGGGTGGCATGAATTTCATGCCAGCCTGATTTTGTGTTTTTAATTAATGTGAACACTTCAAAGTCCTCCCAATATTTTGGCACCAGCCATTTTCTCCTCCAACAACACCAACAAATCTTAAATCCTAATTAAGATTATTTAAAAAAAATAAAATAAACAAAGAAAAACCAAAGCAATCAAGAAAAAACCACCCTAAGCCAACAAATACAAACCCCTGTGGTAATAATCACAGGAGATTAAAGTAAGAAATTACAGAATTTAAAGTATATCGTAGTTTCAATTTCTTCATTTAAGTAATATTTTAATCCCAAGAAACATACTGGATTCACAACGTGAATCCTTTGCCTAGTCCTTTATTCCCAAGAGATATCCTGGGTTGACTATTTGAATCCAGCAGAGCAAGCTCCTCCACAAGCTGCAGAAAGAGTGAAGCTTGGTTTCCAATACACTTGCACCTTACGAACCTCACTCCCCAATACATTTCCCTCTACTTCTTCCCATGCCCACTGCGATGTTGTGCACAAATTAAACATCCAAATTCTTCTGTATTCAGGAATTTTGGTTTGTTTGTTAATAAACAAGAGATAACAATGGAAATGTGTCAATGGAGACAACCACTTCACATATTTCATGAGAAAGTGCTCTTTCAACTGAAAGTGTAATTTGAACTTTTCAAATAAGATTTCCACAAGGAAAAAAGGCAATATTTTTCACATCTTTACTTTACAAGAAATGACTTCTTTTTTTCTGTACAGAAATGCCAGTACTCTACTCTATGTCATCTATAAAGATCATATTGGAGTATTATTCCCAAGATATCTCACTGAGGTGCAGGCTTGTTTAGTTTAGTACAGATTTTCCCAGAGAGTAATGAAATCCCCAGAAGTAACAAAAACTGTTACTCAAAGATGAAAAAAGCTGTGCAGTGACTGAGATGCTGCTTAATTAAATCAAGTCACTTTCCCTGAAGTTTGAAAGAAACTGCTTTTTTGGAGAGAAGTGATCACACCATGAAAATCTGCTTTCCCTTCAGTACCTCTAGGCCAAACACATTTTAGACAGACATCAGCCGTTCTGGAAAGAAAAAAATATCTGCAGTGATACACACCCTTTTTTTTGCTGTATGATCCTCACATATCAGTAAAGCACTATATGCACACAATGAGAACAATGAAAGTTAGAGCAATTCTTATTTCCAACAGTTCGTTCCCAACTTTCATTATTCAACAAGTAATACTTTTTCAAGCAAATATGACTCCTGCAAAGTCGGTTAACATATTTTGTTAGCAGAAGCCTTATTAGTTTAAGTTAGGAAGTTGGTTAAAACACATTGCAGAGACACGTAACTACAACACAGACACCTTAGATTATTAGATCAAAGTTACTCTGCAAAGTTTGAAAAGAATAGTGTTTGATTTTACTGACATCACCTGGGATATTTGCGTAACATCAGCAAACGAAGACGATCTTTAGCCTCCTCGATGTTAAGTGGTGACCTTTGTGAAGGAGTCGAGTCATGTTCTAACCTACTACAGAGATTCTGAAGTTTTATCAGGAGCCCTGCTTTGTCTTGTTTTCCAACAGAGATCCAGTGAACTCCTCCTGGAAAGTAATCTAGCAAGAAAAGCAATATTAATCATGCTATACATTTAACATCAGAAATATTTAATAGCAGCTTACAATAGCAATCAAGAACCCAACATTAATTAAAATATAAACCTGTAAAGTCTATTGCAAGCAATTCTTGCAACTCCACTATTAACACCAAAGGATGATTCTACAAGATCGCTATTGTTTATTTTTAAAGGAACAGGCTCTGCAGGGCAAAATCCCACAGAAATTTCACACCACCACTAATGCTGTTGTCCCTCCTTTGCACACGTCTTCCTGCCTGTCCCTTGACAACCCCTTCTGTATTCATCTTTCTGCAAGTCTATATTAGTATTTACATTTTTAACCCTGTATTACTGCAGAAGTTCAGAGTTTGGGATGTAAAAATGATCCCAAAACAGCCATCAAGAAAACTTCTAGAAGCAGCAGATGCTGTGTTATCTATCCTTATATCGTGTTTTTTTTAATGCCCAAGTCCTACTTTCTCCTCCTAGTATTCTTATGTAGGGAAAAATAAATAAAATAAGAAAAATACCACTAAACAGTTTCATTTATGATCTGCTTTAAGCTAAGGTGATGCTACTGTAAGCATTCCATAAATGCCTGCCATTGTTAAAACCTATGCAAAAGTTAGAGAAAGATTTTTTTAAACTCCCATAGCAAGGAGAAGAGTTTAAGGACTTTATCAGCAATGTCCAAAAGGAATATAACTAGTTATATTATTTTTCATTAACAGAAATAACAATTTCAAGTTAATTAAGGATGCATCTACTGTCATAAACCAAAGTGGATTCTAAGGTGAAAAATTATTCAAAACCTTTTTCCATAAACTAGTAAAATACTTAGTGGTCCCAGAGCATTAAATGGTTATGAAACTTGTATGTTGTAAGCAAATATTCCAGAAGCAACTAAGGAATTTAGAAACCTGAATCACTTTCAAGATGACATACAATATTGCACCATATATGTCCAAAACATGTACACCTGTAGTAATTGTCATTAAAATATAGATGATTTTCTAAAAGTACCTTCCAAGAGCTGATGATCCCTTAAAGCTTCTGCTGTTAAAACAGTCTTCCCACAGCCTGCCATTCCATAAACAGTGACCCAGCCTGGATCACTTCCCAAGCAGCACAGCTTTTTTTTAATAGCATCTACCAGTTTTGGCCGAGTGACAAACACAACTGGTCTCTGTGGTACGCCTCCTTCGCAGAGAACTGTCTTCACTGAAGTTAGTAACAAGAAACATGAAAATAAAAAGTGAATTCTAAATGTGATGCCTCTTCAAACCCAACCAAACAACTCCTCACCCAAAATAACTAGCAGGCTCTCTCCCCACCTCATGTCCCATAAAAATGCTCTAAAAACTGCTGGGCTCACAATACCAAATACTGAAAAATACTGCTTTTTAGAAATAAATTACTTCACAGGGTTCTAGCTCCCCACCTACAACAGTATTCCAATTCATAACTGCATGAGGCAAGCTAGTTACATCAATCCCTAGAAGTTAAAAAATATTTAACAGCTCCAGTGGAAACTGTGGCCAACACAGGAGCCCAACATTATTACACCCAACCACCAAGTCACTTTCTCAGGCAGAAGTTACCACCCCATGGATGCAGCAGAAAAAAAGGATGCTGTGTAAGGCTTTTACTTGACAGTTAACAGCACAGCACTGTAGTCCAAGCCAGACTTCCATCGATCTAAGCTGAGAAACCATAGCAGGAAAGAAAATGTACACTTTATGTGTCTACGTTACACTGATAAACTCTTATTATCTGAGTAAGATTTCCCAAAACTCCACATGCCTTTGACACTTCCTAAGTGTAGAGTGCCAGTAAAATATGGCACTTAAAAGGTTCTTGCCATTAGAAACTATAAATTTATTTCATGTCAATCAAAGATGATACCAATGACAAGGCATGCAAAAGTTACAAACTTAGGGTAACCAAAAGATCTAGTGGAAAAAACTGAATAACCTAATAATTAGGTCAACTATTGGAATGTAGGTTGAGATATTACAGATTATTTTACAAGATGAATATCAGAATTGTGGATGCTACGATTTTTTATGTTAGGTTCAACTTCTTTAATATATACAAATGAGAGTCTTTCTCTCAGTTACAATAAAAATGTTACAAATTAGAGAAAACCACATGAGCTTCAGGTTTCCTGTCTTTTAAAATAAACATTACTTAATGTGAACACTTTCAAGATGACCTACGAAAGCTGTAACTGCTGTAACTCTCCTGCCATATTAAATACATGAAATACAGACATACTGAGTAGTACACATAAAAGGAAGCGAATGCATCAACTGCTCCTTTTTCATTGGAATAGGTATTACAGAGAGTCACTTTCTAAGGAATAAAAAAGGCAACTTGTCTTTACATTCAAGCACAGGGATTGTTGTAGTTACACTGACCGTATGAAGTCATTCCATCCATTGAACTCTTTCTGTTACCAGATGAGACGGCAGGGATGCCGTCCTGAAGAAGCGCAGCAAGATCTCTGTACCCTTCATGAAGCAGTGCATTATAAAAGGATCTATATGAATTATTATCTTTTGTAAGAATAATGTTTATTAGCATGGCTGCTCGCTCCTTCTGTGTATTCTAGAAAAAAACCCAAACATTAAAAGATGTATTATACAAAACTAAGAGACCTTAGAAATCATTTGTCAATTACAGATTATTTACAGTTAGAGAAATAGCCTTCAACTTGACCAAGCCCTTAACTCAACCTTATGAAGTGCAATAAAAACTGTGTGCTGGATTCAGGAATTAGACAGACAGAAATTACTATTTTTAAAAGAATGGTAAAGCATGTGAGTAGACAAGCAAGATAAAGAACAGTGAAAGATGACTCTACCTGCTGTTTCACTCTCTCTTCCTCCTGTAATGTTAGCACTTCGTCAGAAATCATACGATCCATAATATAAGAAGTCTTGATGTCTTTTTCCAATGCTTGGCGATTCATAAGTAAATAATTTCTACTCCTGACATCCATGTTCCTTCCACGTGAAAAAGGGAGGGGGGGAGAAGTCAAGTAAGAACAGGAACATAATTTACAAGTATGAGGAAAGAAGTTTTAAAATAGCTTAGAAATTTTGGTATTAAAGTCAGAAAGAGTAGCAAAACAGCTGCATTAGTGGAAAACATGTACAGTACCTGATACGTACTGCTAATTCTGAAAATAAAAAGTCTGAGTCCTTTCCCCCATTTCTATGAATTTATGTCTATGAACACTTGCTGAGCTACAAAACCACAGACTTTGCAAGCTTCTCATACACTAGAAACTTGCTAAATGTCTCTTTGAAAAGATTTTCTCCCCACCCACTACATCTCTCTAAGTCCTTGCATCATGCAACTGGGATAACAGGACGATAAAGAGGACTGGTCTCATCACACAAGATACGCTAATTATTGTCTCCAAGTTCAAGAAGCACACTTGAATGGCACACATGATGGAATATGGAGCACCCAACACTACCAATGACTGCTCTATACCTACATCAATATCTGACACACAACTCTATAAACTTTCATTCTTCCTCTATGTCATTAAAAAACCCACATGTCTGAAGACAACAGAAAGTGAAAACTATTATCTATAACGTAGTTTTTCCAGGACCGATCAGCTGCCCCTGAGAGTCCCCAGTGATCAAAACGATCTCTCCCATCACACTCCTGGCAAGGGAGCTCCGTAAGCAAGTTCAAACTCCTCCATGGAGCAACTACGCGGGTGCCTCCAGAATCATTTACCTTTTCCGATTGCTCCCTCCTTCAGGAGCTGGGCAGAACATCTGCCTTTGGACAACCCCGTGCTTGAGCGCCTCTTCCGCCGTACCGACAGAATTTCTTACTTTCACTGAAAATTACGCGATCAGAAAAGCCTTCCCCCCACACCTTTATTCCACCGCACCGCTGAGGTAAAGGGGACGCGAAAGCTCCCCAGCCGGAAAACGTCCAGGTTAAACAAACAAACAAACAAACAATAATAATACCAACAAGAACCATAATGAAGCCACACGTGAAGCGAATACAAAAGAAATTGCCGCACAAACACCCAAAACAAAGGGTTAGCTCACACCCGAGCCGCCCTTATCAGCCGCCCGCAGAAGGAACAGAAAGCGGAGCGCTCAGACCGCCCGCCCGCCGCCGCCGTCCCCCACCCAGCCCAGGGAAATCCCTTGGCGGTCTGGCCTGGCCCGGTCCGTCCCTCCCTCTCCGCCACGCCGCTCACCTGGTGGGCAGCGCGGA